>OU898285.1:30996595-31394095 GCA_918026665.1 Diabrotica balteata
TCTTTACCCAACGATATAAACTGATCTCCTTCTTCTTCTAAGTCTCTTGTATAGCGTTAAAGGCTTTCTCACCTCAACGGTCCGGAAGACTTTGCTTTTATCCAATCTTAGAGATTAGAACTTAACTATTCTTAACACACTTATTTTTAGAGATTTCTTTCACAATCCGGCAACGTCGTCTTCCGTCTGGCTCATGCCTTTCGTGACAATGGACTACCTAAGTCTAATGACACAATGGGCGGAGGTTTTAAAAACCTTTCCAAACATTTCTACTTTGTGTGTATTTGTCCCATAAAAAGTTGGAAATATTAGTTTTTTAATTGTTTGAAGAATAAGTAAGGGTTGTTGGTTATGAACATTCATTCTGTGGCATTGGTATTATTTGTTGTTCGTGAATTTGTGAGATAAGAATATGAAACTATTAGGATATTTACTATGAATGTTTATATTTTAAGGTTATCTTTTTATATAATTAAAACTATTATTTTTTACTGTATTTCAAGTTATTTTGTTGTTTTTATCAGAGTTATTTCAAAATTGTTCATGTGACAATAAATCATTGAATTTGTTTACGAAGTTGAAAAATATTTAAATTATTAATGTTTTATCCTTTTTTGTTGCCAGTGATTTTATCCTGTTTAATACTAAAGATATTCATTTTCTCGTAGTTTAAGTTGTAATGTAGAAACATTTCTATCAATTTGCCATAATTAGTGTTTAAAAAAATGTAGTAGTTTTTGTTGTGTTGAAGATATCCAGTATTACTGAATTTTTCAGTAATCCCAACAAAACTACTGTTAACTATTTAAACTACGAGAAAACGAATATATTTAGTCTTTTAGGGGATAAAATCACTAGCCCTTAATGAAGATTAAAAGGTTAATGTAAATATTTTTTAACTTTGTAAATAAATTCAATGCTTCATTGAATAATTTTGTAATAATCCCGATAAAAATAACTTAAAATACAGTGAAAAATTATGATATTCTTACCTCACAAATTCACGAACAACAAATAATACCAATCGCACAGAATGAATGTTCATAACCAAAAGTCCTTATTTATTCTTCAAACGATTAAAAAAACAATATTTTCAACTTCTTATGGACAAATACACACAAATTAGAAATGTTTGGAAATGTTTTTAAAATTCCCTCCCATTGTGACGTCAGAGCTTAGGTAGTCCATCAAACAACAGAACAGAATCATTTAATTATTTTTTAATTTGTATTTGAAAACAGTTTCATATCAGGAGTTAAAAATTTTAATAACAGGTTTATTACTACTTTGAGATTTATTCCCAAAAGATACCCAAAAAAACAACTAACGTGTATAATTTTTGTTACAGAAAGTGCCACTGGAAACAGTAGAACGAGAATTTTGGCGAATTGTGTCAACAATTGATGAAGATGTGACAGTTGAATATGGGGCAGATTTGCATACTATGGATCATGGGTCTGGTTTCCCTACAAACAAATCTGAAAATTTATCTGAAATGGAAAAAAAGTATGCGGAATCCGGTTGGAATCTGAATAATTTACCAGTTTTAGAAGGATCTGTACTAGGCCACATCAACGCAGACATATCCGGAATGAAAGTATGTATACTTTTTACTACAATGATATACAATGATTTACTACAATGTTATTTATATAGATAATAATAAAAAGTGTAATTATGAAAAAATACGAATATATTTTATGTAAAAAATAGACATCGTGTATAAGATACTTGTAGTGAAACGAGAAGTGGTTTACATAATGGCGGAACCACACTTGGTTTGGAGTTATTTGTTATGCGGTTTCGCAGTATTTGTATGTCAGCAATTAACAAATATGTTACTCCACACTTGTGCCGGTTGCCCAAACATGCCAAATATTTGTGTCATGTGTGTTTGGCAGAACCAAAATGGACGTGGACGTATTGACGCTCGCTGCAACTTATTTTTACTTAAATGCAATTTACCAATACTTTTGTGCCATGTCATCAATGCTGTTTCTGGTATAAATCCAGAAATCTCATAACCTTTTCATTTGGCAACCCCATTCCACACTAGGTACACCACAAATCAAAGCGTAATAGATAAGATAGTTGTATATAAACACACAAATTTGTCGAATTAATGGTTCAAGAATAACCAGAATTGCATTAAAGTTATGTTAAGATAAACAGCGAGACAACCACCGGTGCGAGTGAAGTGTGGGCAGTCGAGACATACATTCGGTGTGCATGTCTTTTCAAATCCTCCACAGTTTGTTTTATCGGTCCGAATATGGTACATAACGGATAACAGATAGCGAAGTGTGGTGTGTGTCATCATTAAACATTATCAGATATTCACCAATTTTGTACCAAACAGAAAGTATAGAGCAATTAAAAAAAATCGTGGACATCGCCTCCACGTGAGATGACTTTTCCCTTAAATGGCATGGGCAAAATGTTCGAAGTGACATGGACTGTGTAGCACGTTAGTATCTATATCATCCAATTCAAGCCAGAAAAAGTTGATAATCATCTACTTATAGCACTTGCCGTTGACGGTGATGGCCTGACCAACGTCTTTCTCAAAGAAATATGGAAAGATGACGCCGCCAGCCCACAATCCATACCAAACAATGACTTTAGAGATGCATTGGACGCTCTTGGATCTCATCTGGATTGGTCTTGTCCCACATTGGACAATTCTGTTTGTTTTTCGATGAAAATTAGGGTTACGTTTCTAATTGTCGACCTTTAACACACCACCATGTGGTGTATATTGAAAGGAGTACTGCCGTCTAAATTTAAATACACAATGTGAGTGAGATATCGGTCAAGGAGAAATAAAAAATGAAAAAACTATTTCAATCTTTTAATAGAAAACGTTTCCTGCAGTATTTCTGCACTTCTTCAGTTCTAATAATTGTGAAGTCGTATATAGATGTCAAACAATGTCAAATGCATATGTTGCGATGTTATAAAATACATTAAATAAATACAATAAGTTATGGTAAAAAAAAATTTACATTCAGAATTTTATTTAAAATTTATACAAACATTGAAAAGTTACAAAATGTCACAATGTGTTAACAAGAACAGTATAATATAACACTTCTATTCTATCGCTGTTACAAAATATCTCGAAACATGAAGCCAGGAGAAAAAGTACCTTGTTTTTATTGAGCTCAGTGAACAATTTAAAAAAACTATTTTTGTTGAAAAAAGTATGGAAGTTAACTTTCTTGTTAGATACACCAAAGTAATTAAAAGAAAAAAAAAAGAAACTATTTTTGATAGAGATCTACTATTCCGAAAAGACAAACAAAAAATAAAATGGCCTTTGAAATCAGTCTCTGAATGAAAAATTAACTGATGAACAAAATTACTTATTTACAGGACAGAATAGAAAAGTCAATTTGTTTAAACTCTAATTATAAGAGGGTTGGTAATAAATTGTAACGATGTCCATTGCTGGGGAACCATGTGGTTCCTTTTGGAAAGGATTTTACATCGAAGTGTGATGTATGAAGATTGCTAAAGTCTAAATCACTTTAGTTTGGTTTTCCAAAATAAAGATTTTAATCACCACTCAATGTCTTCGTTATCAGCCTCGGTTATCCTTTTTGTGAAATTGTTTGCCAAATACACCACAATGTTTTAATTATCAGCTTCCACAATTTTAAAATATTTTTCTTCTTAATAGCATTAATAAATCGGTAAAATATTCTTCCTTCTTTATTGCTTTTTTGTTTATTCTTCTTTCTAATAATCTTTTTTTTTTCTTCCAATCTCCAATCACCATATAAATATTATAATTTTTAATCTCCAACTAATACTCTCTTAATACTATTTTTTTTTTAATCTTCATCTAATATACTTTCCAATACTATAAAACTTTACTACTGAATCACTGATTACTGACTACAGAATACTGTACTGTATAATGAATACTCTAATACTGACTTTTGACTACTGCATACTGTCCTGTATAATAAATACTCTAATACTGACCACTGACATACTAACCATGTTGAATCTAAATCACATCGTATTTATATCATTTCAATGTTCACAAATATTCTTGAAAGAAAATAATATTCGAATCCTTCTATTTCATAGATATTTGAATGTTCGCGAATATGCTACTACGAAAATAGGTTAAATTCTTTTTATTGACGTCTTATATTAAAGTTCTAGATAATTCTTAACTTTTCTATCGAGAATTTTATAGAAATTTAGGCTTTTCACATCAGAATATAAACTTATATATAAATTAAACATCTTAAATTAATAAGTAACACTATTTTAAATCCATAATTATTATTTTCACTGTCTCTTATTCACAAAAGTTCCCACAACCAAATTTACTTCAGCGTATATTTGGTTGCCTATAAAGATTGCTTACTCAAATATATTTATATCATAATTATTAAAATAACCAAATACATTGCAAAATAAAAACAATGCCCTCATATGAATACTTTTTATAATATTCTCCAGTATATAACTTATAAATTATTTCTTTAATCAATATTTAAGTTCATTCTAGATTACCTTCGTTTCTTCTATATTTAATATATATATATATATATATATATATATATATATATATATATATATATATATATATTATATAGCTAAGTATATGCCATTAACTACGTTTTACTATCTTTACCCTAAATTTTAAAAATTTTAGAATGTATTTTGTCCATGATTTTATATTTTAATGTGTGTTATAAATGTTGAGTGTCAATGCTTTTATAAATAATCTCAACGACTGGTAAGTTACACTGAAGAATTGTGATATTTTTTAAATATTTACATATTCGTCTCATTACAGTGTCTTGAAAAAGAAATCAAACTAGTCCGAAAGCTTGACAAAAAGTCAAAAGAGTGTTTTTTTAACATCCCATATATATATATATATATATATATATATATATATATATATATATATATGTGTGTGTGTATGTGTGTAAAAGTTGAAATGTAAAATGAACAAAACATTTGTATTCAGTTAAAAAAACTTACCATTTTGCTATAACAAATATTTTAATAATTGGACAATTAAATAAAAACGTTTTTAACCCAGATCTTTTTAAGATCTTGGGCCAGTTGGTTAATTCATCAAATGATTTTTATTAACACCTTGGAATGCCATTATTAATGTTCTTTTAAAGTTTGTAAATATAATAGTAAATTTATTGCTTCAGGTGCCTTGGATGTATGTTGGGATGTGTTTCTCTACGTTTTGTTGGCATAATGAAGATCATTGGAGCTATTCAATCAATTATTTACACTGGGGAGAAGCTAAAACTTGGTACGGAGTTCCTGGTACACAAGCAGAAGAATTTGAAGAAACGATGAAGTCCGTAGCACCAGAATTATTTCAGGCCCAACCTGATTTACTTCACCAATTAGTTACAATCATGAACCCAAATATATTAATGAAAAACGGTATTCAAGTATTCAAAATGAATCAATATGCTGGTGAATTTATAGTAACGTTTCCTCGAGCGTATCATGCAGGATTTAACCAAGGGTAACTATAAGATACTTATTAAGTTATAGATCTTAGAATGATTGTTTTAGGTATAACTTTGCTGAAGCTGTCAATTTTGCTCCGGCAGATTGGTTAAGTATAGGCCGAGAATGTGTTTTGCATTATTCTAATTTGAGAAGATACTGTGTTTTCTCACATGATGAAGTAGTGTGCAAAATGTCATTAATTTCCTCACAGTTGGATTATACCCTTGCGGCTGCTACTTATAATGATATGTTGGTGATGTTGGATATGGAGAAAAATTTACGAAAAGCTGTACTAGATTCGGTAAGAATTTAATATATTTATTTTACTTTATTTATTGTTTCTTAATATCTCTTGGGAATAAACCATAAGTTATAAAATAATTTTTTTTTATAAATAACAGTGATACTATTTTAATAAATCAAATATTTCTTATGAATCAGTGTCAGAATATATATATTGCCAGTGCCCAAAATATAACAATAAGGGGTTTTTTAATTATACTGAAAAATGTATGTTTGTTTTTGTTTTCTTACGTATTCATGAATTATAAAGTTTACATTTAGCAAAAACTTGTGCTTTTCCATGAAGACATTTTATTTTGTCAAAAATACTTCGTACTGTCATGTCGTCACCTTCTGTATGTATAACGACTTGACAGCATTCCAGTATGTTTTCTGTGCATTTCATTTGTTGCTTAAGTTTTCTTAATTCGTTCACAGACGCCTATGCCAAAGATTTATTAAGCGTTCTATCAGGCAACGCTTGGTAATGATAATTTCATTGCATTTCTTTTTTTTTTTATTAACTTTAAAATATTTTTATATTAAGGTCTAAAGAAGTACCAAGCCTAGTACCTTTATCTGGTTGTTAGCCAGGAATTTTATAGCAGTGTTTGTCTTGAGAAATCTCGTCACATGTCAACACATATTTATTATTTAGGAAGAAGCAATATGTGACTAAAGGGTGGTGAAATATTCCTCTGTGAGAACCGAGCAATAAGTTGGATGGGTCTTGCTTGGAGGAAAACGGCCACCGTACGCAGCAACGCTGATCGTTTGGTACATCAAACAACTGTTGTCGGTCAGTTAGGATGCGCCCTAATTTATAGCTAATTCTGTGTGCCTCGTCAGCAACTTCCGAGGTCAAGCTTTCTATTGGTCCAATCGTTTTGACCAATAAGGGTTCGTAATGGGTTCGACTAAAGAAACGGGGTCATCTGATTGCCCCCAGAATTGCACTCATCAAGTGACGACATCCTGTTTATGTTATTAACTTGGTCTTGGTATAACAAAATATGGAGAAAATATATCAATAATATTCTTTTAGTTTTTCGGCTACAACATTTACACAACCAATAGCGGGTATTGTGAAAATTTGTCTATAATATTCTTTCTACTTATAACATGTGTAATGTGTAAGGCGAAAATATGTATGGATTTTTCTTCCTACTTACAATATTTATTGAATGTATCGACAACACCTTTTTACGATTTCAGATCTATCACCAATGATCTGCATGTTGGTTCGTCTAAAAAGTACAGCTAGAATATTTTTATTCTTTAGACTTGTTAATAAATTTATAAATTGCAAAGTGCATAAAAGAATCATGTGATTGTGACTTCTGATCCTTGTCCGATCACTTGATTGAAACCTTGTGATCCTTGTCCGATGCTAGTCGTTTTTTCACTGAATGCACTTGAACTACACTAGCTTTAGGTAGAATGCCATATAAATGTTTTTTTCCAACATAATATCGCGAATTTTATATTCCTCCAGAGATGTTTAGATTTTTTTCTACCTCATTTTCCTTTGTACTATGCGGACAAATCAAAATATTCATGTATACTATTCACCTGTTGGAGTGATCCGTTAAGACATTTATCATCCATCATCATTCTGGCTTTGCAACCTACGTGGATCCTAGCCTCAAGAATTTCTCTCTAGTCGTCCCTATCCATCGCCTTTCTCCGCCAAGCACGCATTCTCATATTTCTGATATCTTCTTCGATGTTCTCAAGGAACATTTTTTTTATGTCTTCCTCTTCTTCTCTGACCAATGGGTCTATCAACGAGCGTTTTTCTAGCTGGGTCATTTTGTTCCATCCGCATTACATGGCCTATCCACCTCAGACGTCCTATCTTAATATGTTTGACGATATCAGGTTCCTGGTATATTCTATAAAGTTCGAGTCTTCTCCACACTCCATTGTCATTCACTGCTCCATAAATTCGCCTTAGTACTTTTCTTTCGAAACATCCTAACATGTTTTCATTATTTTTTGTCCAGATGTCTGAACCATATGTTAGGACTGGGCGTATTATTGTTTTGTAGAGTTTTATTTTTGTATTTCTCGATATCATTGTGGATTTAAGGAGGAGATTGAGCTTAAAATAGCATCTGTTGGCTATGCAAATTGTGCGGTTTTCCTCTGCGGTAGTATTATTTTCAGTGTTAAGGAGCGCTTTCAGGTATGCAAATTCGTTCACTGCTTCGATGACGTTGTTTTCTAGAACAAGTGGTCGTAGTATTGGTGGTTGCGTGCTTATTTTCATATACTTCGTTGTGTTGGTGTTTATTATTAAACCCATTTTTGTAGCTGATTCTTTTAATGCTAAATACGCCTCTCGTACAGCGTTTTCCGTTCTCCCAACAATATTGATATCATCAGCATAGGTCAGGATTTGCATTGATTTATTATATGTGGTTGTGATTTATGACATACGTATTACTTTTCCCAGAGCCAGATTGAACAGTATACAGGTCTACTTGAACGGACTGTGCCAGTTTCTCCCTGACGCAGCTCGTTATTTGTTTTAAAATTACAGTTTTTCCCTGACGCAGCTCGTTATTTGTTTTAAAAGGACAGTTCCCCCTGAATTCATACTCTACATTCAACTTTTTCAAGATCTAGTTTTGTTAAATTTACCAACTGATAGCTCTTTCATTGCTTTGAACATTTCTTTTGTTTACACAGAGTCGTAGGCTGCTTTTTAGTTTTTTTTCTGCAGAATTGGTTTCCACATATTTGGGAGTATTTGGGCATCGTCTCTGTTATTTAAATTTTTTGGATGTTTTTCGACCTCTATGGCTTTCCTGATTACACGTTTGGCCTTATTTTCGATTATGGCTAGCATTGTTGTTCCATTTAAGTCGATTTTGTGTCCTGTGTTGATGGCATGTTGTGCTAGAGATGAAGTTTTCTGTTTTCTTTCGATGGCGTTTCGATGTTCTTCGCGTCTAACTTGTATCCTTCGATTTGTCTGTCCGATGTACGATTTATCGCAGTCCTCACACGGGATTCTGTATACACCTTGATTTTCCAATGCAACTTTTGTTTTTGCCGATGGTAATATGGTTGCGATTTTTTTGTCGGTGTTAAAAATAGTTTCTGTGTTTTTTTACGTAGCACTCTGCTGATTTTGTCTGTCGTACCCTTTATATAGGACAGGATAGTTTTTCCGACTGGTTTTTCTTCTTCTTCTCAATCTTTGATTTTGTTTCGGGATTCCTGTGCCTTTTCAATCGTATACAAGGAGAAGCCATTTTTTCTTAAAGCTCTTTTGACTTTTTGCATTTCTTCGTCCTTATGTTCCTTATCTGCCAGTTTCTCAGATCTTGTTATTAGGGTTTTTATTACCGAATTTAATTGTGCAGGATGATGGTGTGAGTCTGCGTGTAAGTACCTGTCAGTATGAGTTGGTTTTCGGTATACTATGTGTCCTATGCTTCCGTCTTCTTTCTTAATAACTAACACATCTAGGAATGGAAGTTGTTGGTTATTCTCCCGTTCCATGGTAAACTGTATTTTTGGGTGGATATTATTAATGTGTTGTAGGAATTCGTTAAGCTTCTCTTCTCCATGCGTCCAGATAATAAATGTGTCATCAACATACCTAAGCCACAGTTTGGGTTTATGCTCTGCTGTTTCTATTGCTTTTGATTCCATATCTTCCATGAAAAGGTTGGCTATTACGGGTGACGGTGGTGAACCCATCGGTGCCCCTTCAACTTGTTTGTACCTCTGGTCTTTGTAGATGAAATAGGTGTTGTTTAAGCAGTGCCTCGTCAGGTTTAATGTATCCTGTGGTATTGGATATTTTCTGCGTATAATTTCTAATGATTCTTCTACTGGCACATTGGCTACATCAAAGCTCACTAATAAGTGTTCAGGTTCCATAACAATGTCCTTGATACGGTCGATGAAGTGGCTTGCATTTTTGACGTAAGAATCCGCTTTCTCTGCATATGGTTGTAGCTGGTCGGCCAGAAATTTTGCCAGTGATTGTAGCGGTGACCCGATAGAGCTGACTATTGGTCGTAATGGTAACTCTGCCTTTTGTACTTTGGGTAAACCGTAAAGTTTTGGACATCTTGACGACTTTTCTCGTGGAATAAGCTGAAACTTCTGTTCTTTCTTGATCTCTGACGCTTGTATTTTGGCTTTAGTTGTTTTCTCCAGATATGCTATTGCGATTTTTTGATATGCACTGTCGTTTAGTATGTTCTGTATTTTTGTGTCGTAGTCTTCAATATTCATTATGACAGTAGCGTTGCCCTTGTCAGCTGGAAGTACGATGATGTCTTTGTTTTGTTGTATATTCACATATATATATATATATATATATATATATATATATATATATATATATATATATATATATATATATATATATATATATATATATATAATACGATGACATAGTACTGGGGAATGCATTTAGAAGCGTAATTCCTCTGTGGTTAGAGCATTCAAAGATATCTCCTTTTTTGTGATATCTCCAATATTCCAACCATTGAGGAAGGATTTCTGTGTCCAGATTTCTTTTATAAACTGCTATAATGCCATTATGGTATCATGGCCACCTTCTTTATATAGTTCAGCTGGGAGATTATCTGTTCCGAGTGATTTGTTTCTCGCTAGTTTTTTAACTGCATCATTAACTTCAAGAATCGTTGGTGGTTCCTCTTCCCTCTCGTCTGTTCCCTTACCTCATCTCTTTCGTCTTCCAGGTTTTGTTCTTCCTCTATATTAAGTGTCTGATGTAAGTGTTCCACCCATCTATTCAATACATCTTTCCTTGTTGTTAATATGTCGCCATTCTGACTTCTGCATTGTCTTGTGGTTGCCATGAATTCTTTTCTGTTGATGTTAACTTTCTTATAGAATGCTCTATATAGAATTCTTTCTCTCTGTTAAGGTTTTCTATATATTTAAGTTCCTCATGTAGGTGGTTTCGTTTTTTTCTTTTGGGTATCTTCTTTTGTTCTATTCTCTTTGTCGGGTAATTATCTACAGTTGTTCTAGTACGTGGGGTAAGCATCTTTCTGTAATCTTCATTTTCTCTTTTCTTGCATTCGTGCATTCATCGTCAAACCAATGATTTCTACGGGTACTCATTTTTGTTCCTATTTCCTCTTCAATGTCTTCCTTTATTCTGGTCAAATAGGAGTCTATATCTGTATGGCATTTTTCATTTACATTTTGATTCCTTTGAGCCTGTTGATGATGTTGTCCGAGTATCGTTTTGCAATTGTCGCATCTCTCAGCTTTTGCACATTCCATTTTTTGTATCCATTTTATTTTCTTAACTAGTATTTGAAATTCTAGCTCTCAATGTTGAGATCACTAGACAATGATTTGAGCCGATTTTTCTTCTTCTTCATGTACCATGTCCTTTCAGAACGTTGGTTACCATCATAGCTATCTTAATTTTATTCACTCCCACCCTAAATAGCATGCTTGTATCAACACCATACCAATCTTGCAAGCTGTTCAACCATGAGGTTCTTTCTCAAGGCGATTTAGATCGATTTTATTCACAGTCCAGGACTCGACACCATATAGTAAGACCGAGAACACGTATCAGCGAAGTAGGCGGATTCTCAATGCCAATTCTAGGTCTCTGTTACATAACACCTTAGACATCCTTCTAAAAGCGGTTCTAGCCTGCTCTATCCTAGATCTAATTTCTGCGTGACTTTCTGCGTTACAATTTAATTGCTGTCCAAGGTAAACGATTTTATCAACTTGCTCAAGTTTGGTATTATTTACATATATAAACGGTTTTATATGCTATTGTTTACTTATTACGAGTATTTTGGTTTTCCGTATGTTCAGATCAAGACCTGCCTCCCTACAACTCTCAACGACACTATCAAGTAGTGTTTGCAGATCTTCTTGACTAGTCTATGTTTGCGCCTCTATAACTTCTGCAGTTTATTACGTCTGTTTCATGCCTCAAATCTATTAAGATGTGATCAATCTGACTCGTTGTTCTTCCATCAGGAGAGGTCCAGGTTACCTTATGTATGTTCTTGTGTTCAAAATAGGTGCTAGCGACTGACATATTGAGTGCTGCTGCTAAATTTATTAGTCGTAATTAAGTAAACAATTTCCATTAAAGACATACAACCCGCTTGACTTATAACATGGGAAGAGAAAACAGTCATACAATTGCATCTAAGTTGAATATTACCACGTACTACCTGATAAAATAAGTAAACATATAAATATATTTTAGTGCAGCTCAATTATAAATTCCTATTGAACAAAAAGTTGATATTAAATTCATCTACTGTATATTGTTTAAGACTAGGTTCTTACAAACTTTTTACAGCTGACAGTACGTACATTACACTACTTGAATTTTTTTTCTTTTTTTTTCTCAAACTGGCGGCTCTGAAAATAGCTGTTCAAACTCCTTCTATTTGTTGGTGAGTGTAATAATTTCTTGGAAACAATCCCGCAAAGGAAAAAACAAAATGGTTTCATATTCTGTATCGAATTGACTATGGTCGGAACTACAGTTCTGGGCATGCACCGTTCTCCCCACTGCACAATCTACTTCAAGATCGTGTGGGCCTTCGGAACTAATTCTATACTATTTCCAATAGTATCTTCTAGCTATTTTTTTTAAATGTCGATTTTTTTAAAATAGTTTGGAGGAACCTGACCTTTAATTAATATAGTGATATAGGTGTTTGTTTAATATTCACTAATTGACTTCATGTATTTGAATAAATAAATCAATAGTTTATAAATATAAGTTAATTTTATATTTCATGGTTCATTCCCAAAGAGATATTTGAAAAGACTAAAATGTCAGAAGAAGCAGTTCTGGACCAATATTAAATGTTGTAGGGCGTAACTAATGCGGAAAGAGAAGCTTTTGAGTTACTTCATGACGATGAGAGGCAATGTGAAATATGCAAAACGACTTGTTTCTTATCCGCTATGACATGCTCGTGCTCTGCCGAGAAACTGGTCTGTCTAAGACATTTTCAAAATCATTGTGAATGTTCTCCTGAAAAAAGAACTTTGAGGTATAGGTACACTTTGGAAGAACTTCCACGGATGATGCAAAATTTGAAGGTGATAGCAGAATCGTTTGAAGCCTGGGTTGCTAATGTGAACGAAGTTTTAGACCCAAACTTACCAAAGCGTACGTTAACATTTTGCCGAGAACTTCTTCATGAAGCTACTGTTAAAAAGTTTCCCAAGTCTGAGCTAATTCAGAAATTTTCCGCTGCTCTAGAACTTGCTGAGAAGTATGCTAACGGTGTTGAACAACTAGATCCCAACAAAATGCGCACACGACATTCGAATGATGCTAAAATAACTTTGACTTTTAACCAACTAGTTGAATTTTCCAGCGAGCTTGAGGACGTATTTTGTCATGTGGATGAGACGAACTGTGTTAGAGATCTGTTACACGAAGCACAAATATTCGAGAAAGATAGTAATCGTCTTTTGAATTTGCCTCTAGCAGAATGTTTAATTACTGACCTAGAAGTTTGTCATACCCTAGGAAGTGGGCTAAGAAGTTTAGAGCTTCCGAATGTAAGACTGTTAGCTTCTCGAATAAAACACTGTCAGTGGTATCAGAGCTTACTTAGTTATAAAGAAAAGGAAGATTTATATACAATAGAATGGCTAAAACATTTTTTAAATACTGGAAATAAGTTGGATCCACATCACGAATGTTACAAAGAGATGATTAACTTACAAGAGATCTTACAAGCGAGTGAAACTTGGGAAGACAAAGCTGAACAATTGTTTAAATGCACGGACAATGATCTTTTAATCCAAGTAGATCAGCTCTTAAAAGAACGTGCCACAATAAAGTGCTTCCTTCCAAATGAAGCACCATTGAAAGAGTCCCTAGATAAAGCTAGGGACTGGTTAAAGATTTTTGAAGATATGAAATCGTCTGAGTATTCTCCTTATTTTGAGGAAGTCGACAGACTAGTAAAGAGAGGAAGATCGCTAGCCTTACAACTCGTGGAAGTAGACCGATTGAATGTTATTCTAGATAGAGCCAAAAGGTGGAAAGAAGAAACGAGCAATCTTTTTTTGAAAACTAATTCCACTATTACCTTATTGGAGGCTCTAATGCCAAGAGAAATAAGTAATGAAATAGAAAGTCCGCCGAAAAATAAATTACTTTCTTTATGTAAAGCTGCAACTCGCTTTAAGGAATCTGAAAACCGTGAATTGGATTTCATAAGAAACGTGAAAGCAGCGAATGGGCTTAAAAGTTTGGATCCCAAAGACAATTCCAACTTCTGCATATGTAAAAAAAAAGTATCAGGTATAATGATGCAATGTGATTTGTGTAAAGATTGGTTTCATTCTAATTGCGTCCAACTTCCCAAAGTGGCCAGTACGAAATTTACAGGAAAGTTCAACACCGCTGCGCTTCATATGGGATTTAAAGACTGTAAATTTTTATGTTCAACTTGTGTACGAACAAAGCGTCCTCTATTAATGGAACTCAAAGATCTTCTAGTGCGTATAGATGAATTACCTGTTATTATGCGTGAAGGAGCAGCTTTGCAGTGGCTCTCGGAACGTGCTCTGCAATTGCAGGAAAGAGCCAAGCAGCTTCTGCTACATCCCGAAGTAGAGTCAGCTAAAAATGAGTTGGAAATATTAATAAAAAAATATACGGAAGCGGCTGAAACAGAATCAGCAAAAAAGGAAGCTACCAGACAAAGAAATTCAAGGGAACGAGCGTCCAGAAAACCTGATTTGACCTCAAAAGCTCAAGACACTTATGAAAAGGTAGGTAGTTATAGTGGTACAACAGATTCAGATGACGCAACTAGAGATTCTTCAGAATATGATTCTGATAGAATGGGAGAACATGCCTACTCCTTAAACTTGCCAAAAGTTGATTCGGATGATTATAGATTAATTCTTAGTCCAGAAATTAAAGAGCGTTTGCAGGATATACTTATGGAAGCAGACCTGTTAGAAGTTTCTTTGAACGAGACTTTCGACCTTTGGACAATACTGCAGGCATCTCGAGACCCATATCGGGAACCAATATATATTGATTTTGATGTAAGTATTTAGTTATTTTTATTTATTTGATTAAAGCTGGTATGAATAATGGAGCAAGGACCAAATGTAATTTTTTTACAACAATCTTTTGAATATAGAATTCAAACCATATTTTTTAAATTCCCCTCATTTTCTGGATAAAAAAAATAATTTTATTGATATAGTTTATTCCACGAATATACGACTGTTTTGGATTATTGCTATAACGAATATTTTACTGTGCAAGTAGAAGGATGAAAGTAAATTGGTCTAATTAGTATTCCAATAAAAAGTATCTTCTGTTACTATGACATCTAAACTAAACTTATTTCAGTTAATAGATGTTCAGATAGACGTAAAATTTATTATGAAAATTAATCCGAAAATATCAAAAAATTTTACGTAAACGCTCCTACAAATCAATAAAATGACGTCTATGAAGCTTAAATGTGTTCATCAGCCATTTGGGTTGGATTTCGGTAAAATGTAAATTTCACTATTTTTAATATAAATGAAAAGAAATTGGCAAAACGATGGTTCAGAAACCAGAAAAATAATCATTATATTTCACTTTGTTAGTTTGAAATATTTGTTTGCTTTGAGGGAATGTACTCTTAAAAGTTCCAAAAGTAACGGGTATAACATATCGGCTATTGATAGTTAAAGTACCGAGTCGTTACAGATATATTACAAAATTTACATACGGTTTCATATATCACCGACTGATTTTTGTTTTAAAACCGTCCGGTGAAGCGACGTGTCCGTTAAGAGAGAGTTTAGTATAGTGTATTTGTTTGTAGTGTTGATAAGTAGAATCAGAAAATAAGTAAGTTTTTCTGTGTTTTTAATACTAATTGAAGATTCGACTAAATAAATTACACTATTTAATCACTTAGTCGTATATTCGTGGAATGGAGTATACCTAGGTACGCTAAGAGTCGCACATGTATTCGGTAACAACAACGCGGATATTATTTTTTTTTTGTATATTTAACCGTTTATTACAATAATAAATGTTATCTTATAATAATAACTAATGTTTTGTATCGAACTGGTTTTGAACTGTCTTCTCTATATTCTTAAACAAATGAATTTTTAGTTATTTTAGTAAAAAACGTCGAGTTGCGAATTCCTTCTCCCCAGACGACAACAAGCTGTTTTGGCACATTTGTAATAATAAAAGGTTTTGATCCTACAGTGCTGGAAGTTCGTTAAACATTCTTTCTAGTATTTTTCTGAAACTGCTTTCCTGTCCCTTTCACTTTTTTATCAAATATTTTGTTGTAAATAAACCAGAATAATCTTTTAAAAATTGACATACTATATTGACATATCGATCTTATAGGCAACAGCATACTTCTTATGGTTGAGGAAATTTTTGAGGATGGTGTTTTTACTCTCAGAATGTTTTTTTTTTGCCGTTTTTGCGTGTTTTTTGTGTTATATGTTTATGTAGTGTTGATCGTAGTCGTGGTTGTGTAACGTAGGTTGTGTAACATGAATTATTGGATTATATAACATGAAAGACTTCAGGTGATTCAAAATTCGGGTCTTGCAAAAAAACTCTCTACCAGCATATCTTTTTAAAAGAATTATATACAGAACTGACATACATAATGTCAATATAAGATACAAAAATACAAGTACAGCTTCGTCACATCGTACAGAACAATTCAAAAATTCATTTACATATCAGATATCAAAAGTATATAATGGCTTAGCTAAAGAATTAAAATTAAAATCGATTATATCTTTTAAGAAATCTCTTAAATCTAAATTAATATTAACACATGTTCAACCATTTGATGACCTGTTATGAAGTATGTATAAACTGTGTGATAGTTCTTGGACAATATTTAAATGCTAAATGTTTCTATTGGTTATGGTTTTTAATTGATTGTTACAGAACATACAAAAAAGATTATTATATGTTTTTTCTCTTGCTTAAGATGAAAAGCAGTGGTACTGATTTCTTGAAATTTATCTTTCTTATTGTATTTTATGCATATATAATTTATATATTTTTTGTACTGTATGAATTTGAAGGAAAAATACAGACCTTTATTATTGTTATATTATTATTATTACAATGATGGTGTATTGTGTGTTGCACATGTATTGTGTGTTACATATGTATTATGTGTGAGTTTGTAGGGTATATCTCCGCTTCCTAATACTCCGCTATTATTAGTATGTTCTTGTTGCTGACTTCTTCTTTTAGTATTGTCAACCAAAGCCTCCTAAATTCTGCTGATGGGTTTGCTACACAGTTTACTTGATGAAGTAGGATGAAAGCTGCTTCTTTGATTTTTCTCTTTTTCATGTATGTTTCTGCTATAATTATTGATGCATCTTTCCATTGTACCCTGTGCTCGTTGTCCTAAGCTTGTTTGTATATCTGGGATCTGCCGAAGTCTCTGTTTCTGATGCATGTTTCATGCTCGTTTATTCTGACACTTTTTTGAAATTTCTCCCACGTAGAAACTGTTGCATTCAGAGGGTCTTTCGTAGATGCAATTTTTCGAAGTTTCTTGTGTGTTGTTGGGTTTGATTTTTAACAGAACTAGATAGAGTGCTGGTTGTTTTGAATGTTGTACCATAAACATGCTGTTGCTTATAAGATTGAATCCAAGTATGGCAATTTTTTTAAAGACAACCTATCACCAACTCGATTGGTTATACCATTATTTCCCAGAATCAAAAAAAAGTTTGAGAACGATTTCCGGAGCGAAAAATGTTAATCGATTTATTATGAATTGGTGTTATTACAAGCCATCAAAAGGTGACTGTTGTTTTTGTACTGCGTTTTTTTCTGTATAAACTAAACCACAACTACTAGACCAATCAAGTTAGTAAAAAATAAGATTTTTGTACTCCAGAACTATGTATATCTCGAAATATGTAGTATGAGATAGTACAAAAAGACTCTCTAGGGATTCATCAATTTTTAGTGGAATTATTTTCAAATACAATCAAAACCTCAAACTCATTATTTTGCTCATAACTTAAAAACTTGTCTATTTAGAGATTTGGGTCAACAGACAACTTTTTCAGAAAAAAGATACACAAAATGAGATATGCTGAATTAAAATCGGTTAATGAATAAAAAAGTTAGATGAACAACAAAAAAGTTCGAAAATGAACAACAAAATCGCTGTTTTTGAATATTCTTAATAACTTTTTGTATTGTTTAATAAAATTTGTTTAAATGTACCTGTGCTTAGGGGTCTTATCGTGTTTAAATTGTGTTGAAAAGTTGGCCAGATCGGTCGAATAGTTTTTGCGAAATTTAATTTGTTTATAGGATTTTTGGAAAATGAGCAAATTTCTAAGGTCGGTCCAGATAATTTAACTAAATGGATGTCAAGCATCCGAGGCTTATTTTATTTGGTAAGACGTATAGTAATAAACTTTGGAAAAAATTAGTACAATAATAAATACCAATTTTTAATCTTATAAATATTAACGATAACTCCGTAGAATTTCGTTCAAATTAAATAACAAAAAATATTCAGAAAGCTCGTAAAAAACACAACTTTTAGAAAAAAAAGACGACCCTTAGGAATGAGTATAGCTCTTTTTTTAAATTCACTGCTACTTTAATTAACAACATTAAACCCTTCAGTTAGCGTTGAGTTTTCGCAACACTCTTAGCACATTCATACAATGATACAATTTATCAAAATTATCAAATAATTATCAAATAATCCCACAAAGTAAAAGAAAAAAGTAATACTTTTATATTAAAATATATATTTAACATAGTGAAAAACTACAAAAATGAGACCACAACAATTCTATTGGATTCAGCACACAATAATAAGGAGGTAATCTTAATACTTTATGGTCATAATTCTCAGCTAGCCTGTAGATAACATAATTTTTTTCACATTTAACTAATTTTAATAGTTCTACAAGTTGTTTTTTTTTGTGTAAGAATCCATAAAGTGTATTTCATGTTTTGATAAAAATTCTTGAATTTCAGCTTTGTTTGGATTAGTGTTTGGAATTTTACTCTTTAGTCTGCAATGATAAGGAGCTTTCTATTACTTTCTAGTTGGGCTTGTCTCTCTAAGAATTTGTAAATTGCAATTAGCCCTAAATACGTCTGATATCTGATAACTCTGATCTGTTTATTTAGTGAGTTTCTGAATGCACTAAATCAAGGATACAGACAATAAAGGGTTAAAAAAATGGTGAGATTAATGAGATACATATAATCCTTGGGCTTAAAAGTGAACCAAACTACTGGGACGACAACGCCACACCTGGTACTGGTCGTTTTAAAATTCACCCGATTTTAGGAAGGTTAACTAAATAGTATTTTTAACGAGTACTAACCTTTGTAAACGTTAAGCACGATTTGCTTTGCATCGTGTGTGAGATGAATATAACCAGAACGTTTTTCAGGTTCAGACTCGTCTTCACTTCCTGAAATAGTGGCAGGAATGTACAGGGTATCGTCACTAATAATTTCTATATCACTCATATTAATAGTTATTACACTGACTTCTCTTTTAAATGAACGACAAAAGAAAAATGAAGTTCTTTTCAAATAAACAGAAGCCCATTTAGTGAGAATTTGATATTAAGTAAACATATTATCCGTTTACATGAATAAAATTCCGAGAAATTTTCTAATCTCTTATAAACACTGGCTTACGTACCTAGAAATTTGTAATTCTGAATTCCAAGAGAAGAACTAGAAGCTGCATACCATTCATGCCCAAATGACATGAACATTATTTATGGTGATCTCAACGCAAAAATAGGGAAAGAGCAACAATACCTACCAACTATAGGTAAGCACAGCCTTCATGAGGTATCCAATAATAATGGTATCAGACTAATAAATCTAGCAACTTCCCTTAACATGGTCATTACCAGCACATGCTTCCAGCGAAAAAATATTCATAAGGGAATGTGGAGATCTCCAGATGGGGTTACAGTAAACATGATCGATCATGTTATTATTGACTCTAGACATCACTCAGACGTAATAAACGTATGCAGCAGACGAGGGGCAAATGCAGACTCGAATCACTACCTAGTTGAAAGTAGAATAAGAACCAGAATCTCAAACATTAAAAAAGAAAAGGGATAAAAAAAATTGAAAAATAAAAATAAAAATAAAAAATTGAAAAATAAAAACTTAGCAGACAACAGCAAAAAGGCAAAATACAAAGAATGTATAAAAGGAAGGCTAGAAAACAAACAAAAGCACGAGGATAAAGCATAGAATGGGAAGCGTATAAAAACATCATACAAGACGCGACCAAAGAGACCCTGGGTCTACAAAAAAAAGCTCAAATCAACTGAAGGACAGTGGTTCGATGAACATAACACAGAGGAAAAATAATGCATATCAACAATTACGACAACGACATAGAACACGAAAGGCAGAGGAGGAATATAGAGTGCTAAGGAGGGAAGACAAGAAAATACATGCAGAAAGAAAAGAGAACACATAGAAAAAGAACTTCAAGAAATGGAAGAACTAAATAAACCATCAGAAACCAGAAAATTCTACCAAAAACTTAACAAAAGTAGAAAAGAATTTAAACCAAGAATAATGATGTGTAGAGACAAAGAAGAAGATATAGTAACTCAACAGAGTGAAATACTACAAAGATGAACAGAAGTCTTCAAAGAAAAGTTTGAAAAAAAAAACGAAAATCCACTATACGATGGAATTATATTGGATCAAACGGATACCAGAGAAACAACCCCCCTTCAGTAGCTGAAATGCAAGAAGCAGTTACGAGACTAAAAAACAAAAGTCACCTGGATTAGACAACATTAGCGCAGAATTAATAGGAAGGAAAGCGGAGACTCCCTATTGAATGCGATACACGAACTAATATTGAACATATGGAATAATAAACAAATGCCACAAGACTGGAATACCGGAGTAATTATCCCACTACATAAAAAGGGAGATCAGCTTCAATGTAAAAACTACCGGGCAATAACGGTACTAACTGTGGCATATAAAATACTGTCAAATATTGTGTATGACCTATTGAGACCATATACGGAACAAATAGTTTGGGAATATCAATGTGGTTTCTGCAGACAGAAATCCACAATAGATCAGATCTTCGTCTTGAGGCAAATCTAGGAAAAGATTTGGAAAATTTAAGATAGACTCACACCATTTTTTCATTGATTTTGGGAGTGCCTATGATAGCATCCATCGAGAATTTCTGATCCATGCACTGAAAGAGTTTAATATTCCAACTCAACTCATTGATATAGTAAAATAATCGTTAATAAGTCATTCGGCGCGTCGGGAGACGAGAAGCAAGATATGGAAGAGTTGACAGTTGTACTATTATAATTACTCAGGTTAGTATATAGAAATCTGTTACCTTATGTTTATTTAGAGTTTCAACCACGACACGTGGTTGAAATCGGTCAATTGAGGGGACTCCTCCGGTGTTACGAACTTACGAGTTACCTCCAATAACCTGACTACACGAGATACTATGTCGGGTGTTAAGCACTCCCCGGAGACATACCGACTGCCTATTACTGATCGCGTACTGGACGCTGTCGCGTCCGACCCGGAGTCGGCGATCACTGCCTGAGCGGGCAGTCACGGTGCCCAGCTATCACTGACTGACTCGCTATTACTGACTACTGACTTGGCTGACCAAGTTTTCTAGTTTTATTGTGCTCGTACTTATAACGCCGGTTCTAGTACCAAGGTCGTGTGTTCGCTGAGTTGTAGTCCTAGGCTTTATTTGGGTCACGAGTGTTGTTATTTTTTACAACAATAGTTTCTGTTTGACGTGGTTTTTCTACGTTTAAACAATTAACAAACAATGCACTAACTAGGTCAATTTCTTTGTGTAACCTAAATGTATACTTTCTGTATTAATTCTCCCTTATTAAATTTGGAATATATAATAATTATCTCGAATAATTATTATCTTTTCTATGCTACTTAGCCCTTATTTTTTTTATTCTTCACTCACTTGCTATGTTTACATTACAGTGACATACGTATTACTTTTTCCAGTGCCGGATTGAACAGTATACAAGAGAGAGGGTCTAACTGGCGCAGCCTATTTGTTTTAAAAGGTTCAGACAGTTTCCCCTGAATTCGTACTCTACATTCAATTTTGTTAGGTTTGTTAAATTTACCAACTGATTTGGTATTCCTAGCTCTTTCATTGCTTTGAACATTTCGCTTCTATTCACAGATTCGTAGGCTGCTTTGTAGTCTATAAATATGTGATGAGTATCAATACCATATTCCAGTGTTTTTTCCAAAATTTGTTTCAGGGTTGCAATCTCATGAATTGTCGATTTACCACCTCTGAAACCAGCCTGGTATTTTCCTACTATCCGTTCTGCATATGGTGACATAGTACTGTGGAAAATATTTTATACGCTGCATTTAGAAGCGTAATTCCTCTGTAGTTAGAGCATTCAAGGATATCTCCTTTTTTGTATATGGTGCAATGTATTCCAATATTCCAATCATTGGGAGGTATTTCTGTGTCCATATTTCTTTTATAAGCTGCTGTATTGCCATAATGGTATCATGGCTACCTTCTTTATATATTTTATCTGGGACATTATCCCAGCTGAAATTAACCAATGTTTTATAAGAAAATCAAAGTTTTTAACAAAACTTTTAGCAAACAGAATTATTGAAAATTGTTTAAACAGGAATAAATATATTTTTTCTTTACTTTGTTTCCATAGGTTATTAGTATATGTCTTGATAAAGAAAATAAGTGCCATACATTCAGTCAAATTATCTGGACCCTCCCTGAAATTAGCTCATTTTTCAAAAAATCTTATAAACAAAATAAATTTAGTAAAATCTCATCATCATCTCATCATATTTTTACCACATAATCTACCGTTTAATAATTTATTTAGTTATTATTTTGATTTCATTTTTGTTGTTTTTATTTTTTATATTATTTCATTAACAGTTATATTATTTTATTTTTTTATTTTAGAAGAAAAAAGATAAACCCAAAGAACCTTTAATAGTAAGTAGAAATTGTTTTATTCTTTTATTTTAAGTTAAATTAAAATATAATTTGGTTATATTTTTCTTTTTTATCATTTATAACATAAGGCTACATATACAATTCTTGGGTTTTATGCATAGGATGTATACATATTTTTAGCTGTAAGCACAATCTGTTTAATAGTTGCACAAAGTTAATAAGTATTGACAAATGCAATTATTTCATTTGATAATAATTCAATTTTACAACGAAAGCAATTCTCCACGAGTTCCTTTTGGGTTAACAGATTTCTTTATTGTACTTCTTCAGTTTTTCTCTGTAGTTATCTCACTCTTAGTTCTATTTGGCCTTATTAAATACCTTTCTTACCTCTGTCCTAAGTTTTTGTAAAAGTTTATTCAACCAAGGTGTATTTTTCTTTTCCTTTTTTTATCTCTCTGGGTAGCTTTCGTGTTCATACGTCGTTATGGTCTCACTTATCATTTTCACGGCCAATTCGAGCCTTTAACGTCTCTAGTGATACCTATTCACCCCCGAAAGAGTTTCCGAGTATGCTTTTATAGCTTTTCCACTCTGTTTCCCTCGGATTTCTCGTTAGCATCACATCCAAGTATTAGTTGAAGATTCTTCGTCTGTCTGTAGACAATTATATATTTTACTTCCCGGCTCCGTATATATAATGTTTGGGATAATTGGACACAGACTAACAATATACAAAGAACAAAGCATAGGAGATTATAAGTACGGTTTCAGAAAAGGAAGATCCACTATAAATGCTGTCCATACGCTAAAACAAGTGATAGAGAAAACATACGAGTATGACAGAGAAACACATATACTTTTCCTAGATTTTAAACAAACATTTGACAAACTAAACAGAAAAAGAATGAACCAATACTTCAAAGAGAGAAAAAATACCAATTAAAATTGTAAGAATGATAGAAATAATTCAACGAGATTCCCAAGCAACAATAAACACCGGAAGAAAATAAACAGAAATAATAAAAATAAAAACTGGAATAAGACAAGGGGATGCGCTCTCTACGGTACTAGATTTATTCTATTACTAGATAACAAAAAACTGTCACACGCAGGAGCTATACACAAAAATGCAGTACAAATAATAGGATATGCGGATGATATAGCCATGGTAGCAACAGATAAAAGGGCATTAAAGAAAACTGTCCAAGAAATAGAAAACGAAGCCAAACTGAGACGACTGGAAATAAATGTCTACAAAACTACCATAAGACCAATAGTGGCATTATGCTTCATAGACATTTATAATAAAAGAAAGAGAAGAGGAACTGAAAATTTTTGAGAGAAAAATTATGAGAAAAATACTGAGACCAAAGAGGAAAACGGAAGAAGATGGATGACACAATGGATGAATCACGAAACACAAGAATTGATAGGTCAAATAAACATAGTTAGAGCAATAAAAGCACAGAAAATTAGATGGAGTGGACACATAATGAGAAGAGAGAAGAGCCATCCGTTCAGATTTATAACTGAATGGATACCACCAGGTAGCACCTAAACTGAGACAACAAGTGGACGAAGACTTAGGGAGTATGGAAATTATAAATATAGGAAGGATAATCAAAAAGAGAGAAGAATGGAGAAAAGTAGTGGAAACAGCGAAGTCACGCCAAAAACTGTAAAACCAAGCCCAGAAGGGAATGATCCTCACAGAAATCTGGCCTTTGGAGCGGACTAACACCATCTCCAATTCTGACGGCTCTTCCTATACCTAATTCTTTATATACCAAAATATGTCAACATGGATGCATGTCAAGCCTCTTGATCTCCTCAAATAACTTTTCCTATCCTTTCTCCGAAGGACTGTTTCCCCAAATGGCCATGGTAGAGATTTGAGCTAGTGATTACTAATTCATAATCGGCTTAGTATTCGCTCAGCCCCTACCTCTTCCCATTTTCATCTGCAACATATGCTGTGCAAGCGCTCTCGTCCTTAGTCTGGAAGCTTGGGCCTTACTGGTGTGGCAGACTAGGAAATACTTTCTTTAGCGATTGTGCACTAGCACTATTTAGACAACCAATCGACAGATCCTTTGGTAACACACACTGGTTAAAGATTTTCTTTTGGGGCATATGGGAAGGTCTGATTTAAATACATAGTTTAATTTACCAAACGCTGGCCAGGCTAATCCTGTACGACGTGGGAGCTCACATGTCGTTATCTCTGCCCAATCTAATGCCCTAAGTACTTATACGATGAAGTCTTCTCAATATTCCCTTCCATCAACCGATTTAGCACCAGATTAGACATTATTTGCATCTTGTTCATGTTAATCTTTAGTCCGACCTCCAAGGAAGCGTGATATAATTTTTCCAACTGAAGGTCGGAAAACGACTAAGGCAGCAAGTAATAAAACAAATAATAACTGGTCAAAGCGTCTTACTAAGTATTTTGTTGGGGTATTCTAACATCACAATAAGCCAAGTGAATTTTTACCTATAGATAGACAACTATTAGTCAGCAGGTCTGGTTAAAAGTTCTCAAAGAGCCAATTCGATGCGATCATATAGCAATGCAGGAAATGTATCATACTTTCTGTATATTCATATTTTTGTCATTTATTTATATATACTTTTAGTGATCAAAAGAGATATGAAAAGACATGAAAAATTTTATGTCTTAAAAACACTTTTATTTTAGCCCAGTCTGGTTATGCAAAAATCATCGATTTCACGGCAAAATGTTCCGCAGATATCTGAAGCTTGTAAGATAGGTGGGGGTTACTAGATGACGAATAAATGAAAAGATACTCCTATTTTTACCTTGCGTTTTTTTTAAATAATTTATGGTCACAATTTGATTTTTTGTCTATAAGTTTTTTCCCTTATATTTTAAATAAACAATATTTATATCATTTTTTTATTTCAAGAATATCTTCATTTTCCCGTTTTTTGAATTAAAATTGATAAATAATTTACGGAGATATTTGCAAAAAGCAGTTTTTTTGCACTAATTTATAAATTTTAATAATTTTTTTTTATTAATGAAATATATGAAAAATAAAATGTTATTAATACATACATTAAAACATCGAGGAATTACCGTCCTTTAAATTTATGCGAAATTTCCCCACGATCGGTAAAACAGTTTAAAAGTTATTTAATTTGTTTATCCCTGAGACTAATTATTTAAACTATTGAACTTGCCCTATGAATAAAGCTAGACACATTTAGCAAATTTCATAGGATTATTTAAGACTTAAACTATCTCAGAAGTTAAATGCATATTGCGTTTTCATTAAAATTATTTACAAAGCAAACGTTTGAAAAAGGGGTTTGTTTTTACTTATAAACAATTGTAATAACTTCTATATTTTTCAACCTAAAGATTTGTATGTACAACCATTGTATAGCTGGGGAAAAAACTTACATTAAAAAAAATAAACCTTCTATGACCAATAGGAACGAAGTTAGCGACTATTTTTTTTTTTAAATCATATCTCCATTGTTTATAAACATTAAGGCTGTTTTATCGGTACACCAAAACCTAGAGACAGTGTTTTCTCTGTTATTTACCGACAAAATGTCTCGAAATTTGGACAGGTTATTCAAAATTATGTTGCCTTTAAACTGATGGTTTTATTTACAGTTTAACGTTCTATTATAACCAAACTTTTTACGCCCATCACTTGAAAGAGTTTTTTTTTCTGTAATCGTTGATTTTTTTTTTTCACCTTTCTGTGTCCAGTAGTAATCGAGAAAAGCGTGTTCAAACTTTGAAGAAAATTGCTAAAAAATACTGAAATCTAAATCTAATTAGTGAAACGTGTTACTCATCATTGGCACTTAAATTACATCGTTATCGTCTTCGTGACGTCAAATCTCATGAACGTACGGTCAGTTAGTTCGATTTGAAATTATTTTCAAGCTATAACTGCGAAATGTTTTATTTGTTTGTGACAACAAATTGTATTTTTTATTGATAATAATATTTTTGTTATTTTAAATTTATTATAAATAAACACCATGATGTTTTTTGCAGTCACGTTTCACAAATTTTTAATTTATACCTACTATATTTAGCTAAGACATATAAATTAAAAATGTGATAATTCTTTTTAAAACATCTACGATAATCAGTCAAAAAAGATATTCCCAACAAAACTAATTTGAATGGAGAATAATGCATTTGTTGTCATTAAACTACCCGTTGGCCGGCGCCACTGAGTAAACAGCTCTACCCGTCGGCTTTCGGGTAGAGTGTAGAAAAGTAAGTGATACACCCATTTTAAATTGCAGTGTGCTTAGACTGCTAAAACAGCCTTAAGAAGTAAAATTTGCACAAATTTTGAATGAAAATCTAAATTTTATATTGAATAACTATAAAATTCATCTAATTTTTCGAAACTTACAGCCTTTCGAAACGAAGGTACTTTCGAAAGATGACATCGGAAAGTGGAGGGGAAACTGTTTTAGCTCCACACTCCAAAATTTCGTCAGTCTCAGTGTAGTGGCTTTAGAAAGCAATATACTTCTACTTCTTTGAGTAAAATATTTTGTGTATTTCGAACAAAAAAGTTTTAACTAAACGTATTTAATTACTTTTTGATTGAAAATTGTAAGTAATATTTAAAACTATGGAATAAATAATTAATTATTTTCAACTTGTATAATTGGTAAGAAATATTATTTATAGATTATTTCATAATAAACAGCAGACTGTGGCATTAACTTGTTCAAGCAGTAGTAGTTTCAAAGTAAGTATTTTCCTAATTTTTGTTTTATAAATTGCTAAAAAATTATTGTTATGCAAGTTAAACCTTTGTTTTGAAATATTTTGATTGCATTTACTTTATTGTTTATAATCATAATTAAATTTCAACTTAATAAAATAAAAAGTCTTTAGAAATTTTAGAAATACGATTATGCTTGTTATAACTTTATATATTTTTAAAAGATTCGTTCTATATAAGCTTGCAATATTCTGATTTTTCATTAATAATAAAAAAATCTTTTTTTGATTTATTTTAGACATCTGAAACATATTTCGATTCAAAAGGAGCAGATCATTTTTTTACTTTTTGTACTCCTTACGAGGTAATTTTTTAAAATTTTTGATTACATTGTACATTAAATCGAAAGAAATGATCTTTTGTAATATTTTATTTATAATCAGGGGAAATTTAAATTAATCAACGCAAACGAAGAAACTCTTAGTTTCATGGATATTTTTTACGATTCCAACGCAACTAAAGAAAATATAATGAGAATTGGTTTTGAGGTGATTGTGGTTCTATACTCTACTGCAGTTGATATAACTTATAAAAAAAACACAACAATACACTTTCTTTAAATGATTTAAGATACTTACAGTTTAGCAGAAATATCGGTAATTCTTCTTTTAAACTAGAAACTCTGCCACCAACTGAAGGTGCAGCCAAACAGCATGTTCTTCGGGTTTACTATCAATTACAAAGGTTAGGTAATAAGTTGTAAATGCTGGTGTCTATGGTTGAAGACAAAGTGCCACTGGTTTTGAACCAATTTATACTCTAGATAATTTAATTCCCGAAGAGACATTAAAGCACATTACATGCAAATGCACCACAGGTTGCAAAACTACTAGATGTGGGTGCAGAAAACGTGGTTTGAATTGTACTGAGGAAGAAGTAGAGGAGAAAATATGCTGCAACCTCGGTATAGTTACGTTTGATGACGATAGTGATTCTGAAGATGTATAGTTATAGACTGACTTAATAAATGAAGCCAAATAACCTGCAACAAAAAGGTTCAGAGCTGACAGTGAAGTCGAATGAATGAACCAAATTGTAACTTATGTAAAGAAAATAAATAAAATAAAGTTCAATAAACATTGCAAAATTTAATAAGACAAGTTTCAAAAAAATGGACTTATTTTATCAAAGCAGTAATGCAGATTAGATTAATATTGTATATCATATTTGTACGAAAAATAGAATAAAAATCAATATTGTTAATTATAAAAATACAAAAAATTATAATTAATATAAAGAATATAATAATATAATGTGTAAAAAATTACCTGAAATTTAATTTCTAAAATATATATAAGTATTATTACATCATCGATATACAATGAAAAAAATATCTGTTGATTTTCCGGGATTTTCCGAGATTTAAGGGGGTGAAAATTATGTCATCATTATTAATACTGCGACAGACTATTCCAATCAAATTAAAAAAAATAGTAAGTTTTTACGGTGAGTTTCAAATGGACTCAATTTTTCCGAGGTTTCCCATATTTTCCTGCCAGTGAAAACTATGTATTTATTCATATTTCGACCAAGCTATCCCAGAATAAAAAAGAGGCTTCCAGCTGTAATGAAAGCCGTGATAATGTAAACTTTTCCTACGTGTTTCAATTTGAAGTTCCGATGTCGAAAAAAAAACGGAGCTGAAACAGTTATCCCCTCCACTTTCCTATGTCGATCTTTCGAAAGTACCTTCGTTTCGAAGGGCTGTAAGTTTTAAAAAATTGGATGAATTTTATAGCTATAAGTTTCAATATAAAGTCATTTAAAATTTGTGCAAATTTTACTTCTTAATGTTTATAAACAATGAAGATGTGATTTTTAAAATATAGACGCTAACTTTGTTCCTATTGGTCATGGAAGGTTTTTTAATTTTAATGTGACTTTTTTTACCAGCTATCCAATGGTTCTACATACAAGTCTGTAGCTTGAAAAATATAGAAGTTATATTATATTACAATTGTTTATTAGTAAAAAAAAAACATACCCCTTTTTCAAACGTTTATTTTGTGAATCATTTCGATGAAAACGTAATATGCATGTAACTTTTGAGATAGTTTAAGTCTTTAAGAATCCTATGAAATTAACTAAATGTGTCTAGCATCATTCATAGGCAAGTTCAATAGTTTAAATAATTAGCCTCAGGGATAAACAAATTAAATAACTTTTAAACTATTTGACCGATCGTGGGGAAATTTGTCACAAATTGAAAAGACGGTAATTCCTCGATGTATAAATGTATTAATTACATTTTGTTTTGTTAGTAAAAAAATTAATTGTGAATAATTTCGATGAAAACGTAATATGCATGTAACTTTTGAGATAGTTTAAGTCTTTAAGAACCCTATGAAAGTTACTAAATGTGTCTAGCATCATTCATAGGGCAAGTTCAATAGTTTAAATAATTAGCCTCAGGGATAAACAAATTAAATAACTTTTAAACTATTTGACCGATCGGGGGGAAATTTCTCACAAATTGAAAAGACGGTAATTGCTCAATGTATAAATGTATTAATTACATTTTGTTTTGTTAATAAAAAAATTAATAAAATTTATAAATTAGTACAAAAAACTGCTTTTTTGCAAATATCTCCGTAAATTATTTATCAATTTTAATTGAAACAACGGGAAAATAATGATATTCTTGATATAAAAAAATTATATAAATATTGTTTATTTAAAATATAAAGGAAAAAACTTATAGATAAAAAATCAAATTGTGACCATAAATTATTGTTAAAAAAAACGCAATGAAAAAATAGGAGTATCTTTTCATGTATTCGTCATCTAGTAACCCCACCTATGTCTTACAAGCTTCAGATATCTGCGAAACATTTTTCCATCTTTTTTTTAACCAGACTGGGCTATTTGTACTAATTGTTAAAACTAATTTCTAAATAGGTATAAAACCAATTATTTTATACCTAAACACCTATATTTTATACCTCTTTCCCCACACAAATGTAATTGCTACATAAATTTAACAAAACCATATTAACTTACAGGCTGTGAGAAAGAGCATGCGACCGAAAAAAAAACGAAGGCGTCTTTCTGAAGAAATGGATCTTCCTAAAAAGCTTTCCAAGACTGTGAAAGTCGAGCCAGAAAAGAAGCAGCAAGAGGTTGACACTACGAAGAAACCGTCCAAAAATGGAAAACTAGAGGCAGATAAGAAACAACAAGAGATTGTCACTACGAAGAAAGTGTGCAAGGGTTTGAAACTAGAGGCAGAAAAGAAACAGCAAGAGGTCGATACCTCAAAGAAAGTGATTAAGTCTCTGAAAACGGACCTAGAGGCTAAAATGAGACTTAGAAGATTAAAAAGAGCCAAAGTAGCAGGCAGGAAACGAAAGGGCAAAAAACGAGGTCGAAAACCCAAAGTGTCCTCTACTGCTTCTCCCTCTACAGAGAGCGAAGACGAAGACGATGATGACGATGAAGATGACATATGTGCTGCCAATGGTTGCCAGAAGCCCGCAGAAGAAAAGAAGATAGACTGGGTGCAATGTGATGGAGGTTGTGACAAATGGTTTCACATGGTTTGTGTTGGACTTTCTGCAGGGGATATTCAAGAGGACGAAGACTACATTTGCATCACGTGCTCCAAACACACCACGTATGAAACCATGGACAGTAGTTCATGCAGTCCAAAACCTTCTACATCAAAGGATATTTCCTAGTGTGCAATTTCGCACTTAACGTCACCATTAATCGACAAAATAAAGTATTTCTGTAGGTTTAAGTGTTTACAAAAGTTGTGATAATTTAATAATAGGAATTGTAAAATATGTCAAGTATCACTATGTATATATTTCTGTTTGAATTTTTATCATCATACCTTAAACTTAATTTTATTGTACATAAAACCAACTCATTAATAACAACTTGCACAGACCATTAGTTGTTTGGATTGGGTTGGCATGTAAATAACATGTCTTATTATTTTCACCTCGTTCAACATGATGTTTTGTTTGAGATACATATATATCCCAAGATCATTTCCAAATCTTAGTAAAATAATGTTAAGCATATTATTTATTGGAATTATTCACCAGTATCTAAGAATGCCTGTCTTTTTTCTTTACACTACGATGTTTCGGTGTATATATGATCTCTTCATGAAAAAGAATGGCTCTGAGAGAAAAGGCAGGATTCTTAACCAAACTTTCTCCTTAACAAAATAGTTACATTACACAACGCCATTTACTTTAGGTGGCAGAAAATAATCACCAATCTGTGTCTTAACTACGTAGCAACTGCTTAAATTACGAGTATATCGTAGTGTAAACGAAACTACGCTTTTAAGAAGGACAAGCATTCATATCTTCTGGTGTGTAATACACCGTCCTCAATAAAACGAATTGAAAAAATGTGTTTCTGAAAGGAAAAAGTATTTTTCAAAAATTTAAAACAGTATAAATAGATTTTTGCAAGAAAAATCTCAACTCGCAAAACGATCTTGTTTCATATGTTTAATTAGTTAGTACCTGTGTGATCTTAGTTATTTAGTTTAATTAGCTGGAAACAGTGTGTTTAAATATCAATTATTTTATAGTTTATCCTAAGTATGATCATTTGATCGTTTGTAGTTTAATTTTAAATGTCACTGTTGCTCTATATTTAAGATCTCGTTGCTCTATATTTAAGGTCTCGTTTTCAATGTGTCCCCAATAAATGCTAACTCTATAATGAGACTTGTATTTGCCTCTATAGTGAGACTTTTTCTAAGATCAACCATATTCAAGTTATGATTTTATCGAAGTTATAATTTATTTTTGCTTTCAAACTTAATAACGCAAAGGGTGCCCCCCGTAAGATAGGCAAAGTCACAGAATTCAATTTTTTTCATTTTTTTACATTCTACATGATTAAAAAATAAGACTTAGCGCAATAGATCATATGCCATAAGTCAGTTAACAAAATATCCGTAAGGGCCGTTTACGTCGAAGTTTGGTATTAAATCATAACCTCATATTATTCCTCAGATTCACATATACATTTTAATACAATTGAATGTTTATCCAGATATATGTATATGTAACTACTTTGCTTTGTCAATAAATAACTATTTTTTTATTTTCTGTCTCATAGTTAACCAATAAAATAACGCAAATGAAACCTTGTTTAAGTCTTGTATTTTCCAAATTTAAAATAAATTATAGTTGATAAATAGTAACAAGTCACAAATATTATAAGATGTAAAACTAATAAAAAATAAATGCTGTCCCACCAGGAATTCAATTGATATAGGAATAATTTAGAAGAAATTCTTTATTTCAGTATTTTATGTTTTTTTTTGCCAATCCTATAATATTTTCAACAATGATTCTATAATTGGCAATGACCCTTGATTTTATTATTTCTTCTTCTGTTAACTGAGCCCCTTTTTTAAATGGAGGTATATTTAAATGTTCTTATTTCTTTTTCCTCTAAAAGATCTGATATATCAAAACCCCTGTCTGCTAACATAAATTTTCCTTCAGGAGGAAGATCTTGTCCATCTTTCTTTAGCAGATACGCCACTTTTTTAGCCCATGTTTGGACCATGTAGGTAGTAAAACATTTAAATGGTGTATCTGGTGTTACTTTTACAGTTTTAATAGTTGGTCGCTCGAATAATTGTATTAGGCTTTCTTCTTATTCTTGTACTGCTTCACATATTTCTTCATCTGTCATAATTTGCTCTGTTTCTTCGGTACACTCAAACTAAAAATTCAAAACTTCACTTGTCTTTCTGATACATTTTAAAACCAATCGACATAAGGTAAATGATCTTCATGATCACATTTTTCTGTTTCTTGAACATTCGTTATAGTACATAGCTTTTTTCATGATGATTGAATTAAGTAATCAGCTGAATTAACAAAGCCAAAAGCTACTCTTTTTTTCAATAATCAAATATATTTGCCGTTAATAAGAACTAGAGGTGATCTGCTTTCCAAACATATAGCATTCCATCATGCTATAATGCTTGGTTGTCTTACTGTGGCGTTTAACAGCCAAATCTATATTTCGTCTCTCACATCGAAAACGTCTTACCCCTCATCACTGAAGCAGGCAAAATTGCATTGGTCATTCCAGTTTTGCCAAGCTCTGAACCATTCTAACCGTAGAGCCTTATGCTAGTAATCTTAGATTATCTTCCACAAGGAAAATAAAAGTCCTGTAATTGGCTGTGCATCATAACTTACAAAAGTTTTATTTAAAAATCATTTATAAAAGGTATATTATTAAAAACACCCTTTCAGACTACATCACAACAGAACGATTTTGAACTTACTAGTCCATCATCCATCCAATGTGTTATTTATTACATATTTTTTAAATATTTAGTGTAACGTTAACTATATGGCAACTTAAGACTCTCAATGAGGTTGCTGACCCTGAGACGATGTCTCTGTATTTGCTCTAGATGGCAACTTGAGTTGCCATCAAATTTTTTCTTTACATTTTGAATTATTTCTCTAATCATTTCTGTGTTAATTGCGCCTCATTGTATTTTACATAATACAATGAGGCGCAATTAACAAAAATATTGAGAACATATTGTAGAATTAAGAGGTTTATGTTTTCTAGTAATCAGTGATTTTGTATTAGCAATACGTAAGCACAAACTAAGCGGATTTAAAGATTTACCTGACATCGATCAAATTCTTACTTTTTTCAGTTATTTACAGAAGGTGAGGCCTATTATTATTGTTTATAGTTTAAAAAAATTAAAGTTGCAGTACAAGGTTTACGAATTGCTAAAAATTGTTTAAAAATATATTTTGGAAGTTTTTAAAGGCTTTATAACAAAAACTTAGAACATAAACATGCACATTCTCTAATTTTTTCTGTAAATTGGTTTCGTAACCCATCTTTTAATTTATTTAGTCATTAATACTGACAGTAATATTTTTCATCATTCCATCAAACCTATACCCAAAAGTACCACATTTTTTCAAGCTTTTTTTATCCAACAGTCCCCTTATCGAAATTGTGTCGTTCATTTGGGGAAAATATTAACAGTTGTATTTATTAAGTACATTTTTAGAATAAAAATTCGTTAATAAATTGAAAGTTTACCAGGGCGCCTCAAATTCACGGAACAACATTTTGTTCATGCGAATTCGTAGTAGAGAGCTTGTGGAATAGTTTAGTTCTTGATTATTTATCTAATTCGTGTTCATAGACTCTTAGCAACGCTTCGTCAAAATATATAAAATTATTAAGTGCTTACCTGCCACGCAGGTAAGGTATTAGCGAAAAGACGACGAAAGTTCAAAATGAGGTAAGTAGCGTAACCTATATGGAAAAACTAAAAGTTATAGAGATGGTAAATCACTCGGAGAGCTCATATCCTCTGCTTAAGTAACTTTACACTGAATTTTGTTTTTCTGAAAGCAGGTAATAAAACTGGATATTGTTCATTGCAAGATATTTCGGATTTAATCTTCTAGGTATAGTTGTATACAGGGTCGAACTTATATATTGATACATTTTGTCAACTACGGCAAGTCCACAAAGTAAAGGAAAAATACATATAAGTAATACTTTTATCATAAACACTCTCGTGTTTCCCATCCTTTGGATGTGTCCCAACCATCTCAGTCTTTGTGACTTTATGATCCCCACGATATTCGGTTCTCCATACATCTCCTCTAATTCCATATTTGGTCTTTTTATCCATATACCATTCCATATTTTACCTCCAAATATTTTCCTGAGGACTTTTCTTTCCCAGACTTGCAGCAGGACTTGCTCGGATTTGTTCATTGTCCATGTTTCACTGGCATATAATACAATAGGTCTTATTACTGTCTTATATATTCTTATCTTAGCCCTTGTAGATATGTTTTTGCTTCTTAATAAATTGTTTAGTGCAAAAATACAACGGTTACCGGCCATAATTCTCGCTTGGATTTCTTCCTTCATATTTGGTCTTCTCGTGAATGTCGCTCCTAAATACTGGAATATTTCTACTTCTTCGAATTTATATGTTTTTTCATCTGTTATTACTGTCAGATATTGTTCTTGTAGGTAATCTCTTTCTGTCCATTCCATATATTTGGTCTTTTCTTCATTTATGTACATCGCTTTCTTTCTCGCTTTCATTTCTAATCTTTTTGTTATTTTGTTATTGTTCAGCGAATGCTAAGCATTGGTGTTTTCTTTGATATATAAGTCCTGACCTGTTGATTCCAGCTTCTCTGATGGTAACTTCGAGGACGATACTGAACAACAGCGATGACAGTGGGTCTCCTTGTCGCACCCCCTCACTGACCTCAAACTTATCTGTTTCTTCGCCATTTATTTTAACCCTATTCTCTGTTCTTCGTAGTGTCACTTTTACCATTCTTATCAGTTTTTCACTAATTCTCATTTCACGTAGTGCTTTGTATATTTCTTTGCGTTTTATCCTATCGAACGCTTGTTTAAAGTCGATGAATAGGGCCATTGTAGGTTTCCCATATTCGTAGCTTTCTGCTTGTATTTCGCGCAGTAGGAAAATTTGATCCAATGTGCTGCGCCCTCTTCTGAATCCACATTGATATTCCCCTATGTCATTATCTATATTTTGAGATAGCTTATCTTTTATATATATTGCAAGTATTTTATATGCAACATTTAGTAGGGCTATTTCCCTGTAATTGTGGCATAAACTTTTGTCGCCTTTTTTGTGAAAAGGGCACAGTGTCGCTTCGGTTCATTCCTTCGGTAATTTTTCTTGTTCCCATATGTCTTTTAGCAACTTTTCCAAATGCTTAATTAGTACTGGTCCTCCATATTTAAACATTTCAGCTGTTACTTCATCTCTTCCTGGGCTCTTATTATTCTTTAGTTTCTCTATTATTTCTTTTATTTCTTTTTCGTTAGGCGGTCTTTCCTCTATTCGTTCTTGATCGACATTTTCCTTCACTTCTTCTTCCTCTTCATATTCTGTTGTTGGAATTTCATTTAAAAGTTCTTCAAAATATTCTTTCCATCTGCTCAATATTTCTTCGTCACTTACTAAATTTCTTCTACTTTTGTTTTTGTAGTGTACAGGTTTTCCTTGGTACCCCTTTTTCTCATTTTTCACCCCTTGATATAAGTTTCTAATTTCTCTCTTTTTATAGCTCTGTTCTATACATTTTAATTTATCTTCATTGTATTTTCTTTTCTTTGATTTTATTATTCTTTTGGCTCTTTTCCTTTGTTCATTGTATTTTCTCTCAATCTCTGTTGTTTTTTCTTGCATTATTTTCATTCTTAATTTATTTCGTTCATCTAGTTCCATTTTACATTCATCGTCGAACCATTCTTTGTATTCGTGTTTTATATTTCCATTACTGGCCTGAGCTGCTTTGGTCATACATACTTTTATTTGCATCCATGTTTGTTCAATATCCCCACTTTCTGCAATATTATCTAATCCTCTACTGACTATCTTATTATCTTATCTAATCCTCTCTAACCATTCTTTGTATTCGTGTTTTATATTTCCATTACTGGCCTGAGCTGCTTTGGTCATACATACTTTTATTTGCATCCATGTTTGTTCAATATCCCCACTTTCTGCAATATTATCTAATCCTCTACTGACTATTCTTTCATATTTATTTTGTTCCTCTTCTGTCAGTAGTCTCACAGGTTTGGTTGCTTTATACTTTTTCTTCCTCTGGTTTCTAAGCACTGGAATAAGTTGTTTCATTTGTATTCCAACTATAAAGTGATCTGAGTCTGCATGTGGACCTCTGTATGTTCTTTATACATTTTTGCATATCTTTTTCGACAAGCACATGATCAATTTCGTTTATGGTTTTCCCATCGGGTGATCTCCACGTTCCTTGGTGTATTCTTTTGTGTTGGAAGTACGTGCTCATAATGATCATATTTCTTTCTTTCGCGAAATCAATTGGGAAGTGACCATTTTCGTTCGTTGTTTCATGCAAGCTGTATTTTCCTATGGTGGGTACATATATTTCTTCTTTTCCTATTTTTGCATTACTATCACCTAGCACTATTTTTACATCGTATTTGGGGATATTTTCGAATACTGTATCTATTTGATTGTAAAAGTCTTCTTTTATTTCTATACTTTTGTCTTCAGTCGGTGCATGTATATTTATAAATGTTATTTTTTGGTATTTTCCTCTTATTCTTAATACACATATTCTCTCTGAAATTGGTTTGAAGTCAACGATTAGATCTTTCAGCTTTTTATTTACCACAAAGCCTGTGCCTAACATTCTATTTTCTCCCCCGCTGTTGAAAAATAAATAGTCGTTTATTTCCATTGAGTTTTGCCCTAATTGCTTTGTTTCTTGTGGTGCTACTAACGTATTGCCCGAAATAAACAGTACTGAAACTAAGTTGGCGGTGTTTTTATGCGTGCGCTGTCACACTCAAGTTAGCTAGTATAGACCTGTCAAGTAAACCTCAAACAAGTAATTAGTAGGGCCTAATTGTTAAAAATGGTGTTAAGTACAGAGGAGAAAGTGTTTCTGGTAGAGCATTATTTTCGCTCATACGGAATGGGCCGACATAATGGTGCAAGTTTGCTATACGTGTCTGATCAATTCACACAACGGTTTAATAAACGTTCTCCAAGTAATGCTGTAATTTTGAAGGTTATTGAAAAGTTCAGAAATACGGGTAGTGTATTGTGCCAACGAAAAGGAAACTCGGGGCGTCCCAGGACAGTTAACAACAACAATAACCATGAACGTGTTTTTGAGCAAATCTTACAAAATCCGAAAGCCAGCCAGACAAGGACAGCGTTACAACTTGATTTAAAAAGAACTTCCTTTCAAAGAATCCTGAAGGAGCTGGGTGCATTTTCGTATGTGATTCAGGTACATCAACAACTACATCCTCGGGATTATCGCAGTAGAGTGGAATATTGCGCCAGAATTCTCGCGTTACAGTATGAAAATCCTGAATTTTTGAAAAATGTTTGGTTTTCAGACGAAGCACACTTTCACTTATCAGGCTATGTGAATCGTCGCACAAATCGATTTCTGGGCTTTGCCAGACCCGATGAGGTTCAAGAGGTTCCTTTACATAGTGCAAAAGTGAGTGTCTGGTGTGCTGTGTCCGGACACGGAATCATTGGTCCGTACTTCATCGAAGAGAATGGTAGGCAAGTCACACTTAATCAACAGAGGTACAGACACATTTTAACACGATTTATCCCTGATCTACGTCAATTCTGTCGTGCACGTAACTTGGCATTTCGAAACCAATTTTTTCAGCAGGACGGGGCAACTTGCCATACTGCTGCCGCAATTCGTCAATTTCTTCAAGAACATTTTCCAAGCAAATTCATTTCACGATTTACTGACTTCCCTTATCCTTCACATTCTCCAGACCTCACACCTCCAGACGCATACATTTGGGGCATGGCTAAAAATGCAGTTTTCAAACGGGCACCACAAACCATCGATGAATTAAAGGATGCCGTTAGAGTCTTCTTCGCAGCTCTGAGACAACCCTTATTCAAAAACATGACCAGAAACTTAGAACATCGTTATGAAGTCTGTCTTGAACGAGGAGGTGCACATTTAGAACATATAATAAAGTGTCAATAATATGTATTTTTTAAATATATAATACGATTACAACTTCAGTACTGTTTATTTCGGGCAATACTGTATTTCGAACTTGTATTTTTTGCATTCGTCGGTTATGTGTTTTAGTTTTCCTTCCTCGTACGTTCCTCTTACATTCCATGTCCCTACTAATATGCATTCGTTTATTACTTTGTTTCCAGAAATGATCTTTACATTTTGTTCATCTCTTGTACCTTTATCTTGCCAAGTCGTCTTCGTTATTTTAGCCTGTTTAAATTTTGCTGTTAGTTTTTTGGTTTTACATTTTTATCTTTTACTAATTGTCGTTGGCTGTTATTCCATGTCCATATTTCTCCATCTATGATTAGCTTCTGGAATCCTATTTTTACATTTTTTCCATTATATCTCTCTGCCATAGCCTTACTTCTAATTTCTTTCTGGATAATTCTTTCCTCCTTTGACATATCATCATTTATATAGATTCGCTCGTCTGTTTTGTTTTTTAGTTTATTTTTATTTTTCATTACATCAATTTTGTTCTTCACGCTGTTAAGTTCCACTAAGGCAGTATTTTCTCCTATTTTTCTCGCTCCATTTACATCTACTGACACTTGTAGTTCTTTTTCTAGAAAGTTCTCTACGGCCTCTCGCAATAGTTTTTGATCATTTGTGTCAATGTTTAGTCCTTGTATTACTACATTTTTCCTCTTTTTTTTCTCTCTCCAGTTTCTCTATTTTTTCGTTTGTTGCAGTAATTTCCTTCTCTAATTGGCCTATTTGTTTAATAGCTTTTTCGTTTGTTTCTCGCAACTTTCTTATTTCATCTTTGTAGTCGCTTTGTTGATCTTTTAGTTCTGTAATTTCCCTCTTTAGTTGCGTAATTTCGTCTCGTGATCTATATTGTTCTTTTTTTATGTCTTTTACATCCATTGCTAATTCTTTGATCATTTGATCGATTCCACTTGTGTTTTCTTCTTCTCTTTTTTGTGGGGTTCTCAGTGTTTTTTTTGATCTCCTGGAGTAATATTCATCATCTTCTCTCCTCCTTTTTCCTTCATCAGTTAACTCCTCATCTGAATTCATTGTTCTTTATTTATAGTAATTTTCTGTGCTAGGGTTATTAATCACTGCGTCACGGGTGCAGTTGCGCGAAAACTCTACTCAATTCAAATTTCCGCCCACACCCGCGCTGGCTGCGTCCAATACTCCAACACTTTTATTCCTAAAACTCAGAAGCCGGCCCCGACTATATGTTTATATTGTTTGTATCAAATCTACTATTATTACTATTAAAACTAAAATTCTGCTTACTTACGATTTCCTGTTGTATTGTTTACTTAATTATCTGACTAATGATCTTAAAAACCAACCGATAAATATTTCTTAACTTTTTGTCACTTTGTCTAAATCTAATTTCCTTATCAATGCTACATTCACTATTTTAATTAAATTACGTTTTTTTTAAGTAGACGAATCGAAAGTTCTTTTTTATAAACACTTATTATCTATATTTTACTTTAATCACTTGTATTTATTATTTGACTTCCGACACCGTGAAAAGGTCCGATATGCGAATTTATTTTCGTCGATGTCGTTGTCTGCAGGCGTGTTCGCTTTGGCTGCTAAGCCCAAACCGTATTGGGTATCTACGATGTTTAAATAGTCAAAATATGTGGCAAATTTGTCATTAAGATTCAATTTAATAGTACTTTAACGACTTAATAATCACCTCATATTTTTCTCAGATTATGGGAAATCTCTTCAATCAGATTATTTTAATCTTTTCTGTAGAATTTCGAGCTTGTAATTAAAAAAACATTAGTAAGTATACCGATCATGCTAATTACAAGTACAAACTTAAGATGAATTAGCGAACATATACAAAAAACTTGTGGTAAACCTCAAAAACTACAGGGCGCTTAGGTGATGCAGGACTTTTTAACACAACTGCACTTTGTATCATTTAGTAATGTACTTTGGATAGAAATTTTAAATTGAACCTAATGTAACGAAAGACTAAGGATAACTACTCGTTACAGCATTGAGGGAGTACAGTTATTTTGTGCGTGATATCGGCCCAGTCTTTTAATCTGGGGAATCCCATCCGAATTATCTTGCAACGGATAGTACTTAATATTTAATTGATGCAGTCTTAATTTTTTTGTATCAAAAAAATTTAATTTTAGTTGGTAATTAGATTAAAAAACATATATTTCGTTTAATATTCTATTTATAATAATCCTAAACTGTTTTCTTTTTTATGAACAATAATGTACTAGTACAAAAGACACAAAATTGAAATTTTTCGTAGATTTGGGTACATACATTTTTCTAAATATGATGAGCTCATCCTAACTAAGAGAGTAATGTTTGAAGATGTGTTTTAACCAGATCGAAGTGTATAAGATTTGGATGCGATTTTGGAAGCACTTTTATCATTAACGCTTTGTTGGTAAAAATTGGATTTATGTTTGAGAAAATAATATTCTAAATATGTACAGAATTGTAAGATATAAAGTATATATATATTGAATTATAAAAATAATAAAAAATTTTTAGTTTAAATTATTTGGTCAAACATAAGTCCATAAAAGTCGTGTATATAACTTAGAGAAATCATTTCATGATGTTGTGTTATTAACTATCTTGTAGAGTACACATTAGAGCTACATTTTATTTTTATATTTTTCATTACATAGTTTATTCATTATATATGTAGACTAAAATCAATCATTGTTCAATAAATAAGTTTGTCATATTTGTATGTTTTTTAATGCATTGACTAACTCATTTCGAGGAAAATATATATATATATATATATATATATATATATATATATATATATATATATATATATATATTTATATTTATATATATATATATATATATATATATATATATTTTTATATATATATATATATATATATATATATATATATTTATATATATATATATATATATATATATATATATATATATATATATATATATATATATATATATATATTTCGTGACTGTCGATATAAACAAAACCACCAGTTTATTAGGGCTGCAGTCAGAAGGTTGGCCGAGTACTTTTGTACTAAGGTAAGTTGGATTCATGTTAGAGAAACACTCTTTTGACTTTTTGTCAAGCTTTCGGAATTATTTTATTCCTTTTTCAAGACACTGTAATATATATATATAAAATGTGTATAACACAAATATAAAATATAATAATGGACAATACATTCTAAAAAATTTGATAAGGATAGTAAAACTTTGTTTATTTTATGACATCTTTTGATAGTGTGTTTCAACCCTGATACATAGAACATTTTCTGTTCTCTATTATATTCACTTCTTCCTAATACTTTTGTAAATCGTTTGCCAAGAACTGCAAATAATTATCACCATTTAAATTGTTGGGAAGAAATACTGGGTCTATTAGATTGTTGTCCACAATTCCTGCCCAAACATTACCTTTGAAAGTCCTTTGGTGATAAGTCGTTTTTTTGGCGTGAGGATTTTCGTCAGCCCAAATGCGCTCGTTATGATGGTTTGTTATTCCATTTCTGCTGAAGGTAGCCTCGTCGGTAAACAAAATATTTCTAATAAAATTAACATTTTGAGTGTTTTCCATTAACAACCAATCGCAAAATCCAATCCTTTTAGGATAATCTTCAACCAATAACTCTTGAACCGTTGTTAAGTGATAGGATTTAAGCAGCTGATCCTTCAAACGCCTCCAAACCCTTACGTGAGGAACATTTAGTTGAGCAGCTATTACCCTTGTACTTGTTCCAGGAACTTCTTCAATGATTTCTAAAATGTCTTCATCAGTTGCATCCATTATTGGACGACCACTATTGCCAGCAACTTGCGGTTGGAATGTACCCGTTTCCCGTAAACGACGATCAATGGTCAGAAATAATCGTCTATCGGGTGTATTTCGATTGGGTATTTTACTGCATAACGCCTTGCGGCTGCTGCACTATTTCCTTGACATTCACCTACGATATTCCCGATAGTTTATTGAAATCATAATTTAATCTGATCCAACTTACCCAAAGTTAAATGCATATCTGCCATTTCCTGAAATGTGTAGGCCATTGTAATATTAAAATGTTTAATATTAATCTTATTCACACAATAAATGATATCTTCAAATTATTGACTATTATTGATGGAACTGTTTGTATAATAATTATTGTATCCGTAGAAACTAATTGATAATTTTATGGTCAACTAGGAAAAAACTAGTTCACAAAATTCAGTTGATTTGAACGTACTCAAAAGTTTGGGGGGATTTAGGGCTGCACACCCCCCTTAAAATTTTTCTGTGCGCTTAGATTTTGTTGTTTTTGTATAAAAAATGCTTTCAGAACAAGAAAGTAACGTGTCCATTTTTATTACAAAATGTTAAGTAGTTTAGGAGACAACGCAAAAAAACGTTTTTTATTTTGTAACTTCAAAGGGCTGTAACCTTTTTGGGTATACTTTTGTACTAAGGTAAGTTGGATTCAATCAATTTATTTTTGTTCCAGGAATGCGTGATTTAATTTATGACATACCTGCCCGTTTGAAACACTCTGTATAAACGTCTTGGAGATTGTTTAGGTATAGTGTGTATTAACTATAATTAAATAGGTCTTCTAATCTCTCTCGTTTTCTGCATAGACCATTCAAGTACTGTAAAACGGGGTCAATAGAAACAGTTTTTAGGTTTTCAGGCTTTGTAGTTAGGTTGCTATTTATATAATCGGCCAAGAAAAATATGCAAAATGTGTATCACGGCTAATAGGTTTAAGGGCCTAGTGAGTACGTTTGAAAAGTTCCCAATTAAAAAAAGTAGTATTTTTCTATTCACCATTTAAACGGGGAAAACAATGCTTTGTTTTGCATTACTTTGGCTTATATACTATTGCGGAGGTCAATAGAGACATTTAAAAATATATTAGTAATATATGCAATTAATTTTTTTAGTAAAAAATATAAGAAACATACAAATTTGGAATTTATATCGTTTATTAAGTATGAAAATAAAGAAAAATATACAACTTTCTTACTTTAGGAAACACAAAAGACCCTGTTGCGTTACATTAATTCTCACAGCATAACTTTTGTACTCTTATAACTATAGGAACAAAAATTACATGTGTAGGAAGAAATAAAAAAGTTTTAACTTAAATCTATAGATCTGCTGCGTTAATTCTCGCAACAGAATCTTCGTAAAAATAACAGATTGCATTAATTAAAATAATTTTGGTTGATGGGAAGTTTAAGAATCTCCCTATTTAAACAGCTCGGCTGTTCAAATGCTTGGCAGCTCGGAGTTATACGATGGATGAATTTGACCAACAACTTGAAACACTAGGAACAGGAACACTTGTCTGTTAACGTTTTTGATTTTCGACAATCTTACTTAAAAGAATATTCATCTCCTCATCATCTGATTCGACCTCCCCTTCCGACCCCTTCATCTTTACTCGATACATTCTCTTCATGTCGTTATGCGCATCTGAATTAAGCTGTTTGTATTCACTTTCTTCTTCTATAAAGTCTGTTCCAGTTACACTTTTACCAGCTACTACGGCGACGTTCTTTCTCTTTCGTCGTTGTGTAGGAGTATCAGAATATCTCATGGATTCAGCATATTAACCACTACATTGCTAACATGTTCTTCTACTTCTTGAGCATTTGCAGTGTTGGCACTAGAGAGTCTGGTTAGGACTTTATCACGGTCTAACTGGTAGATCCCACATTTTCTAAAACCAGACTTAATATTTTTTTCTTGGTTGGGTCTAATGCTGTCCATCAGCTCTCTAACAAAATGAGGAAAGCTGAATTTTGTGCTGAATTTTGTTGACAATGAAACTTATGGGACACCAAAAAAGATGAAAAAAGTTTTACCTTCGGGCTTCCCCCTAAAACCCTCCGCGTAGGGGTGGGGGGGTAAAAACGCAAAAAAAAATCGATTTACCAAGAATCTGTACACAGTAGAAACAAATGTTTAAAATAAAAAATGTAGCATAAGCATTTTTTGTGTAGAATGAACCCTTCTCTTAGAAACAACGCTTGAAGCGACCGTCGATTTTGCATGTCAGTTACGCGCGCGAAATTAATGTTCAGTAAAATTTGTATCAGCTCGACGGTATAAATTCGATATCTTTTGATTCAAGTAATTTTATGCTATAAGGAGAGGAACAGTGAACTTAATCTAACAAATTATGGATCAATCTGATTCGCAATTATGGCAAACGTATAAACCTTCTTGGCTTGTGCATTCCTCATGTGACCAACGTTTATATTTAATGCATTGAACCCAACCTTTCCCTGGCTTACTTGAACCATATGGTTCACAGCATGCAAGGCAAAAACATTCTTCTCACTCTCTTGTTGTTGTTTTTTAAACGATTTCTTTTTTTAAGATTTTTTGGTTTTAGTTTAGGGTGAGAAAAATTTTTCTTAGCGCTTTTTTTCTTCTCTTCGTATTCTGCCCTAATTTCTTATTTTTCAGGGGTATCTGTGTATATATGGCGGATTTTCTTTTTTTTTCCTTTATTTGCTTGTTTTCTAGGCAGGGCTTTGGGGAAAGGTCTGACTGCTTCCGGTGTAAACTCCTCAGCTGAAGAAACGCGTGAAGTTGACGCTGTAGGAATATTATTTAGTTCATTGTTAGTTTCATCTGTGACAGAAAAATGTGTCGCTGGTGCGGGTTCTTTATTTTGTTGATTTCACTGGTTATCTGGTGTAGGTTCATCGCCTCTTTTTCCTGATTCTGTTGTGTTAATTTCAACATTGTTGGTCACTTTATTTGCTGGTGGAGGCCGATCTGTGACATAGGACGGTGCATAATCTAAAGGTGTAAATATATTCCTATTAAAAGGAAATATTCCCGTGCATCTAAAGCCTGCTTGGATGTTGCTGGATGTCAGTGCCATCGGAAGTGCTGTAGCTACTATGGATGGGATATTATAAATGGTCATAGTTTTCGCTGGATTGCTTCGCATCCATGAATCGCAGCCCAAATTAATTGTTTTTTTAATGGCCCATATACAGAGCGATCCAACGGTTGTAACTTATGAGAGCAGTGAGGCGGGAAGGATAACACAACAATGCCGTTCTCAGATCAATAGTCCAGTGCCTGAATAGAAATATGAGATGCGTGATTATTTAGTAGCAGCAGGATTTTGTGATCGGTAGTTGCTGACGTATATTTCCCTAAGTGTTGTAAAAATTTAAGATACTTTCTTGCATCCACTCGCTTGCGTTTCTCGCAGGGAAAAAAACAGGAAACATTATTCTCGATAAAACTAGTGGCACGAGCTAAACTTGTTGGTTGTGCGTGGGGTTTTCGCTTCATAAATCTGCTGAACCAATCTTCTGTAGCCATCTCGTTTTGCTCTCACTGTGGTGGCATTGCTAACTTATATTTATTGGCTAATTCCTATGCAAACTTTCTGATTTCTTTCGGACAAAAACCATAATATATGTTTGCCGCTCTTACAATATAATTTGCCATAATTTTTTCTTGGTCTTCGGTAAAAACTTTGTTCCAAGCTCTATAGTTGTTCCAAGCTCTAACATTGTCGCATATGTCGTTTTCATTGGCTATTTATGTCGTTTGCAGTAGTAGTATATGGCATTTTAAAAAAATATATACAGGGTGTAATATTTAATACGGATCCCTAAATTAATTTTTCCACAGCCAGTCCTGGAATTTTTTAGTTTAGCTAATACCAGTCGAATGCTTGATAGTAGTGTACTGTATCATGCAAAAATTAAAAAAATCAAATGAGCCGTATAAACACTACAGTAAAATGAAATAAATGGTCAATTACACAAATCACCCTGTTAATTAATAAAGAAGAGGAGTTGACATTTTTTAGTGGCCACATGATATGCTCCCTGAGGGACTCTACATATGGTAGAAGTATGTAAAGTTCCTCATGACTCACCCTGTATTTTTCTAATGTCTTCAAAATTGACGCCCGATATGTTTGGATAAACAAAACCATTTATATTTTTTCTTAAAAATTTTACGGTGTAGTACATATTGTCTTCGTTTATTATTTCTACTATGATCCAGATGAAATGTTTAACGTTTTTTTTTGTAAGAAATTGGACCACCACAAAAGTACCAATTTTTAGATTATTTCCATCTACTTCGATATTTTCAACCATTTTATCCTGCTCTTCTTCATGTAATTCATCTGCCTTCTCAACATTATCATCGTCACTGTTATTCATCTCTATCTTCATTCCTTCTGCTAAATTTTCGTCGGCATTCGTCTCTATTTCTTCTTCTGAATCCGCGATCCCACTTCCCTCCTGATTCTGATCAAATTCTTCAAATTGAACTGATTGACCGGGTTCAGTATTAAGCAACTTTTTCTTTCCTTTTTTAATAGTATCTGCTTTCTTTTTTTGTTGTAAAAAATTTAATAATGCGTTATCAATTTCAGAGCTTACTCTTTTCGCAAATCTCTCATTTGGCATCTTTTTAACACTTCATGTGGGTCAAAGGACAAATTCCAGTTGCGCGAAATGAACTTTGAAGATTTTTTTTTAAGTTTGGTTCAATCGCGTCTATTAGTTTTGTTAGCAATTGAGGAAAGATGGTTTTTTCAACTGAGTTTAAGTTAGGCTGACTAGTTTTTAAATCAGTAAGGATCTTTTTCCAGGCTCTTTTTAAAGGCCGAAAAAATCCAACATCAAGTGGTTGTGTAAGCCCTGTAGAATTAGGTGGCAGAAATACAAATCTTATATTTGCCCTTTGACAAGCCCTTATTATCTCAATATTGAGATGTGAGGACAAGTTGTCCCCAATCAAAACCTTGGTGCTGTTATCTGGTTTTGACCACGGTAAAGCAACTTTAAAAAACCAGTCTTGGAAAGTTGATGCATCAAACCATCCAGATTTTGTTCTATTATACAATGTACGAGGGGGGCCACCCGTTATCCATCTATCATATAATCTTTCAGCTCTATAAACAACATAAAGTGGTAGGCGTTCTCGTGTTGCGGTAGCTGCGAACATTAGTGACAATGCGCTTTTAGTGGCATTCATGTATCTTTCCAAGTATTTTGTCCCACGTCGAAATACACATTTTTGGGTACCAGCGTCATCTGACAGATTTGTCTCGTCATAATTCAGGATATTTTGAGGTTCGATGTTTTCAAGTGTTATTTTTAAATTATTAAAATATTCTTCTATGATTTCTGCAGTATTGGCTGCCCTGGAGCGTTTAACGTTTTGGCAGTGCCTTTGAGTTAAAATGTGCTTATGTCGTGACAAAAAAGCCTTGACCCAGTCACAACTAGGAAGGTTGTTATTAGAGAAATAAACAACTCGAGTTCCTCTGGCATCTAAATATTGTTTGACAAGCATTCTAATCTCTAGGCTTGTTAAAGGAGCGCCATATTCTGCACTTGATATAACAACATCCACTAAATGACGTTCTTCTATTTTAGTGAGTGTAAGGGGATGGCCAATGGAGGAAACATGCGTTTGTTTAATTTTGTTGAGAATGGTTCGGCGTGGCACCTTAAAACGTTCCTCTGCCTGACGAGAACTTAAACCTGCTCTCACTGCTTCCACGGCTCGTTCACGCACGGCATCAGAGTAGTTTACATACTGCCGGGCTCCCAATTTTTTTCTGCTTTTTCTTGGCATTTTGATTTTTTCCTTGAAAGAAAAAAAAATAATTAGATAAATACCGACATTCTGTTTTACGTAATAATTAATACTTTATGGCGTTAAACTTAAAAGCACACTTTAGTTTCTTTTTAAATGACTATAAACCATTTTATATAGAAAAAATTTTAAAAATATTAAAGACAAATGGCAGGACAACATTGCCCACTTGTGTTTTGTTTTATAAAGAAAAAACATGTAATCCCTGATAAACGTTCCATCACAAAATCAGTTAAGGAAATACTAAATAAGACGTACAAACAAAAATTAAGTCAATATTCCTATTACTGTATGCTCAGCAGTGCTTAGCTTTTAACCTAAAAAAACTACAAAAACGTGTTCAAATTTCTTACCTTACTACCAGCGTTACACTTCAGTCTCGCAGTTTAGTTCAGTCTCGCACTGTCTTGATTTCTACATGATGTTTCTTAGTGCGCGCGAAAACGTCTGTGGTACTTTGCTATGTTGCCAAGTATTTTTTTTTACAAATTTTATAACCTTTACAGTGGGTTAAATTGAACCCAGTGGCCAAAGTAGGCCATGTTTACGGTACTCGATCTGGTCACGGAGCTGAAGTCGGTCGCCCCACAGTGTGAGATTGTTTCTTTCGGAGATAATAGGTGTAACAAATTGACTGTGTTTTGGATGTCTAAAGGTTGATTCAGACACATCAGTCACGTCTCGTCACAGTGATTGCGCCGAACCGAACAATCCGTCATACAAAATATTCTTTAATACAAATATGTTGCCGGCATTCACACTCATCAGTTGACAAACAGTTTCCCAGCTGTCAGATAGTTGATAGTTCTGTGACCAAACAGAACTGCCATCTCCTGCACCAGTTGTCGACTAGGCTAAGGTGAATTTGAGCATACCGAAGAACAGAATCAACGTCTCTCGCCGTTGTTACTAGGGCAGTGTCATCTGCGTAGAGTAAAGTAGTGGTGCGGGTATAATTAGGATTAGGAAAGTCGCTGTTGTATATAATGTATAAAATAGGAGCCCATACAGAGCCCTGAGGTACTCCAGCTGTAGGAGTGAATGTGTCTGAGAAATAACCACGTTCCTTAACCAGGAGATGGAAAGTAACAGAGTTTAAGAGTGGCATTGATAATATTCGTCAAATAGAGATTGGCACTCGGCGGTAATTGTTTCACACAGCTCCTGGCAATATTGTCAGGACCCGGTGCGTTCGATTTGCCAATTTGACAAAAATTTGTGAAAGTTTGTTGATCAACAGGCGCCATGATGGGATGATAATGAGGCGCCTGCGGATCGAAGGGGGCGCCGAGTTGTCTAGTTATGTCTCTTTCGGTCCTAGTAAGGAAGGCGAGGTCAAATCTAGGATTATTTGGTGAGATTAGAGTGTTTTGTAAATGATTTTTAAAGGCATCTGCCTTCTGTTGATGTGTATTTATGATTTGATTATTCACCACAAGGTGAGAAGGATTATTTGTCTTCTGTTTGGTTAGGCATTTGAATTTATGCCAGAACTTACCACCGTCACAATAATCAAGACTAGAGGTGGCCGCAAACCATTGTCTAGTCTGCGGATTGTTCACCTGAAGTTTGATCACCGCGGACAGGCGGTTATATTCTGTTTTGACTAGAGGGTTACGGGTACGTTGAAACTGACGTAGGAGTCGTCTCTTGTGTTTGATATTATTTATGATATATTGAGGTAGAGGTGGCTTGTGAGGGTTGATAACCTTATTAGGGACTGACAAATCAATTGCTTGATTTATCAGTTCAGTGATAGCCGTGATACCTTAATCGATATCATCTGTATGTGTTAAATTGCCTAACTCAGGAGTAGTAACTGATAAAAAGGCTCTGTAGCAGTCCCAATTAGCGTGTTTATAGTCTTTCATTACTTTCGGAGGAATAGGAGGAAGAGGAGTAAATATCTGTTCTTTAACCAGCATGGGTAGGTGATCTGACGTAATAGAATCACCCAGGAAGCATTCGTCATCAAGAAGGTCGATCACGTCGTATGTACACACAATATGATCGACCGTCGACAAGCCCTGGTGATCCACAAAAGTCGGTTCACGGTTACATATTCGGTGTAGAGGGAAGTTAATGAGCAGATCCGAAAAATCATTGCCTGCACTGTTCGCAGCCGTGTCGCCAAATTGTGTGTGCCTGGCGTTAAAGTCTCCGAGTATGATTGCCTTATTCAGGCTAGAGACATATTCAAACAATATTTCAGACAGGGTTTGATAAGGATGTTTGTAATAAGAGACTATAGTGAGTGTAGTGGAATTGTCGAGGTGGATGTCAACTGTCAGGAAGTCTTCATCATTGAGGTTAATGTGCGGAGGTATAGTATGCGGGGAGAAGGGGATACCGTATTTAATAAGGAAGCCAATAAGGCGAGATATTTGGCTACGAAGGCGGTGCAATGTGCAGTAACCTGGAAAAGTAGGGTCTGTTTTTGAAAGGGTGTCGGAGAGGGCTAGGATTTGAATATTGTGATGTTGTAGGATATGTTTGATGAAGGGGCGTTTTCTCGCAATACCCTGGCAGTTTACAGCACCGAGCGAACTATCCATTACAAAGGCAGGTAGGAGATGGAGGCTGTGTTGTTATGGGCCACAAGAGTACTCCTGTGTCCGAACATCAGAGTGGAAATACGGTTGGTAATGTCCAAGATCTACGGTACGGGTCAGATTCCAAAAGATTGGCTTCGATCTACATTTATCGCCCTACCACAAACACCACGTGCGAACTTCTGCAAGGACCACCGACTAATAAGCCTAATGAGTCACTTTTTAAAACTTTTCCTGAGAATACTTCACACTAAATTGTTTAAGAAATGTGAAGAGATCAGTGGATGGAAACAGTTTGGTTTCAAAAATGGACTTGGCACGAGAGAAGCGATCTTTAGTATGCAAACATTAATACAGAATTGTTTAGATCAAAGGAAGGATGTTTTTCTCTGTTTCATCGATTACGAGAAAGCATTCGGTAATGTAAAACACAAATTGATGATAAAATACCTACAAGTGTTGGGATTGGATGCCAAGGATATAAGAATTATCGCCAATCTGTATTGGAATCAGACAGCAACAGTACGTTTTCAAAATTTCAACGAAACAGAAGATTTGTCCATTAAAAAAGGAGTAAGGCAAGGTTGTATACTGTCTCCAATGCTGTTCAATTTATACGTAGTAAAACCTTCGCAGAAGCAGTGGCAGACTCTAATAAAGGTATTAAAGTTAACGGCATATTTATCAATAACATCAGGTATGCCGATGATACAGCCATAGTGGCAGATAACATCGAAGATCTTCAATGCCTTTTAAATGATCTAACTCTTGCAAGTGAAGCTCGGGGTTTGAAAATAAATATCAAGAAGACAAAAACAATGATTATAAGTAGAAATGATTACCCCAACGCAAAGATATATGCCTCTGGAGAAGAAATCGGACAGGTCAGGCAATTTAAATACTTGGGTTGTTTGCTGAACGAGGGTTGGGACCTCGAGAATGAAATAAAGAGTAGAGTTGAACAAGCCAGAAATGCTTTTTTGAGGCTTCGTAAGTTTCTGACTGATCGCAAATTGGACTTCAACCTCCGATACAAGATGCTTAAGTGTTACGTGTGGCCTGTTCTCTTGTACGGAATGGAAGCATGGACGTTAAAGGCCAGTTCCATTAACAAACTTGAAGTGTTTGAAATGTGGTGCCTGCGTCGAATGCTTAGAATATCATGGATGGACAGGGTCAGAAATGAGGAAGTACTCAGAAGAGCGGGCTTACAGGATAGGGAACTTTTTAGTTATGTAAAAAGTAAGAAGACTGCATACTTGGGGCATATATTACGAGGAGAAAGATACACTTTTCAGCAACTGATACTAGAAGGGAAGATAGAGGGTAGGAGAGGTCTGGGACGTAAAAAAATATCATGGCTGCGCAATATTCGACAATGGACAGGAATCCACAGCTATGAAATAATTCGCAATGCTGCTAAAAACAGAATTATTGAATCCTGACTATTTAACATCTCACCTGACAAGACGATGTACGGTGGACGCCTACGCAGAAATGCACGGCACCTTAAGAAAAAGAAGTGGATATTTGACCGAATAGGCCGCATGCTCACCGCCACAGATAAGGCATTTAGGTGATTGTGGGGTGAGACAGGATGTGGATTTGTGATCCTGACCGCAAGTAGGTCACCTATACTGTTTTTGCGGGCCATACATAGGAGCAGAGGTAGGGTGGCAGGTTTGGGTTGAGGTCTAGGGGTGTGAATGGCAGTCGCATAGGTAGGTAGGGTTTAAATTTTAGGTTGCGCCGATATCGCTCACGTACGAATATATAATTATATGGTAGTCGGCAGTTTTGTCGGATTACAAAACTAGCCCAAGCGCTGTTATTGTTTTCGTGGTTTCAGATATTTGAGTTGTTACGTTCGCCTCCTGTTACTTTCGCCCACGGTCTGTCCTACGTTCTTCAAAAGAACTAAACTTCTGCTATAAACTACACCCAAAACCGTCTTCTTGGTGGCATTTCCCATGACGTGCGATCGTTTGTAATGTAAAACATTAAATTCTGCGTTTTGTATTCATATTTCAAATGCCTCATATTTGTTGCTACAAATTAAAATTGAATTTTCATGCCATTGCTTTTAAAGATTGATCTCTAAAAATGAAAATGTTACTATATACGACTGCTCACTGAAAGTGATCAATTCTATTACTCCAGTTACTGAGGCTTAAAATATGGTAATACCTCCGAATTTTTTATAACTCTCTCGATTTCTTTAAAAATTTCAAATTAAGCTTATCTTACCCTCAACTTCAAAAGTTATATACGCTCTAGGTGCGCTTTTTGTTTTTAGGTGGTGAAAACTACCCCTTATTGAAGAAACTGGGAAAAACACGGAGTTAATTATTTTATGCACTTAAATCTTGTTTATTCGCATAAGGTAAATATTGTAATGTGTTCTCTAATATGAAAATTAATTATTCCCAATTTTCAACCCTTAAAAGCTAATACTTTTTATAAAAATAATATGAAAAAAAAGTCGTAGCAGCTTGAGACATTTCAATTGTGTATTTAAATACAAATAAAAATTAGTACCTTAGCTATACAATAATATTTTATTTATTGGCAATTTTCAACCCCTACAACCACCCTTATTACAAAAATGAATTAAAAAATATTTTTATCGGTGTGAAACAGTTGAAACATTTCTTGAGTGCATTTTATTTAACGAAAATTAATTAGATAATTTAATTAAATTAAAAAGTTATACTATGCGTTAGCTCCAATAATGAGAAAAAGAGAACTTACATGAGAGACAAGAATAAAAATATGTAACACAATAGTGATACCGACTGTGCTCTATGCAAGTGAAAACTGGACAATTCTGGAAAAACAAGAGCAGGATAAACGCAATGGAGATGAGACATGTAAGAAGGATAGTTGGAAAGACAAAATGGGATAGATTAAGCAACGGGACTATTAATAGTCCTAATTAGGAGAATGGCCAACCAGGAACCGATAATAAACAAAATAGCAAAGAGACAAATGAACTGGTATGGGCATCTGATGAGGATGCAATCCAATAGAATAACAAGAAAAGTTCATGAAGCAAAGAACATCGGAAAAAGAAAAAGAGGCAGACCAAGAAAAAAATGGATACAGCAAGTAGTAGAGGCGGGAAAACTTAAGCAAAAATCACTCGAGGAATTGAAAATAATGGCACGAAACAGAAAAGAATGGAAGAGGTGGGTACCTAAATGGAAATTAAAATAGCTAGCCCAAATCCGACACTCTGATAGGGTAAAAGGAAGGGGAGAAAGAAAGAAAGAAATAAAATTAATTTTTTGCATATAAAATAAATTATAATTTCAACCCTCACAACCAACCCCTTTTTTAAAAAATTAATTTAATATATTTTTATTGGTCTGAAACATTTCTTGAGTGCATTTTATTAAACAAAAATTAATTTCTTGTTTATAAAATAACCACCCTATTTGTCAAAAATGAATTAAAAAATATTTTAAACGATTTGAAACATTTTTAGAGTGCATTGTTAGTAGACAAAAATTAATTTTTTACTTGAGCCTACTTTTTTCAACCCTTACAAGCACCCCTTTTGATGAAAATAAAATCCTTAATTCCTTAACTTAGCATATTGGACATAAATAGAAAAAATTTAGTTTATAATATATTACAATTTTTTTTATTTTCCAAAAAACTAAAAATACATAATATTTATATAAAAATTGTTTTATATAAATATATATATATATATATATATATATATATATATATATATATATATATATATATATATATATATATAGTTATATAGTTATAAAGAATTCGGAAGTAAAAACCCTCAGTAACTGGACTAATTGATCTCATGAGAATTGTAAAAAATGGTAAAAATCGCACAACGTTTATTTAACACTTTTATAAAAACTAGGTTTATTCGCGGCAAAATACAAAAACTGTATTTTGCTTCTTTACCCCTCCGCGAGGGGGGTTTTAGGGGGAGACCCGTGATGACCAGTCATCAACTCTGATGACTGGACTAATAATTTTCGAGTTATTTAAAAAAAAGACATTTTTTTCCAAATTAAAAAATTTTTCTTTTACTTTAATAATATAATAAAGAACCAATTTTATTTTGATAATGATTCGCCTAATTTTGATGCTAGAAACTTTTTAAAAAAGCAAAAATAAACCTTTTTTAAACACTTTTGTGTGTGTGCACACACAAGTGCTTCATTATTTGCTTATTTCACGTTGAAATATTCGATTTGGAAAATAAGAACCTACTTTTCATGAACTACAGCTCTGCTTCTATTGGGTCTACAGACTAAGTACGCCAATTTTTTTTGGTCTTTTATAAGCTACATTTTTGACTAGAATATTGTTTTCGGTAAATAAGTACTTACTTTTAAATTATTTGTGAAAAACAGTCTGAAAAATTAGTTTTTATTTTGAAAATTAAAATTTTCACTCACAAATAACTCGTATTGTATTGTAAATAAGTAGTGATTTAGTGAAAAACTCTATAGAATAAAAATTGCTTAGATTAGCCAATTTGTCCATTTCCATACTTATTTTAAATGTAGGTACGTTTTTCACCTCCGAGAAGGGGTGGCTTTCATCCCTTAAGTAAAAGCAATCCTAGGCCCAAATCCAAAAGTGAAGTAGAGGGTAAGAGGAACCCAATCGAAATTTTCAAGCAAAACTGTTGTGACGAGGAAAATTGCACTCCAAAACAGTGATTTGCTTGAGTATCTATTAATAAACAATGGAAAATTGATTTTAAGAAAAAAATGCTATCTTGATTCCTATTGGTCATAGGTTCTGTTTATTTTTGGAAAGTGTATTTTTTCACCAGCTTTTCATTATGTCTACTTACAAGCATGTGACATTAAAAATATCAAAATTATTATAAATGGTTATAACCTAAAACGTCAGCCCTTTTCAAACTGTTTTTTTTATATAACAAATTTGATAAAATATTGATCTTTTTTTTAACATACCTTAAAAATGAAGCCTCAAAGAGTTGATTACGATTTACAAAATAACCGTAGAATCACTGCTTGGACAAGTACAGTTGTTTAAATAAAGGCTCTCTGGGATAGCTAAATTGAATAACAACTATTTGGTCGATCTGTTTGAAATTTAGCGCACTTTAATAACTCTTTAACTGCCACAATATTGAGTACTTATATTATAAGTCATTAAGCAAAATAAAAACTTATACATTACAACACTTATAAATTACTTACTGAAAAAATATAATATTTATTTTTTTCCAATTATCCCGGCCAATTTTTTATGTACTTTAATTTGGAAATTCCCAAAATAAAGAAACTTTTATGATCTACAACTTTTATTTGGACAATTTCTAAAAGTATAAATGTTTTATAGGCAGAAAATATTTTTTCACTTTTTGTTTAATAAAAAAAAAAACAAATCAAAATTAGCTGTATATCTTCACAGAATTGCCATTAGCTACCTCTCATATACCTTTTAGAGCCGTTATAAGATTTTTCTTGCTTTAATAGAACATGGTCTGTTTTACTTCATTTGTTTGAAGTTATCGTTGTCACTATTTTCTTCAAATTAATGGTTTTCTATCAAACTCTTTATTTAATAAACTGTCAAAGTACCTTTTCCTTCATGAATTAGTATTTTTTTGCTCTAGGTTTGGTTCTTCTATAATTGTTGTTTCATTTACCCGATATTAAGCTGATCACATAGATTTGTATTCACTTCTGCTTTAGCTACTTTCACTTCATCAAGTTTGTCATATGATGGATAAAATAGTTATAGAATGAGAATTTTCTTTTGAAGGGAAAATTTTACATAATATGTCAATGCTTCCTAATTTTTTGAAACAGCTTTTTTGAAAAAATCAGACAGATCATGACTGACTAAAATCAAGTTGCAGTTTGTCTTTACTGGCACTAAACCATCAAACTCCACAAATGGTACTTTTTATGGACAATGGAAAGGCAACAAAACATAAATCAACATAATTCAATTAAAACACAAATGGAAGAAAAACAAAGCTGTGGTTTGAAAACAGAGGTTTATGAAAGTGCAAAAAACATATTTGTTTAGGAAATATAATTCTAAAAAAATTAATTTTTGAGTTGGATTAAAATAACTTAAGATATGAAAGTAAAAAAATATTTTATTAACTCAAATTTTTTATAATTGACACTAAAAAAACACTTTACACAATATTTACATTATAATTTTTCACCAGTATAGAAAATTTGGCCATCCTGACATAATTAAATGTAAATAATACCTATCTTATACCTTAAAGTTTTATTTATACACAATAATATATAACTCAAAATAAATAACGTATACAAAATATACATTATTTGATTTATACATAAATACAATAAAAAGTCACATTTATATGTACTATAACGTACAAACAAATAGGGAACTTATTATACAGTTAACCCTAATTTGGTAAAGTATCATAAATAATATCTCGTGCAGATTGTGAGAGGGGTTCTGGAAATATAATATCAAAGTTAACAATTAAATCTCCTCGTCTATTTGGTTCCTTTGGTACAGGCAAACCATATCCTTGGAGACGTTTAACTGTGGTTGGTTTGATAATTTCATTAGTATATACAAGAGGAATGGATTTTCCAGACATGGTTGGTACTTCAATGGTACAGCCACACAAGGCCTGTAACAAAAAAAAAAAAAAATTAAAAATGAAATTCAAAAATTGTACAAAAAAACATTTTCATATATCATTTGAAACTTTTTAGTAATCTAAAAATAGTGTCAATATTATTTTTAGAATTGGACGTCAGACTAGGTCAACTAATAGAAACCAAAATTAGATCATAACTGAAATCTGGAATTAAATTAATTGGCGATTGTTAACAATTTTTTTAAATTTTGAAATAGAGACTGAAATTTCAATAAATCATAAATTACCTGTTTAAGTGATATTTTAGCTGTATACTTGATGTCACTGCCTTCCCTTTTGAATAGTGGATGTGGTTTGTCCCTGATGATAAAAACAATGTCTGCAGGTATCTTATTTCTGCCCTGGTCTCCCTCTCGTTGGAATGTAATTTTGGTACCAGCTTTCCATCCAGGTTTTACATTTATTGTTAACACTTTGTCTTCTTTCTTTGTTGATCCATCAGGCTGCATCACTCTTCTACAGATCTTCAATTTCTTCTGACACCCTTTGGTAATGTCCTCCAAGGAGACATAGAGATCATGCTCAATTGCTGGATCTTGAATTTTGTCTGCATTTTGTCTTCTGTTAGGTGCATTATGAAAGTTAAATGAATGGCTTCTGAATGCACCACCTGGACCCTCTCTTGGTTGTCTCCAATCTCCAAGGAACATATATGGCTCATCAACATCTATATCATCATCATGCATTGCTCCAAACATTCTGTTGTCAAAGAATGTTGCAAAGGGACTTGGATTGCCAAAGAACTGAGCAAACGTTGCCCTTGGATCACCATGGTATGTGTAAGAGAAGTTTGTGCCAGAAGAACTGTTGCCTGTTCCTTCAGGATTTCCATGTAGCCCTTCCTCGCCATATTTATCGTAGATTTCTCTTTTTTTCTTATCTGATAATACTTCATAGGCTTCTGCAACCTCTTTAAATTTCTCTTCTGCTCCAGCTGCTTTATTTTTGTCAGGATGGTATTTTAGGGCAAGTTTTCGATATGCTTTTTTGATGTCATCATCGCTTGCACCCCTTTGGATGTTTAAAATTTTATAATAATCTTTCCCCATTGTAAAATGCACACTTAAACACTTAAAATAGTTTTAATTTCTACACAGATGTTAAGTCTTGCTCCCAATCACTTTATGTACCTTATATGAGAATTCACTCGTTTCACGTCTACTCAATTTCAAAGCAAAAAGCTCACTCCCATGCGCAATGTCTTCCCTCCTTATATATTTAAAGAAAGAACATTCTCGATTTTTCTGGAAGGTACTGGAACGTCATCGGCGTAGAAATCGATGGGCCTGGAATTTTTATAAGTGTAACAACAGTTTTTTACGATTATCAGTACTAAATATTCCTGTATTTAACAAAAAATATATAGTAATAATCCATTCTTCTCACCACTTTAGTGTAAACTGTATTAATACTTATATTAATTAGTTTAAGATAATTAATTTTTTATTAAATCTGCGACACTGTTTGACGCGTAGACGCCTATTATTTTGACAACTGAAGTGCAAATTTCAAGCTGGATTGTTCGGTGTTTATGTACTATGGATTAAACTTAGATTGGGTAGGTTCAGTTTTCATAGGTAATATTCATTGTGTTTACTACTTATTTTTGTTTTTGTTTACTATATATGATTTTAAATTCATAAGAATTAACCGTCGTAATAATAATATAATTAATAATTATTGTATATAGTTAAATTAAATAAATCACACCTGAATTTCTTAACAGGTGCAATTTAAAATGTAATTACTAACAAGGCCAACGAGAGATACAGGCCATGGCGCGACGTTCATTTCGCGTAACTAAGCTCTGATGTCACAATGAGCGAGGGTTTTAAAAATCTTTCCAAACATTTCTAATTTGTGTGTATTTGTATCATAAACAGTTGGAAATATTGGTTTTTTAAATGTTTAAAGAACAAATAAAGACTTTTGGATATAAACGTTCATTCTGTGTGATTGGTATTATTTTTTGTTCGTAAATTTGTGAGGTAAAAATATAAAAGTATTAAGATATTTACTATGAATGTTCATATTTTAAGGTTATGTTATTGTTTGATTAAAACTTTAATCATTTTTTTACTGTATTTCAAGGTATTTTGTTGCTGTTTTTATCAGAGTTATTTCAAAATAAATCAATAAATCATTGGATTTATTTACGAAGTTGAAAATATTTAAATTGTTTTATTCTTGATGTTCAGAAAAGATGTGATCAATCGCCCAGTTTACCGCAATGTGCAATTATCGTTTTCAATCACATGTATTTTAAATAAATGACATGATTATATACCTATGTACGTGCAGCTTTAAAACTCTTAAACTAAATAGTTTGTGGAATAACTGACTGTAAAGTGGTATATCTTGTATGATTTGTGAAGCAGTAAAGATTCCATTGATCTTTTGCCGATAGCTGTTTTTTTAATTATAATGGCATCTGATACACATAAATAATATCAAAATAAAGTGCTAGTTGACAATTAAAGAAATATTACATATTTAAATCAATCGACAGCTCTCAATTAATGGAAATGAACATAAAAAACTGTCGAATAAAACCAGAATATGTAATGATAAAACAAAGAAAGGAAATGAAAGTAAGCAGTAACATACAGAGAATACAATACACAGAACTTTGTAAGACAATAAGAAATAGTAGTATTAAGGAAGACATAAGAAAATACAATGAAAGGCTGGTAGAAACACAGAATTACAGACAAAAATGAAATAATACAATTCGTGACTAAATTTTATAGCGAACTATACAAAGTCCCTGAAACACTTGAAGAAGCGATCATTAATCAAACAGATGTATCAGAAGTACTTTCAGGAAAAAGTAGAACAGCGGTAAAGCAGTTGGAATAGATGATTTAACAGTGGAACTGCTTAACTACGCTGCCAAAAAATCTGGAAAATCTTAATAGGCATATTTACGAACTGTCTAAGATCAAGGTGCGTACCAGACCACTGAAATACAGCAAACATAATTATCATTTATAAGAAAGGTAGCAAATAGGAAATCGAAAACTACATACCTATAAGTCTGCTACCTACTGTCACTATGGTCACTATGACTGTCAGTGTATAAGTGTTAACTATCAAATAATTAACTCTACAAAATTAACCCATTGATTTTAAAGAACATTATAGTTGTGGTGCATTTAAACATATTTGTATTATTACATTTATTCTGCAACTATTTTATTTATTTATTTTTACGCACAACAGGCCGTTAAGGCCTAGAGCATTTTTTTAAAACATAAACCTAATATTAACTAATTACAATTATTTTAAACACAACTTAACTTTTATATTAACTTATATTATATTATAAACTTTATATATATATATATATATATATATATATATATATATATACATATATATACATATATACATATATATAACATTCTTAACTACTCTGAAGGAACTGGTGGACAATATTTCTTCATTCGCTTCTATTTTGTGCTTTTCTTTTCCAGTCCCTCACCTTCAGGTGTTTAAGGTCTTCCTCCACTTTACTAATCCATCTCGTTCTTTTGGGTCCCATTAGTTTTCTGGGTATTACTAGTTTAGGTATTATGTTTCCTGCAATTCTTTCCACATGTACCAACCATCTGATTCTTTGTGACTTAACGAACTTGGTGATGGTAGGTTCTTTGTATAAAGCCATTAATTCATTGTTGGTTCTTCTTTCCCAACCATCTTCTGTCTTCCGTCCTCCGAATATGCGTCTCAATATTTTCCTTTTCCATCTTTCCAGAGTGTCCTCTTCCTTCTTATTTAATGTCCATGTCTCACCGGCATATGTTACTGTGGGTCGAATTACTGTTTTATATATTCTGAGTTTACCTTGTCTAGAAACGTATTTTGAGTTCAGTAGGACTCTTAAACTACCTAATTTTTTTATTCCCTTTTGCTATTCTGGCTTCGAGCTCCCATTTCTCTTTTCCATTTTCATCGAAAACTACACCCAGGTATTCAAATTTGTCCACCCTTTTAAAACTATAGCTTTTACCACTTACATACCTTACACTAAAGTCTTCTTTTTTCCCTCCCTTCTGTCCCTCCCATGATCATATATTTGGTTTTGTGTTCATTTAGTTCCAATCCGAATTTCTGTGCTTCTTCAATGATTTTCTTCACAACTCTTCTTAATTCTTTCTCGGTTTTTGCTAGGATCGTTAGATCGTCAGCAAATGCCAAGCACTGATGCTCATTTTTCATGATCGTTTCCTCCAACTTCATGCTGCATTTTCTGATTACAGTTTTTAACACTAAGTTGAATAATGTAGTGGACAAAGGATCTCCCTGTCTCAAGCCTTTTGCAACCGTAAATTGATCTGATATGTGACCCTGCCAAGCAATTTCACACTTAGAGTTATTTAGTGTCATTTTAACTAGCCGGATCAGTTTCTTTGGTATACCCAAATGTTCCATTGCTCGATAGATTTTCAGTCTATCGACTCTATCATATGCTTGTCTAAAATCCACAAACAAAACATTCAGGGGAACTTTACCTTCATAACAAGTCGTTTGTATCTCCTTTAATGAGAAGATTTGGTATACAGTAGATCTATCCCTTATAAAGCCGGCCTGATACGTAGGATTCTTTTCGTATAGCAATTTAGTTTATCTCTCAATATCCTTCGAGACATTCTACGCTAACAGCTGTATTGGGTATATAAGGGGACTCTCATTGTTTGGAGCAGTCAGAAAAGAAGATCACGACGGGTATTTTAAAATGTAACGCTCGTATTAAAATAAATTATGTAGTTATTATTGTAAGATAAATTCGTATAAATAAACTTTAAATTAAGTTGTAAGTGTTATAAATATAGAACCTTTGATAATTAATAAAAACAATAAATTAGAATTAATAAAGACTTAACAATATGTTTCACTGCAACAGACAATATGTATCATGTTTAAAATTTAGTTCTGGATTGATATAAATTTCATCTAAATAAATGATAGTAATGTGTTCATGTTTTTAATATAGGTAAATTCTTAATACTACATTTACGATCACAATTAGTAACAAAAACCATTACCAATCATTTTTGTAATTTCGAAGGTGTGGCAAACAAATTTTGATTTATATTAGATTTAGATTTAGATTATATAAAGCAAAATATGATGACCATGAGTAAACAAACTAGTCTCAGGATACTAGCTAAAATCATAGTATTTCCATTATACCTTCTTGTATTGATAGGCTGCTCATATAACTGTAACTATTCATAAAGCTATATATACAGTTGTGGTAATCTGAAAACTGCTTATAGCATGCATAATTAGTGCAGTATGAGGTTGTTATACATACCAACACAGAGAGACCGAATATAGTATGAAATTAGTAGCGACATACGAGCCTGTTTTTAACACCCATTAGATTGAATTCTAGTCTTGTCAAAGTGACATTCAATTTTGATAACAGAAACATCAAATATATATTTATTTTTCATTAGTAATAATTCTAGTTTTATTCGCGAAAAAATAGAATCAGGATATTGATATTTCAAGTTAGGAAAATGGTAACCTTTACAACTGAACATAACATTCAAATTATTAAATGGCATTATTCTGGAAGTAGTGCCGACGATATAATCGATAGGTTTTCGTTTTCATTCGAAGGCCTGCACCAACAAAATCTACAATTCAGAATATTGTTTTTGAATTAAAAAAAACTGGTTGTGTCAAGAATTGTAGAAAATGCACGGATAGTGAAGAAGATGAAAATCAACCAGCTCGTGCAATTAATGAAGAACGGAAACAGCGTGAAACTGCCGAATGTAGTCTAGCTGAAATCAATTTTCCTTGTAACAGCACCCTAATTTCAAGAGAAACTGGTATTAGTGCTAGAACTGTACGAAATATTTGAAAAAGAAACCATTTATACAAATTGCTAAAAAATCGGGAAATTTTCCCTGATGATTATAAACGACGGATGATGTTTTGTAAGGACATAATAGAACGAACTAATCGTGACGAAGATTTTATGAAAAAAATCTTGTTTACAGATGGGCCTTTTTTTTATTTAACCTGAAATCACAATCCATCTATTACCGTAGAGTACTTCACAGAAAATAGGCAACTACGTGTTCATTACAAAACACAATACCGTCAAAAACTCTAGTTAGTATCGATGACCCATAGAGATACCTTCTCTTGGGTTGGGAACCTCTGGGAATCTTGCGTTGACATGGTGTAAATATGAAATACTTTTTCTTCTACGGCAGTACAGCCCAAATTGAGTCTTGGCCTCATTTATTTTTTGTCTCTACCCTTGCTTGTCTGTGGACTCTTCTCCATACATGGACTCCTAAAAGGGCTTGTGCGTCGCTGTTTACTGTACCTATATGTCTTCCCAGCGCTTTCTTTTCTTTCCAGCCGGTCTCTTTCCCTGAATTCTAGCATTCATTGCTCTTTTTGTAGCCTATCGTCTCCCATTCTTATCACATGTCTGGCCCATTACAATCTTTGTATTCTAATAAAGTCTGGCAGAGGTGCTTCCTTATAAAGTTGATAAAGCTCGTTGTTATATCGACTTCTGAAGATTCCTTTTTCCCTCAGAGGTCCTATTATTATCCTATCTTCAGCATTCGTCTATGAACCCACATTTCCTATGCTTCAATTTTGTTCAGGAACGATACTTTTAGCGTCCACACTTCTGAACTATACAAAAGTACGGACCAAAAATAGCACTTAACCATTCTTTGGCTTAGTTCTAAACTGAGATGATTACTGCAAAGAAATGACTTTATTTTTATAAAAGTAGTTTTAGTCATTGCTATTCTATGTTTTCTATGTCTGGATCTAGTTGGTCCGTTATCAAAGTTCCCAAATATTTTATTTTGTGAATTTTCTCAACTTGGATTCCGTTTAATTGAAGCTTTGTATCGGGATGTGAGTGCCGATTAAACACTAAAAATTTGGTTTTGTTTATTTTTGGTTATTTTAATATCCATTTCTTCTCTTACCAAGCCGAATTTGAAGACCTTTAATATTATCTTCTAGAATTACTGTATCGTCTGCATATCTAATCACATTAAGTAGTTCCCCGTTGATTTTCCACACTAACACTTAAAAAAGATGAAAACATTAATTTGAATATTTTTTTAACTTAAGAAATAAATTTAATGTTTTATTGATTAATTTTGAAATAACCCCGATAAAAACAACAACAAAATACCTTTAAATACAGTAAAAATAATTGAAGTTTTTATCAAACCATAATAGTACCTTAAGATATGAAGATTCATAGTAAATATCCTAATCCTTTAACATTCTTACCCCACAAATTTACGAACAACAAATAATACCAATTGCACAGAATGAATATTCATAAACAAAAGTCCTTATTTAGTCTTTTAACAATCAAAAAAACCAATATTTCCAACTTCTTCTGGGACGAATACACACATATTAGAAATGTTTGGAAAGGTTTTTAAAATTCCCCGCTCATTGTGACGCCAGAGCCATAGGAGGCACTGGCTGGACTGGTCTGTCTTTTTCGTTGGCCTATAAATTGTCAACGCTGACATAATAGTTGACATTTTTTTGGCATAGACCACTAGACAGTAGACAGTTGACTATTTTATGGACTATTTTTGGCTTGGCTTGGGTGGGACAATTTTTAATTTTTTAGTATTGAAGTCACAGACACAGAACTGTATAAAAATATTGATTAAAGTAGTTAAAAGTTAAGATATGTATATCTACTGATCGTGTATCGTTCACGATAATATTTATTTTAATGAATGGTTTATTTCATAAATATTAATAATATATCATGGATTTTAATTTGGCTGTATTTCAAGAACCCCGAGGGGTGATGAGAATTGTGCAGTTCGTAAGTAGTTTTTAGTTATTTGGTTAATTTGAGGATTATTAATGTTATACAGATTATAATAAACTTCGATAATAGATAAAATTAAAAAATTATTTTCGACTTTAGGTGTACGTGGGGTCGGCGACCTTTATATTTCTTCATAGATTTCTGTTTGGTGGTACTAATTACATGAAAATGTCTAGAAATAGTGAGATGAGTCATATTTACAGAACGCAGTAACGCCAATTAAGGTGAAATGTTTTTTAAAATGCTCTGGATTATCCCACTGAAATTATACTGCCTACTAAGTTTTATGATGAAAGTTTCATTGTAGGTCACCCCATTCATAATAATTGATTAAAATATATTCCTGGCTGATGTGAATAAATAATTTTTGATAAATCTTAGGAATGTCAAAACAGTATTATTGGGGCCATGCAAAATCTTTAAAACATTAAGTAAACATTCAACTATTTTTTTGGCAACAGCAAAGTTATTATAAGAATGAAGAAGTCTTATGTATGCGGAAACTAAATAAAATTAATCAAATAGGACAAAATAAATCCCTACAGAGACTGGTCTATAATTCAGGAAAAAAAGTTAACATAATTAACCCTAGAACCACAAATTGATATTAATGGAGCAATTTTAACAAGGTGGGGTCACCAGCGAACCGAAAGTATTTTCCAAAATAAAAGAAACTGTCAAAAAATTTACCAAATAATTTGATTTCTAATCATAAAATTGTTTGATGACAAGAAGCAAAACTAATATACTGAGTGAGTCAAAATATAAAAGCACTTGCATTTGACATACTTTTTAGCATGTCAAAAGTAAATTAAAAAAACAGTCAGGGGTTGTATATTTCATTCTAATATTATTTACAATCTTCACAAATAATAAATTGGTGTTCTACATACATATTTTTTCGCAGTAAACACAAATATGGCGCTTTTTCTATCATTACATCTTAGACAGAAATAACATTGACAGATTAGGAGATTTACAGTGGGTTTTTTAGCTGGATATCCCAATTAATCACAAATATATTCCCTTAATTTTTTCAGAAGCAAGGTATTATTCATTTTTTGTTGCATATGACCTTGTACTTAATGCATCAGCTAAGAACTTCAGACATTTTTCAGTGGGTCAGGAAAAAATAGTTGCCATAAATCTTTTATGTTGGCTGTATTTTGTCGGCTTTCAGTAGCCTGAAAATGACTACTTTTCAGGAGAGCTTATTTAAGGTTTTTAAAAAAATGATTTCCATTTTGTAATGACTTATAGTTTATTTTATTCTCAACTTTTTTGTTCTGAATTATTAATCTTAGAAATGCATTCTTTACGGTAATACAATGCATTTATGCAACAATGCATAAATTGTGTTTTCAAAATAAATATCAACATTAAGATAAAGTAGTGGAGATACATTTTTGTGTCTCTAACTGAAAAGTCTATTATTACATTGACTTACATATGCACCATTTTATATTAGAAAATCTTAATCCTATTACAAAGTCATTTGTATGTGAGTAATATCGATAAATTTCGAGAGATGAACATATTGAATGGCAGGTATAATAATTAAAAGTACAATAGATTAAAATTTATTAATCTCTACCTGGTCGGAAAACTTATCCACACCATTTAAATACAAATGACTTTGTAGTAGGATTAAAACTAAGCTTTTCTAAAATGAAATGGTACCTACTTGTTAATGGTAATTCTTTGTTGCTGTAGCATTATAATTTAATTTTACAACTCAGGGTTACTCAATTTACTAATAATAATAATTATAATCCATTTTATAACTTTATATTGTTCGGAAGCTATTTTCTTGTGGCATTAAATACTATTTAAATGTCTCTATGGGAATAACCACAATATATTTATTAAAAAAATAAACTTTATGTTTACACAACGATTTCTGAATTAAAAGTCGAAACGTCAATAAAGTTCCTTTTTTTAATAAATATATTGTGGATATTCCCATCGAGACGTTTATAACTTTATTTAAAATCATAAAATATATTTTTTTAATTAAACATAGACTTTGAAAACATTTTCAAACAAATTTAATTATGTCATTCACATCCGATTGATTATTCTTATCGTTGGTGAGCAATGACTTATAAGAGATGATACTGGGAAGGAATAATGCCTTTATTGCACAGCTCTTCTAAATCCTTATATTTTTTCTCTTTAATGACCCTTGTCCTTCATACGCCATTGTTAAGTTTGGCATGGAAAATTTAATAGTTTCTTTTCGGATAACCTCAAAAGATCCATAATTTTCATTTTCCTTGTTTTATTTAAAAAATATATGTTTATTATCGTCTTTTCTGCACTGCAGAAATTTTTATTAGAATTGTGGCAAAAGCTTTGAAGTCATAAATTTCTTCCTGTCTAATCTCATGTACAATGTATTTTGATTTCTTTGAGTCCATTGTTACATTGGAGTATCACCCAGTGGGATCAACTATGTCCAAATTTTTTTGTGTTTTTCCAATATGACCATGGACCGAGTCACACTTCATCATCAAATGGACAGGTTCAAAAAAGCAATGGTCAATTTTTGGAATCTCTAATGTCTGAACAGCGTAAAAAAACATACAAGATACATTTACGTTGCAGTTTTGGTCACCACAAGTGTCACTTATTCTTAATTGTCACCAAAAAATATATCCTCACATTTTGTTCATATCCTGATACAGGAGGTTCACATGGGAGGAACTATCTGAATGTCACTTGTTGTGATGAGAGCCGTAAATTATGACTATGTGTTTTATCATCCCGTACCGATTTTTTAAGAGCTAACTTCTTCCCTCTTGAATCCATTATTGTGTAATAATAAAATTATAAAAGAGGATTATAACGAATATTATAACAATCTATAACAATTAACTTTAACTGAATCACAAATTTACATATTCACAGTTGTAACAAACAGAACTGGAAATGCAATGGACCACCCTGCTAAACATAATAAACAAATTATCAAGTCCACAGTTGCTACCTGCAATCACCATTAAGTGCAATAAAATTAATACCACAAGAATGTAACTCAATATCAACTTATTTATATTACGAAAACATAGTATGACAGGAATGTAACAGCACTTACATTTCTGTGACACTTAAATATTGCTAAGAAATGTAGTTACGAGAACTCCTTGCTCAGGTTGTAGGTGTTCAGAGAGATAGTTTTATGTCACTCAATAGAACTCACTAAAGTAAGTTCAATGGTGTAGATATCTCAAAATGGGAAAAAATGTAGTTACATTTTTGTGTCACTAAGCCGACAATTTGTAACTTTCCTACTTGGACCAAGTAGATGAAGAACAATATTTTTTTAAGTTCTGGTTTTCTTACTAATTATAGGTTGTGTAAACCAAACCTTTAAAACCATTATTTTAATACCTAATATACTACTTTACACCTAATACTTTCGAGCAGTTGTCTTCTAAATCATGGTCCATGGTGTTTTGATATAAATCAACATCACTCTCTTGTTGCAATTCTATCAAATCAAACATATCGTCGGTCATGTGGCATAGTTCAAAAGTCGAGTTTCTCTTACTACCAGTTTTATTGCCTCTGGCATTACTTTATCTGGACCTGGAGCTGTACCTGTCATTATACTTTCTACTGCTGAATGATCTCTTCAGTAGTAAACTGTGTAGGTTGAATATTTTTGTCTATTCATAGAAATGTGTTGTTGTGTTTCCTTGGAAATAGGGTTTTTAATGGTTTTTTTTACACAAAGGTTATATGGGGTCTTAAACTGTAGACTTTTCATGGCAATTCTGTATGCTTCACCCCATAGATCTTCTTTCAGCACTGCACACAAGTTCTACCAACATGTATGTTTTGTCCTTTTAATTTCTTTATTTAGTTCTTTTTGTGCTTTTATATCCTCATGTTCTTCTTGATATTTATGCCTTTGTGCTATTCATCTTCATTTTAAGCATTCCTCTTGTTTATTTTGGATTTTGTTCCACCAGTAAGACACTGTGTATGTAGATGTAGTATGCCTATATTTAGTACTTCTTTTGTGTGCATTTATGATATTTTCTCAAGAACTCATTGAAGTTAATAATTTCTTCTGGTAGGTTATTTATTTGTCTTTAAACTTTTCCTTTATTGAATACTATCCTCTTCCCACCAAATTTTGTGACCTTAGTGCCAATTTTATGTGATGTACTTGTGAAAGGTGAAAAGGTCTTTAAATCTTCTTGGCAACACTGTTGCTTGCTAGGGTATGTATCTATATGACTTTCCAATGTACCTCTCACAAAGGTTGGTCTAAGGTTGTTTCACACTGCAAGGTCTGCTATAGAGATGCATTCATTGCAAAGTTCGCCCCTCTCATCATTTCGTGGGGATCCCCATAAATAGTCTGTCTACTAACAATCTTTCTCTCTCTGCGATGTGTCGATTATATTCTCTATGTGTTGTCTGTAGTGCTCTCTGCTAATAGTTGGCGAAATATAGCATGCTATTTATGATTGTCCTATCAATTGATATTATGTACTCCAGTTTTTCTATATAAACTTCTTGACCATACCACAGACTATTCTGATTTATTCAGTCTTATCAACTTTAGATGTAGTACTAGAATAATAGAAGACCGTACGAGACTATGCATTTTCTTGTATCATTTCTTATATCGTTTCTGATATAGAAAGTTATTTATGTTTTCTTGTATCGTTTTTTGCACATACATTTGTACTCTGTGTGACACTATGCAAGTTCTTTTACCGGAAATTGTAACTGATTCGGCACATGATTGACCAAAATTTTGACATCTATAAAAATAGAACAGTAGTACCTGAGGACCCCAAACCAGATGCTACTGATTATTTTTTTAAAATACTGTGGTGCAAAAATTAAAGAAATAAAATGTCCCAATATTAAAACTAAATTGGAAACCACAATTTTTGAAGATATTCAACAGGCTGTAATGGGAGACAGAAATAATAAATAATTTGGTTGTAATAATTTATTTGTTTTTTTTTACAAATTGTGTTTGAATGGCATGCTCTTGAAATTATACTCTCTTATTTGGAGATATAAAATAATCTTTAAACTCATCAAGAATTTTTAGATCGGTTATGTATTGTTTTTAGTAATACATATCCTACTTTCAGTAGTTCCGATGCTTTTTGATCCAATCCCTGTGATTTATTGTTTTTCAATTTGGCTACTGCTGTTCTAATCTTGGTTATTGTTGGTGGGTACTTTTCTCTGATGGCTTCTTCTCGTCCAGCCGTAATTATGACAGAAGTTTTACGTTTTTGCGTACTAATTGGCACATTTCTTGTACAAGAAACTGCAGTGGATACAAATTCTTGTATCGTTTCTGATATAAGAACTATACGCTTGTATGACACTATCCATTTTTGCATGCAATGCATAGTGCCATATGGCCTATAGAGACGTCTTTGTTTTTTGTAAAACACTATCACACAAACTATGGCGAATTCTTTCCTACTAACAGATACTGGAATATGACTTTAATCAATCTTATGATCTGGTGGATATGAAATCTGTAAGATTTAAGCACTCTTTGACTGAGTCTGGTAGGAATCGAAAATGAGTGACCTTTAACTTGGAGTATTCATTTCATTTTAATAAGATTTTCAGGAAAATTTAATTCATTTTAATTTAATCATTCTTTAATAGTTAGTTTTGGTATTTGTGTTATGGTATTTTTTGTTAAATTTTTGTAAAAATGGGGACGTCCCGTGAATAATAACAGAGTATGATGAAGTAATATCTTATTTATGTATTTATTTAATATACAGGATAACTCCATGAACAGTTTAAATTACAATATACAATATCACAGTTAGGATTCAAAACTTGAAATTACTTATAATATAAAATCAATTGGACTGGACCTTATATCACAAAGCAAGAAATTATCAAAGCGGCAAATCAGATAAAGAACGGAAAAGCTGTTGGGGAAATATCCCAATTGAAATAATAAAGATATTACTAGACAAACACATCGAAGTAATGGAAGATATATTTAACAAAATATACGAAACAGGCATAATACCAAATGATTGGCTGACATCAGTGTTTATACCACTACCAAAGAAGAGAAACTCCAAGAAATGTGAAGACCATAGGATTATTAGCCTGATGAATCATATATTGAAACTTTTCCTACGAGTAATACACAATAGAGTATACAATAAACTAGACGAACACACTGGTCAAACTCAGTTTGGTTTTAAGAATGGGTTCGAAACAAGAGAAGCACTTTTTTCAATACGTGTGCTAGTTGAAAGAAGTAGAGATGTCGATTCTTATGTATACTTGTGTTTTATAGACTTTCAGAAGGCGTTTGACCTGGTGAAACATGATAAACTAATAGATATTTTAAGGTCATGTAATATCGACAATAAAGACTTAAGGATCATTTCAAACCTCTACCAAGAACAAAAGGCTAAAATCAGAATAAAAAGCGAAACATCTGGAAAAATCAATATCGAGAAGGGAGTAAGACAGGGATGTGTCCTATCACCTTTGCTGTTCAATGTTTACTCTGAGAAGATATTTCAGAAAGCTTTAGAAGGCACCTCTGATGGTATAATTATAAACGGGCAATGTATAAATAACCTGCGATATGCTGATGACACTGTCATACTGGCAGATAATGCTGAAGCCCTGCAACGCTTAATGGACCGAGTAACGACAACCTGTAGAGAATTTGGAATGAAAGGAAACCTTGGAAGTAATCTTGATGAAACTTGGGACCACACACTAGAGATAAGAATACGCCTGGAAAAGGCATGTACAATGTTTTACAAAATGCAAAAAGTTCTATGCAACCACCAGCTGGGCATCTCATTGAGAACTAGAATACTTAAGTGCTATGTTTTCTCCACCTTGCTCTATGGTGTTGAAGCCTGGACAATAACAGAAGCAACACAAAAAAGAATCCAAGCATTTGAACTCTGGTGTTACCGTAAAATGCTCAGAATATCCTACATGAGCCATACGACAAATGCGGAAGTCTTGCGGAGGATGAATAAGGAAAGAGAGCTTATGCTTATAATAAAAGAACGGAAAACACAATATTTTGGTCACATCATAAGAAATCAAAAGTATGAACTGCTCCAACTTATAATCGAAGGCAAAGTCAATAGCAAAAGAGGACCAGGAAGAAGACGCAACTCTTGGCTTAAAAACCTACGGCAATGGACGAACATGACCTCCATAGAACTATTCAGGGCTGCTACAAATAAGATTAAATGGGCAAATGTAATGGCCAACGTCCTTAAGGATAAGGCACCGTAAGAAGAAGAAGATAAAATCAATATTAAAAATTAAAATCGCCTAATTAAAATACAATGTAGACATTATTGATAAATTACAGAAGATTCTTAATGTAACCTACTTAAATTAAATTTAAAAATTTTAATCATACAAAAAATAAAAGTAGGAACAGTAAATAACAAACATTAACAAAGAATGTACAAAACACAAGGACATCAAGCTATCACACACAGTTCTTAAGCTGAGCTTTAAATTCTTTTGGAATACTATAACAATCCAACCTTTGGGAATATTGATTAGCAAACCTTGGTGTTCTAGATGTGAAGGAATTGTGTCCATAGTTTGTATGATGGGGTCTAGCATAAAAGGGTTGATTTGGCCTTGTTTGTCTACTGGGAACGTGGAGATTAATTTTTTTCAATAGTTGAGGACCAAAAATAATAGAGTGCAATATACTATGAAACATAGTGAGATCTCTGTGCATACGTAGGATTTAGGGAGAAGTTATGTTGAAGAACTTTTCCATATTTGAATAGTTAATTACTTCAATTATCTGATTTTGTTTAAATGCAACAAATCTTAAGAATTTATGTTGAACTCTCTCAATAGCTTGAATGTGGGTGTTATAGTGAGGAGACCAAACATGTGTACAGTAATCTAGGTGGAATCTCATAAGTGAACAATACAAAATTTTTATGGATGGGATATTTAGAAAGTCTTTAGCACAACATTTGATAAACCCTAAATGTTGAAGTGATTTTGAGACAACATATGGGGATGTATGATAAGCTGGAATCGAGCACAACACCTAGGTCTTTTATCTGAGATACAGAGTGTAAAGGGCAACCATTAATAGTATAGATATGATTTATAGGAGTTTTATTCCAACCAAAAACCTTCAAATGATACTTTTTAACATTAAGTTCCATTCCGTTTCTGTCACACCAATAGCTCAACCGATCCAAATCACACTGTATTTTTTGAGTCACCATCATTCTCAATTTTTAAATATAATTTTAAATCGTCAGAAAACATTAGGAAAGAAGCAAAGAGGAAAAGAGTAGGCGATGTCATTAACATAGTTATTGAATAGAAGAGGTCCTAGGTATGATCCTTGTGGTACTCCTGAAAGTACCTTAATCTCAAACAATTGAAAACCTTGAACACATAATATTTGTATTCTTTCAGTTGGGTAGGATAACAACCATTCTAAAATTCACCCTGGATACCCAGACTCATTAACTTATTGATTAAAATCTTGTGATTTACCCAGTCAAACGCATTTGTAAAGTCTGTGTATACAGCATGAACCTGGAAGCCACCTTCAAGAGATTCTGTAAGGAAATCAGTAAATGTCTATAAACTAAGTTCAGTGGAGCGGCTAGAGAGAAATCCAAACTGCTAGTCGATTAAACAGCATTTTGAGGTTGCTGAAAAATAGTCACAGACAAGGCTCTCAAAAACTTTGGAATACAAATCAGGGGTATAGTATCAAAAATGGCTATGTCCATAATTTTTAGAAATTGACATTTTGATGGCAACATTTTCATTTTGAGACAGCCTATTACCTAATGAAATAGTTTGGGATTAAATTTAGCTTAGTCCAGAGAAATTTTGATTAAAAAAAATTGGTTAGAAACAAACTTGGTTACGTCCACATAAACTCAGTATCAAACATAGCTACGCGCACGCCAGCCAATAGGAGCTCTTCATTCGAACCAAATCTGTAATGGCCGCTAATATAATTTATGTGTTGTTACGGTGTCAGTTTTTCGCATTTTAAATAAGAATTCCTGTGATTTCAAGTGAAATCTATAGTTTTTTGTCAAGATGGATGTTTTTCCTATGCCCGTTAATCAAAACCAGGCACGAAAACGGATTGCACAGCCACAAAACTGGAAGGCTAACAAGGCGAAAAAAGAGAGGTAAGTTCGTTCTTTTACCAGGCCCGTACCGCAGGTCAGATTTAGGTATAGTCGAACCCCTATATTGAAATAGCCGTCGTGCCAAGCAAAAGTATTCCTATAATCGGGATTTTCTATCAACCGACCATTGGTGGCTAGTAGAATCGTTTTGGGACCTTAAATTTCTGTTCCTTAAACCAGGATATTCCTATATAACCAGTAATCTTCTTCTAATAAGCGGGTTCGACTGTATAATCTAGTGATGGGTATAATTTCTAAAGCCACGTATCCATTTCGCGAGGCTACCACGCGCGTCATGTTCGTTGTCGTTACCGCCGAAAGTGGACATCACACTGTTACGCGAGGCAAAGCCATAAAGCGTTTGCAAAACTGTTATAATTATTGAACGTGAGCTAGGCCGCGCGCGGCAGCCTCGTGAAATGGATACGTGGCTTTAGAATGGAGAATTTTTCGAGTAATACCGAGAACCCTATTCGCTTTTAATGCTGATTAAAAATAAATACTGTTTTATATTCATCAATGATTCCTGATTTGTTCCTGAAGTATCGAGAACCAAGAAACTTATTCGCTTTTAAAGTTGATTAAAAAATAAATACTGTTTTAAATTCATCAATAATTCCTGATTTGTTTAATGTTTACATTCGTTAATGGCTCTCACACTCACTGAAATGTGTTTACAGAAATGTGATATTTTCTGAATTTGATAATCTTGAGAATAAGCACATTTTCTTTGTTGAATGAGGAATCCTATTAAAAAAATTAGTATCAGTTGTCCAGTTGTATTGCGTTTTTTTTTGTATCCCAAAAAATATTCATTACGTTAGTTTATTATATTCTTTGACCTCGAAAAACATTTGTTTATAAAACTAACTTATCCGCTTATTATTGTTCTAAAGCTATTTCTATATATCCGCTTATATTGGTAATAATCGGCAAACGCATTTAAAAATAGCTGCTGACATCAGAGTACCAGGACACCGAGACCGAATACCTTAATAATATTATAGCGACGGCTTCCCCAGTCAGTATTCTAATACTTTGTTTGATTTAAGTGTTCGAGATATCTTGAGAACTTTCAGAAATCGAATACTCGTCGATTCTTGGTATTTGAGAACCCCATCACTAGAATAATATATGACTAATATCGTTGGATGTTTGGATAAGCTCTTTTAGTTTGCGACTAATGCTACCATGGGGCTAAAAACAATTTTGTATCTTTTATACTTTTTGTTTTAGGTATTCCGCAAAGAGTTTGCCAACAGTACCACGTTGTGAACATAAAACCAAAGTCTTTGAGTGCATTAAAGTGACGGGTAAAATATTACGACAATTTCATACGGCATTTTATAAGAATCCTGTCAAATCGGATCAAGATGCAATCATATTGAAATGCTGTCAAGCAGTACCGATTAAGAGAAGACGACCAAGGACCTTAAGATTGGATCCTGCGACTGGAGATCAGACTTCCCTAAAAGCAACCAAACAGTGCACCATAAAATACCATATTAAAGTCGATAAACAATCTATTAGTGTTTGTCAGAAGATGTTTTAGCAGCGCTATGCTTGAAAACAGGACGTGTCTCAAATTTGGTTTAAAAGTCTTTCGTCAGTGGAGAGTTTCCAGGAGAAAAAAGAGGAGGAGACCGTAAAGCCAACCTATTCAAGGATAAAAAGGCATCAGTACGTGCATTTATTCACAAACTTCAGTGTTCAGAACCACATTATTGTCGAAGCCAAAGTTCAATCCGGAAATATTTGCCAAGTGATCTAAATATCCGAAAACTGTACAAACTGTACAAAAATGAATGTTCAGCACCGACAAAAGAATCTTACTTCAGACATATTTTCAACACCAAATACAATTTAGGATTTGGCAGTCCGAATACAGATATGTGCTCAACATGTCTGCAGCTACTAGAAAAAATAAAAACAGAGAAAGATGAAAGGAAAAAGGAACAGTTCAGAGTAGAAAAAAGAGTTCATAGCTTGAGGGCAAAAGCTTTCTATTCGCTGCTCAAGACATAAGAAGAGGGTTTGAAAATAATTTCTTATGATTGCCAAAAAAACATGAATCTTCCTAAAGTACCAGATCAATCGTGTTATTATAGCAGGCAATTATATCTTTTTAATTTCACCATTGTGGAAGGAACTTCAAAGACACCACTTAATAAAAACAACGTTTTCGCAAATGTCTGGACAGAGAACACTTTCTCAAAAAATTCTAATACAATAGCATCTGCAGTGTATAACCACCTAAACAAGATGGATCTTACCAATATAACTACCATTAGACTGATCTCAGACGGCTGCGGAGGTCAGAATAAAAATTCCACCATAATCACAATGTGTTGCAAATGGTTGTTGGAATATCCTTCTATTAAAACAGTAGAACTGGTGTTTCCAGTAACTGGCCATTCCTATCTTCCAGCAGATAGAGTGTTCGGAAATAGTGAAAAGGAATTTCGTAAAATGGACACAATACTAAGCCCGAATCAGTACATCGATATCATTTCACAGCAGGCAACTATTGTAAAAGTAGGCGAAGATTTCATTGTATATGATTTCAAAAAGGAAGCTGAAACAATACTGAAACCCCCCGGACAGTGGAAAGTACAGTTTGCGCAGTATAAAAGATTCTATTTAAAACGATCGAAGCAGATCGGAAATGTGTTGGTTCAGTCGGAGAGATTTTACAGGATTCAATCAGGAAAATATGAAAATGTTTGTGGGAAATCTAAAATTATGAGTATGATTGCTCCTAAAAAAATAATACAACACATACCTGTAAAGGCATTAAAAGTAAGGGACGTTAAAAATCTGCTATCAAAACATTTTGGAGACGACTGGCAAGGCCTGGAACAATTAAGTTTCTATTCAGATGTGATAAACATTAATGAAACTCTGGCTGAGAATGAAAATGACAATGAAGAATTGGAATGTGAACCAAGAGAAGAAACACCGCTTTTGTTGATATAATAATGTTAAAGTGATGATTTGTACTGAAACAAATATGTTAGACATTTTTTTTTAGTTTTATCTTTTAACTATAGTTGTGTTGCTTTATACTGTTAGCCTGTAAGAAATATACATACCTAAACAAATAAATAAAAAAAAAACCTAATTTTTGTACATAAATAGTTGACCAGCTGAAGAGTGACACGTGATGCTAGTGGTACATGATACAAGGCGCGAGGAAACCTCATAAAAATAATGTTCATGATACGCAGTATTTTGACACATTGTACTGAGTCCGGCCGGTGAGATTAGGTTGGAATAAGTTGGAATCAAACTTGGTCAAGTCCTGTGAAGTTGGTATCAAACATGGCTATGTGCATCGCTTGGGATCAAAACAGGTTACGTCCAATAGTTTCTATCAATTCAGCGGATTTCCTACTCTTGTAGTATGCTGAATGTAATACCAATATAAAGAGTGACTTTTCTTTCATTGTTTTAACAGTAATTCTCAAATTTTAGTTGCTGCCATCACAAGTGAGAGTGTTTTTTTACTTCCTGTCAAATCATGCACGATGGACGTAGCCAGATTTGATCCTATACCCCTGAAATTAGAATGCTAATAGGCCGATAATTGTTCACTTGAGAATTATCTCCAGATTTTAGTATTGGGGTAATAAAGCTAGTTTTCCATATATAACAACAAAATTCAACAACACCAATATAATATCACAAAGCAAGAGTTTTTTTAACTGAGTTAAAGTTATATTGAAAATATTAATTATTGTGATTTATTATTGTGATAAATTTTTTATAAAGCTGAGTGCTGCAGAGAATGAGCAAGAACGAAAAAAGATTCAAGCTGAATTTGAGCTACATCACCTAAAAGCAGAAAGTTCATACTCATCTTTGAAAGCTGATGCAGAAGCGGCCAAGTTGAATTCTAATGTCATAGTTTTATGTCTGGATTTGCAACAAGTCATTTTTATACCCAACTTATCACATTCCGATGTTTATTGCCAGTATCAGTACGCAAATTACAATTTTGCTATCCACAATGGGTTAAACTTCTGAAGCTACCATGTGTTGTTGGCATGAAACTGTAGCCAAGAGGGGCAGTGCTGAAATATCTGTTTATATTTTAAGGTATGTTCTTGAGAATTTTAAGAAACTAGAGGTTGGAGCAGAAAGAAAACTTCTACACTGACCGGCAAAAAAAGTGGCCACCCTATAAATTTCCGAAAATAAAAATTCATTTTAAGTTTTATGCTCTGTTTTATATTGTATGCTTAACATGTTTCATTTTTAAAACAAAAAATAGCCATTACTACTTGATTTATTTAATTAAAAGGCTATCAAAGAAAATAGTGCAATATCAAAACAATAAAAATTACGAGTGAACTTGAACAAAATTTCAAGAATTTCTGGCTGGCTTGGTCGACTTCTAACCCCACGATTAAGTTCATCTTAACGATGTTCGATGATATTAAGACCATGGCTGCAGGCTGGCCATTCTAGAGTATTAATTTGTGTGATTATAAGAGTGCATTATCATGCATAAAGACGAAATTCTCACCAATAAATGGACCAAATGGAATTACTGCTTCTGCCAAAATATCCTCCATATACCAGTGAGCATTTAGGAGGCTATTGATGAAAATAAGTTCATAAATGAATCATTTACATGCGGAATATTTCCAGATATAAAGGAATCGAAAGGAATCCCTATTTTTAAAAATAAAGGATCTGCAACAGATATTGCAAACTATAGGCTGATTTGTGTATCAAGTCAGTTCTCTAAAATATTTGAAGCAGCGTATGCAAATAGATTAACAGATTATTTAGAACATTTTAAAATTCTTCCTGTTATTCAAAACGGGTTTAGAAAAAAGAAATCTACAAATACTGCTATTTCTGACTGTCTTCAATTTATTTATAAAGCATTAAATGATAAATTAAATGTGTTGGGTCTTTTTTATGACCTTAGTCGTGCATTTGATACAGTTGATCGTGAACTCTTGCTACAAAAATTGCAGGGTATTGGAATACGTGGTATACCGTACAATTGGGCCCTATCTTATCTAAGTAATAGAACTCAAGTAGTCACAGTGGAAAATGTAACGTCCAGGCCACTTCAATGTACGATGGGTGTACCTCAAGGCTCAATACTTGGGCCTTTATTTTTCATTATATTTGTAAGTGACCTAAACACGTTTTGTTCAATGCCAGATAAAATTGTTCAGTATGCTGATGATACCAATATTCTCATGTTGCACAGTGAACCCATACAACTGGTGGAAAATACCAATGTTGTGTCTGCTGAATTTAGCACATATTGTAAAAATAATGGACTCAAGATCAACGTAACAAAAACACATTTTATACGTTTCTTACCAAAAAACTTTAAATTTTTAAAAACACCAAATTCTGACTTTTATTTACATGTGGATGGCAAATCAATAAAAAGTTATACTACAAAGAAATTTTTGGGGGTAACCCTAGATCATAAACTTAGATGGGAAAGTCATGTAAATCATGTATCAGCAAAGTTAAGTACATGTAGCTATATAATCCGTAATTTAAGAGAAACTGTCTCATTTGATATATTGCGAATGATTTACTTTAGTTTAGTCCAGTCTGTCCTTCAGTATGGCTTAATATTTTGGGGTTGCTCATCTCATTTTGAACGGGCATTTATAGCTCAAAAGAAAGTTTTAAGAAGTATACAGTGTAGGTAAAATTTTAAGGTCGGTATGGTAAAATTTAACAGGATATCTAACGCAGATATAAAATCATATTTTCAACGAATTAGACAAAGATAACAATCATATTTCCCCTTCGTCTCCCCTCCTAAAATCCTTTTAACACTCATTGGCCATTGCCCATTAGTGAGACGATTAGTTCCGATCAGATATTCTCTGGTTCCGATCCTAATATACCTAAAAAACTAGAGGTGGGTCTTCTCGTTTTTTTAATTTTTATCGGAACCGTTTTTCGTAAACTGTAACTAGTTGATTGTTTACCAGTATTCAAATTAGCGAGTACACAAACATATTAGCTATTATCGTTTATGTGTATAAGTATTGAAATAAAAGAACCTAACGAAGGATATATTTATTGTAACTTGAAAAATAAATTAAATAATACAAATGGTACTTAAATAGTTACATTTACATTACACATTATTAAATCGCGAATCGTCTAAATTGACATTTAAAAACATAAGTTTTTCCACTTTTCTTGTTAATCGCGTTCTTCTTTTATTTAAAATTATACCAGATGTTAAACATGTGTTCACAAGGAAAAGATTTTGTTACAATACTACAACATTTTATGAATATAGTGGTTAAGTTACGATATACATGGCGATGGTTTTTTCACCACGGTAATGGACAGTTCCAATCTCCGTTCGAAATTGTTTGTGGGTAATATATCATCAGACAATTACATGTCGACTTCTTTTATACCTCTCGATACAGGTGTATGTTTAGATGAGTCATGTCCAATTAATTCATCAAAAATACACCATGGACTTAAGTCATCTTTATCAGTTTCTTTTTCTTGGACTGATTGATTTTCAAGATTTACTAAACTTTTCGTTTCATCCGTTTTCCATAGTTAAAGAACCAGCTTTTAAAAAGTTTGCAGGGTGGATTCCTGGATATAAACCGCCAACAAGAAAAACTTTGTCAGGTTCATTACTTCAGGAATGTTATGTCAAAAGTGAGCAAATTATTAAATCGCAAGTTGTTAAAGAAGTAGAAAATATCTGTATTACTACTGACCTCTGGACATCTGGAGTAACTGAGAGTTACTTCGCATTAACAGGACGATTTAACACAGGACAATAGTTTTTATGTCAATTTAGACTATTCGCGATTTAATAATAACGTGTAATGTAAATGTAAGTCCGATTTACTATTTGTATTGTTTAGTTTAGAACAGAATATTTAAAACAGAATATTTAAAAATTGGAGGAAATACCACAGATCTGAGGCTTGAAAACGCAGTCATAAAAGGCTGCAACCAGTATAAATATCTAGGAAGCATCATATCAGCAGATGGCAGAGTTAAGATAGATGTACAAAACCGAATAACCCAAGGGAAAAAATGCATCCGAATACTGAATTCATTACTGTGGTCTAATAAAATAAAGATGCATACCAAACTTCGCGTATACAGAGCAATTGTAGAACCAATTACCACATATGGTGCCGAATGTTGGACGATGACAAAGAATGAACGAGATAAAGTAGACGTTGTGGAAATGGATTATCTTAGAAGGTCATGTCGAGTATCGAGAATGGAAAGAATCAGGAATGAGGAAATACGAAACCGTACAGGAATTAGAGATACTCTTTCAGATAGAATACAAGGAAGGCAATTACAATGGTATGGTCACGTGATGAGAATGGAGGAGGAGCGGTGGCCAAAGAAAGCCTTAATGTATGTTCCGCCAGAAAGAAGGAAAAGGGGAAGACCACCAAATTCCTGGAGAAGAGAAATTACAAAAACAATGCAATCTAGAGGCTTAGAAGAGGGAGATTGGGGAGATAGGAAAAGATGGAGGCTGAAATGCGGGAAGCGGCAATCGCCGTAGGACCCCCGTTATATGATGATGATGATTGTTTAGTTTATTTTTCAAGTTATAATAAATATATCATTAGGTAGTTTCTTTCACTTCAAAAGATATACACATAAACGATAATAGCCGTTATGTTTGTTTATGTAGGTACTATCTTACTTGAAACTACTTTTAAACAATCATAGTTACTTGTTTATGAAAATTAAAATTTTTAAATGCTTTTTAGCATTCAAAAAAATTTAAATTTTTTTGCAATCCTGAGAAAACTAACAAATATTTTTGAAAAATTTAAATGCAGAATGAAAGATTACATTATTACCGAGGGCCGAAGGTCCCTTAGAATAAACAAAAAGTTTTTTTAATGAGATATTTGAAATTAAAAATCACACTAAATTTTGTTTTTTTTTTTCATCCCTATAACTTATTAAAATAAACATTATAGAAGTTTTCAGGGACTTTCAGCTCTCGGTAATAATGTATTGTTTCATTCTGCGTTTAATTTTTTCAAAAATATTTATTAGTTTTCTCAGGATTCGAAAAAAATGAATGCATTTAAAAAACATTCGCCCGAAATTTTGCACCTACGCTCTTAACGATAAACTAGCACGACCCACCTCTACTTCTCGTTACTCGATCTTTTGACCAGACGAATATCTAGACTAGACGTTGCCAAATAAATTAGTGTATGAATATTTTTTAATTTGGCGTTATTGTATGCATGTTTAATTGTTTATTATTTCATATTGGGAAATTATTTTGATGTTTAGATTTTTAGTTCGGAAATCGTACTTAAAATACGAAACATTAATAAATTTTATTTATATAAAACGATTTCCGAAATGGAAATCAAAATGTTATATTACAATTATTGTAAAGAAAACTTGTGGCATATTCCCAATAAAAAAAACAGTAACCTGCCATTTAAATCAATTTCGCCCAAATTTGATTATCTTGAGCATTTTATCTTCTTGATAGAACATTGTTCAAATGCAAAAAAAGACAAGAGGTCAAATAAAACCAATAAGTTTGGCAACGTTGAATTTCCCCTTTTTTAATATTTCCATTCGGCGATATAAAGGGCGTACCTAATATACCTCTCTCTTTTTAAACAGCTGTTTCTCACTCCATCTCACGTAAGGTCCATACCGACCATAAAATTTTTCCTACACTGTATATGGTGTTCCATTTTCAGATAGTTGCAAGCCACTATTTAAGAAGTTTAATATTTTAACACTACCTAGCCTTTTAATTTTCCAATTAATATTGCACATTGAGGAAAACAAGCTCAAGTTTGTCAGAAATGAGGACATTCACTCACATGATACCAGGGGTAAATCAAATTTTCGACAACCTTTCTCTAGATTAGGTGTATCCCAACATGCACCTGAATATATTGGAATAAAATGTTACAATAAAATAGTCAATATATTAACTCTCAGTAATTCTTCACATAAAGGTTTTCGCCAAACTGTGTATTCGTTTTTAATGGACAACACATTCTACAGTGTTGATGGATTTTTAAATTTTTAACATTTTTGCAACAATAGTTCTAAATTTGTATTTGTAACTTTTATTTCTTATTTATTTTATTGTAATAACTGTTTTATTTTAATCATGTGTACTTTTGCTATATATTGTACTCTTTTGTACTAAAATTTTTGACTAGTCTGATAAGATTTATACATTTTTTTTCTTGTAAAAATTGTGTAAACTTTGTGGATGAATAAATTCTATCTATCTATCTAAGTTCAGTTCGAGCTTCAAATGAGATTCCAGCTCAAACCATGATATCACCACTACCAAACTTTCTTCTCTGCGACATACAAGCTTGGGCATATCTTCCATTTTTCCGTCTCTAAACCCTCTCTCGGATATCGCCAGACTTCAAACAGAACAGCGATTCATCAGTAAAGAGAATTCAGCTCCAATCCTGTATATCCCAGTGTTGATGTGGTCGAGCAAAAATTAATTAATTCCTACAGTTTCTGGGTTGTTAAAGTTCGGGAACAATAGTCGGCCTTCTTGCGGCGTGTTTTAATAGTTCCATCGCTTACATTTACATTTCAAACCTCCTGTACACCGTTTCTTGCAGCAATTACAGTGGAATGGCGAATTAGAAGCTCCATCACTATAAAACGATCATCTCTTTGAGAGGAAACGCATCTACGATAGGAACCAGGTCGACGTGAGTATGTAGCAGTCTCTATAAAGCGATGAAAATCTCTCCGTAGTGTAGTTCTCGGAATACCTAATGTTTCGGATACATAAACTTGACTTCTTCCGTCTTATAGCAATGCAATAATTTTCAACTTCGAAGATAAACAGCGACTACAGAAAACAACATAAACTTCAAAACTGTCAAAAATAATCAAATATGATCGCAATAAATATTTAAATTGAGACGCAATATGAACTGAACTTTTATTTTCGGAAATTTATAGAGTGGCCACTTTTTTTTGCCGGTCAGTGTACTATGGACTGATCGATGTGTCGGCCAAAATAATAATTGGAAGATGAAATCATTGTGTCACTATTTAATGTCAGCAAAGTTCTTTACTGAAGTAAATCAAAAATTTTTGGTATCTGGGCACAGCTTCTTACCCTGTGATGGGATGGGATGGGGAACATTAAAATAACAGAAGCACCTTGGATATAGGCCACAGCCAACGAACCAACTGTTCTGCAGATAAGATAAACACAACATCCTGCAAGCATGGCAGACATCACCTTTGCTAAAGAGACCAAGAGAACGAGCTACGGTCTGAAATACAGTTAACAGTTTAAAATCTTATTGAACCCTTGCCTCCAATATACAGAGAATCTTTAACTATTTCTGATAAGAAAAAAGCGAACTTTCTGAAAATGACTGAATGTTTAGAAGAACAATATAGATCATTTTATTGTGAATTACCTGCACATGCAACTTAATTTGATTTTGTTTTTCTGTTAAGTTTTAATGAGAATTTTTATTTACTTTTCATTTTTTCGTATTTTCAATTAACTGTTATGTTGGGACATTTTGAATGAGTCGATAATAAATTAATAATAACATAGGGAGATGACACCTCTTATTCCAATATGGCGAGTATTCAAGAACCTGTCCAAGTTCTAAAAAAGAGTGCTAAAGAAATGAATGAAATTAAACAAATTTGTATTGAAAATTATTCTATGAAAAAGCCTTTATGATATAAGCCCTGATATCATTTTATTGTAAAATTACAAGAAAAAAGTTAAGGCCCAAAAGAAAATTTGTTCCAAATCTTTTTTTTTTTTTTTAACTAATTTATTTTCTATAATTTATGTCTATAAATTTGTAGACAATTTAATTTGCTACAAATAATGTCTGAAAACATTTTTCAAAAGTTAAATACTAAAGAAACTTAAATATAATTTAATCAGTTTTATTTAATTATATTTCAGGTGATATTTGCGTTTGGAGATTGGTGTAAGTTAAAAAATAGAATAATAATAATAATAGTTTTAAATAACATTGCACAGACGCACTGATATCGCCGACGCAGTACATATTTCTTTGTCGATAAGAGTTTATAGATAACATGAATCATTTTTCAATTGTTAATACATTCATGTATAAGTACCTACGATAATATTATATTCCGTACCATTCCTATGATGATATATTCCATACCATACACTTGTTTAGCAGCTCTGATTGACACAATAGAGCAGTTAAATGTTATATATAAAGTTGTAATTGATATATTCGCTTGCTTGGTCCACTAGTAATAAAGTTATCAGAATTAAATGGCAAACCGGTCTTCATACATGGCTTTTACTTTAGCACATAATCTGACATAATGAGTAAAAAATGGAAAACAAGGAACAATTAAATTTCCGGTTTGGAAGTCATTACAATGTATTGTGATTTAATCCTATATAAACTCAATTTAAAGTGAAAAATTTCATAATAATTGTTTTTTCTTTTTTAGATTTTCTCAATTTGTGCATTTGCTACAATAACTGGATATACAGGATTTATTCAAAGTGATTGCCAAAATACGCTCACTAAGCACACATTCGTTTACCCATTTGAAGTAATTATCCAAGCAAATATATCAACAAATTGCAGTTTAAATATTGTGGGAGACTTCTCATCAGATGCCAAATTTTTTGTTACTACCGGTGTGTTGGCTATGTTATATTCATTAGCTATTATGGTTGTATATACTAAACTGGATAAAATGTATAAGAGTGACGCCAAGATCCCTTTAATTGTAAGTAGTTTTTGTTTTAATTTTTTATTCATAAATTATCAAAATATTATTTATACAACTCTACATGCCACTATGGATGTAGAGCCACAAGCTCTTCAAAATATGTAATATACTTTACATCATGTTTATATACATTTACAATATGTATTTATTTACAGTGCACAAACCTTGTAGGTCTAGGACACAAAGTTACATTTAAAATACTTTTTATTTTTCTCTAAAGTTCTTGACAATACTTCTTCTTCCATTCATTTGCTTGGCCTTAGCTACCAGGGCTATCCGGCCAGGATCTGTGTATTTATACTGAATGTTCAAGAGCCGTACCTAAGGTACATCTGGGCTTAAGCTCATAGCTCCTGAACCTGCAACAATAATTAAAGGAGAAAAAAAAAAACAAATTAAAGTCAAATGTTCAAAAGTTCTTTCACATAAGTTCTAAAGTTCTATTGTTCTAGTCCTCATATCAAACCGCACTAAGCACATGCAATCCAAGCAAGCAGATTAAATCTTATAATGTACATTAACGAACTACATTTGAGACCTTGTTGAGGCTAAAAACTTTTGCACTGCAAGCAGTGTCTTTGAGTTTAAGTTTTTGAACAACACATCAATGAATGTTGGAACACCTTGAAATTCACTTCTAAGTAACTGGGACTCCCTTTGATATCTAGTACATTCCAACAACACATGCTGTAAGGTGCCTAAACTGCCACATGGACACAGATTTGTATTGATCACTTTCAATCTAAATAAATGAACCAGAACACTGCAATGTCCACTTCTCATACGACACATTTGTGTAATTATGCCCTTCCCCAGGTTGGGAAATCTTGTAAACCAGGTCTTTTTATAGGTTCCATAGGTTTTCCTTATATTTAGTTTGAAAATCTTTAAAGGAAGCCTTTGGTTCTTCAGTAACAGGTAGTTTTCTTTCAAGTGTAGCTAAATAATCAGCTCTATCATTCCCCACTATCCCGGTGTGACTTGGAATCCATGGAAATCCATTTAATTTCTTGATTTTGTTCATTGAGTTGACTAAGTTTTTGTTTTAATTGAAGAGTTTGTGTGTCTGCTGCAGCCTTATAACTTAGTCTTGTAATTTTCTCCAGAGTACTTTTTGAATCACTACGAAGAAGGCTTTTTTCAAAATCATTCTGTTGAATTAAATCTAATGCCTTTTTTATCGCAAATCATTCTGCTGAACAAATTGAATTAGTGGATGGTAATCTTGCTGTTAATTCAATGCTTTCATTAAGGTATATACTAATGCCCACATTACCTTGTTCATCTTTGGATCCATCTGTAAAGATAAGTTTATATTCAGACCAGTTATCAAGGTACCATGACGCAAACTTGGCTTGGTTACCTTCTTTCCCTAGGTTGAGAGTTTCATAAACCATAGAAGAAATCTGAGAATCAAGCAGGAAGGAGTGACAAGGAAATAAGGATTTATGTGCCACCTCATGAATCTCATGAAGCATATTCTGGAAGGCAACCAGTATTGGTGGGAAGTATCTTCTTCTCCAAAAACTAAGTAATTCAGAAATGCTTTATAAAATTGCTCTATTGAAGAATATATTGGGTTGTCATATGCTACCACCTTTAATCTACATTTAGATGCTAGCCAAATCCTTCTAAGATCTAATGGTGTTTACCCACATTCTGACAAAATAATATGAACTGGAGAGGACCTCATAAATCCCCCGACCACTCTGGGAGCTCTATATTGAACTTTATCCAGTTTTGTAAGTAACGAACGAGCACAAACTCCAACAAAAATCGATCCATAATCAAGGTGTGGTCTAATATAGGCCTTATATAATATGAGTAAAGTGGCAAGATGTGCTCCCCACCATGTTTGACACAGGCACCGAATTATATTGACTCCAATGGATGCCCTCAACGTCATCATTTTAATTTGGCTTTTCCAAGAAAGGGAATTATCTAAAATAACTCATAGATGAGAAACTTCCTGTTTCCCATCGAGCAAGATGTTATTTACTAATATTTGAGTGTTCAGAGTGTTATTTCTATTTCTATATAAAAAAAATCGCTTGACTTTTACTAGATGACAAACATATTCCCATGATAAGAAGTTTTACAGATATATTCTCTACTGTGTCATTTAATTTTTCCACCACCTCCAACCAGCTGCAGCCAGAAAAATAAAGAGCAACATCATCTGCATATTGAGTCATTAGGACATCCTCAGACACACAAGATGATATTATGTTAATAACGATGTTGACATTACTTCTCCATCTTCTTCTGTCTTCCGCTTCTTTTTTCAGCTTAAGTTACCTATTTGCTTAAAGTCACTTTCAACCTCTTTCTATCCATCTTCCCCTTGGTCTTTCTTCTGCTTCATATGGGCCTCCAATGTAACGCTGTCTTTGGCATTCTTTGTGTATGCCCCAGCCATCCCATACTTTGTGCCTTACATATATTTAGTAATTTTAGGAATGAATGAATCTGAGTGTTACTAACCTCGTTTAGGCTTTGTGCCTCTTGTGTCCTCGGATTAACGCGTGGAGGTTAGGTGTGGCTATATCCTCACCTAGGATCAGTTATAATTGTGCAATGAGATTGAGACCCCACAGAAAACCAATCTACTCCCTGTCCTTGTAGAGTTCCTCAACTCATAAGAAGTTTATGGAAGTGCTCACAGATCGCCCCTCTCCATGGTCTTGACTTTTGGTTTTACCAGCTCTTGTAGATCTTGTTTCCCTGAAACTGCTTCCTTTTCTGAATGTGCACCTGAATGTGATACATTCGGGTGCCTGATCGATGTTCTATTTCGTATTCGTATTCCTTTAATAGTAAAGCCCATCTTGCTACTCTCGTAGTTAGATCTTTTTTGTCCATCGTCTTCTGGAAGGCTTGGCAATCTGTTACTATTTTGAATTTAGTACCTAATAAATAAGTACGGAACTTCTTTACTGCTTGGATGATAGCTAATACTTCCAATTCATAACTAGAGTATTTTTCCTCTCCTGGTGTTGTCTTTTTGCTCATATAATATATCGGATGAAATTTATTATCCAGATAAGATTTTTGCATCAGACAAGCTCCGTAGCCGTATTTGCTTGCTTTATCTAAAACTATTTTAAGTCTCTCTATTTCTTCTTGTTCGGTATTACTCAAAATTATGACGTCGTCAGTGTAATACATTACTATCTTCTTTCTAGTGAGTTTCCTAAAAATATGAGCGACGAATCTTTGAAAAACTGCTAGGCTGTTGCAGAATCCAAAAGGGCATTTTAGAAATTCGTATTGTCCATCGGGCGTCACAAAAGATGTATACTTACGACTTGCTTCTTCGACGGCTACGTGAAAAAATCCGTTTTTAAGATCTATAGTACTGAAATATTTAGCTCCTTGTAGGCTATCAGTTACATCTTCAACACGTTTGTTTAATTTCCTATAGTCACAGCAAATTCTGCTATTTCCGTCCTTTTTCTTTACCAATACAATCGGACTTGCAAAATCTGAACTGCTCTCTTGTATTATTCCTTCATCTAGCCAGGTTTGTATCTGTTCTCGTACGTCTTCTTTCTCAGATATTGACAATCTCCGTGGGCTTTGATATATTGGTTCCTCGTCTTTTAAAATGATCTTCATTTCAATTTCCGTTGAACATATTTTTCTTGGTTCATATTCCGTTATCATTCTTTCTACTTCTTTTCTGCATTGGTCGTCTTCAATGTGGCTTACTTCAATAATTTCCTCTTTTTGTCTAGTGATATTTTCATAAGAAAATTTTCGTCTTTTCTTCGTAATCTTATTTCACCATCCGTTATAACAACATTGGCTTTTCTAGTCAAATTATTTCCCACGATTGCCTTGAATCGAGATGCTTCAGTTGGTATAACATGCATTTTCAACTCTTTCTTCATCGTTAACATGTACAACTTAAGTAAAAGTACCAATTCCTCGTAAGTTTATAATTTCTGCGGTCAACTTAATGCCTTGAAAATGGTTTTCATACACGTCATGTCTGAGAACCGTTACTTCGCTTCCAGTATCAAATAAAGCTATCAGCTCTACACCGTTAATGTTGAGCTTAACTGCACTGCTGGGTATTACATCAATCGTAGATATAATTAACGACGTGCTAGGTTCCTCTGCGGCTTTGCTTGTGCTTAGCCTTGGCGTGTACATACTAGATGTGTGTCCAAATTTATTGCTACTGAAACATTTAAGTCCCTTGCTCCTATTAGGACAGTTCTTCGATATATAGCCTCTATCTCCACAATTGTAACAACACCCTGCTCTTCCATTTTTTGGTTTAAGGATTACTTTCCTTGCATCTCCTTTGGCGGCTACACCTCTATGGTTTCTAATATCTGGTACCTTTTCTCTCGTCATTGTTCGTTTCATACTTTCTTGTATCTTTTCATACATTTGTACCTTTTCTTTAAATTTCATGAAATTTTTTGCTCAATACAGTACTATTTTATTGCTAGTATCGTCGTGTATACCGTCAATAATATATTGAATAATCACGTCTTCTTCTATATTGGCTCTACTGCCTATTTCTCTCATATGCAGTACATATTCTTGCACAGACTCATCTCTCTTAAGTTTTCTATTCATTAACATCTTGTGAATTTCAGCGCTGCTAATTCTTTCTTCAAATTCCTCTATTAGCTTTTTCTTTAGCGCAGACCACGTCTTTATTCCTCTTTCCGATTGAACAAATAATTTGGTTAATCCTCGTAATAGTTTCTTTCCAAAAATTAGTTTCTGTAAATTATTCCACCATATAATCTCAGCTACTTCTTCAAAATCTTGGATCCACTTAGGTACGGGATATTCGTCTTTGCCATCGAAAGTTCTTATACTTTCTTCGACGTCCCTAAATGTCAGCGAAAATGATTCCGGCTTTCTTTTTCTTCGTGTTCCAGTAATGCTTTCTTTTACGTCGTCTGAATCATCACTCTCGTCCTGAAAATCTTCCTGAATTTCTTCGTTCGTTACATCATCATCGTCGTCGTTTTCTAAATTATCGTCGTTTTCGTCCATCTGTAGCTTTTAAGAACGCGCAAACGCGTTCGGTCACCTCGTCTTTCGAGCCAGTGTAGTTCAAATCAAGAATATTACAAATAGCAATCGAGTCTGATATCCCCACCTCAGATATGCTATCCAATTTATTCGCATACTCGTCAGAATCTTTACTTAAATTGAAACCATTAAATTTACCTAAAAGTGATCTATGTTTTCGAGGTACACCCTTATCCCCAAAAGCAATGTTATATAAAATTTTAATAGCAATTAAATTTCCAGTCTTTAAATTTTGCTGAATATTTTGAAAAGATGCTAACGTCGCCATGTTTGTAATTAAAATTAAGTTAGAACAACAACAAAAATAAACATGCAATAATTGTATTAAAATGTACCTATCTGATAATAAAATATAATTGTATAAACCACCCTGTAGAAGTAAAGACCGTTTAAAACCTTGTAACAAAAACAGTACAAATTATAGTAAAAACTTCAAATTAAAATAAAATTTTAAGTGATCAGCACAAAACTAACGACCAATAAATCAAAGTAATAATGTCCTTCAGTACTTTCTGTTATTACGTTACCACCCTGGAATGCTGGATCCTATCAAAATGTTTATAACTTCCGTTAAGCGTCTAGCGTCCTTGGCTCTTGGCATGCATTGACAGTAAAAAAATGAAACATCACAATACCTCGTTACGTCCTTAATTTTCTTATCGTCTTATTAATTTCTCATGTGGGTAGATCTCATCCCTTGGATTATTAATTGTTATTTTTATACCTTGTCTAATTTGTCGTCAGGTTAAAAATGAAATTTCGTCTCCATATAGTAAGATCGTCGTCCTAAAACAAATTCACTAAGGGCGTATCTTCATTTCATCATCTCGGGCGAGTCCCCAATTGTAGGTCTTGCTTTTATTTCGTCTTGCGACCTACACGTCCTCGTCTAATGATACTTTTTAGTGAATTGGTAGTAATCTTTATTGATAACAATTACACAAACTCGTTGGCTTTTGTTACTAGGCACAAACACGTCTTATGCAGCTGGTGGTGTAATTCGACTGACTGAATCAGTGAATCTTCATGCTATGGACGTTACGAGCGCATACGTAGGGTGTGGATATCTGCACGTATTAAGTATTTATTAATATTTTAATAATGCAATTTAATAAATTGTAAAATATCTATATATATATATATATATATATATATATATATATATATATATATATACATATATATATACATATATATATACATATATATAATATACATATATATATATATATACATATACATATATATATATACATATATATATATATATATATATATATACATATATATATATATATATATATATATATATATATATATATATATATATATATATATATATATACGGGTATATTGGGTTTAGTAGTCAATATATTGGCCTTTAAGTAAAACTCTTTTAGGTTTGCTAAGCTTTCGAGTTTATTTTACTCTTTTTCAAAACATACTAAAAATTTACATTAGAAAAATGAAGTTCTTATGTCTTCAATAGGCTAACCCGTGTGAGAATTGTTTTTTAAAATTAGCAAAATTTTACATTTTGTCATTATGTCATTAATATAATGACATTAAATTTGATTTACTTTTTTATTTCTGTCAAAACTTATTACTAAGGTTTCCATATCTCTTCTATTTTTTATATTTATTTTAGGTGAGTTTGACAGAGGAAGTGTCTATGTTTATGCAAACCTTCATTGCAAATTTTGATATAATATTACAGTTATTAAACAAGCAACAGAGTTTATGTTACTAAGTATTTAAGAAAGAAAAAATACAAATAAAAATAAATTTTATCTCATTTGAACTTGGAATAATCCCTTTCATATGCGTAACTTTTAAGAACTTTTATATTGTTATTCTTTTATTTAAAAGAAGATTACTGTATATAGCACTAAGATTTTCAATGTCTTCTCTTTTGTTTAAGGTGTTTTGTGTAGTTTTAATTAAACACATTTCTAGAAACAGTCTTTTGTTGTAATTTCTTTCCCTTCTCAATATTTCTGTTTGATCATAGTTAGGCGTATGGCCCATTGTAATACAATGTTCACTTAATGCACAGGCTTGTACTTTATTCAGATTAATATCACTCTTGTGAGATGTTAATCTTCCGGACAAATTTCTGGACGTTTCTCCAATATATATTCTATTACAATTATTACAGGGTAGAGAGTATACTACATTGGAGCTTTCTCTATTATTTAAGGGTGTTTTAAGTTTAGTATATAATTTCGATATTGTTTTTATATTTCTGGTTCCAATTTTGATATTAGGTACTTCTCTAAATGTATTTAGTAGTCTATTTGTTAAACCTGGAATATATGGTAAAGAGTGGTACAATGTATTTTGGTTGTTTGTTGAAACTTCTGTTTGATTTGTCCTGATGACTTGAGAGATACCAAAAATAAGTCTATTTAGAAGTTTCGCTGGGAAGGAATTTTCTAACATGATCGTTTTTAGTTTTTTAAGACCGGCTGTTTTATATTCAGGATGTGATAAACTTATAACTTTAATAACTGTAATATTATATCAAAATTTGCAATGAAGGTTTGCATAAACATAGACACTTCCTCTGTCAAACTCACCTAAAATAAATATAAAAAATAGAAGAGATATGGAAACCTTAGTAATAAGTTTTGACAGAAATAAAAAGTAAATCAAATTTAATGTCATTATGTTAATGACATAATGACAAAATGTAAAATTTTGCTAATTTTAAAAGACAATTCTCACAAGGGTAAGCCTATTGAAGACATAAGAACTTCATTTTTCTAATGTAAATTTTTTATGTTAATTTTTAGTATGTTTTGAAAAAGAGTAAAATAAACTGAAAGCTTAGCAAACCTAAAAGAGTTTTACTTAAAGGCCAATATATTGACTACTAAACCCAATATATCCGTATATATTACTCACATAGTCACTAAAGCCCTTTCTAAAAAGAATATATATATATATATATATATATATATATATATATATATACCGGGTGGTGAATCGTCAAACGGGCCATAGGAAACTTAATGGGAAATTTTAAATTGTTGAATTGCTGCTTCCCTAATTATTTTAGATCAAAAGTCATAAAAAACTATTTGTAGAGGACTAAAATCTGAATTAAAAACAAATGTTAAAACCGTTCTACGAATCAAATGTACTTCAAAATTTTGCAAAAATATAATAGATTTTTCAGAGCACCCCTAAAAGTTAGGCCACACGTAATACAAGAATATATAACGTGTGTGTTTTATCATATTGATGTCAGATGTTTGACAATTTGAATTGTCATTTTTTTTATTTTATGATTAAATTATAAACAATGAATTTTACTAAATACTACTACTACTGAACAATATTACTTTGTGAACAAATAAATTATATTGTTTACAAATCGATCAATATAATAAAATGTACTCAGTTGACGAAAAATCGCATAATGTTGTATTCAGGCAATAGCGCGAACCTTTTCCTGTCACTACCGGATCTTTATTTAACGTAAGATATTCTAATACACTAAAATTTAATTCCATGTTAAGTTACACAACAATTCAATGAATTCCAATATACTGTTACTGTGATCTTTATTCCTAATAATAATATATGATAATTTCTAAGCATAAAACTATAATAAATGTTATAATAAAACATGAATAAAACATTTTTATTATTGCTCTTTTCTCCTTAACTGAGTATATTTTTTAATCAACTTAATTTTTCTTTTAAATAATAAATCACAAAATTTTGGCCATTTAAATCATAGATAAATATAATATAGTTGATTTAAATATTGTCAAATATTAGAAACGTCAATATGACAAAACGCAACACGTAATACACATTTTTTTCACGGCGTCTGGCCTGACTTTTAGGGGTGGCCTGAAAAATGTATTATATTTTAGCAAAATTTTGGAATACGTTTAAGTCGTAGAACAATTTTAACAATTGTTTTCGATACATATTTGAGTCCTCTACAAATAGTTTCCCATGACTTTTGGTGTAAAATAATTAGGGAAGCAAGAATTCAACAATTTAGAATTTTCCATTGAGTTTCCTATGGCCGTTCACCACCCTGTATATATTTTCCTATTTTTGCATTAATTTCCCCAGAACTATCTTCCATGTCACCTTTTATTATTTTATTGTGCTTATACTTAATATATTTAGTTTATTAAGTTTACTATCAGATTGTCTATTTTACAGCAATAATTTCAGAAAAACACATCATTGACTAACCTGAATTATTTTTAGGATTTTGTCATCACTGTTATTTTCGCAGTTTTATGGCTGTCTAGTAGTGCAGCTTGGGCTAATGGATTAACTGGACTGAAAACTGATACAACTGTAGTATCGAACAAAAACAACTGTGCACATTGCAACTTATCGACAAGTAGCTACTCCACACTTAACATATCTGTGGTAAGTTTAAAATATAATAATATTTTTCGTGATATTCCGATTACTGTAGCTTCAGCACAATTATCTTACTAATTTTTATTCAATCACAAGGTCGAGTCTTAATCTCTTATCCTGTTTCTCGGATTGTTCTGAGGACTTAAATATAGCCTTTTTATCATTCTGTTACTACCTATGATTCGAAAAATCCGAAAACAGACTTATATATTAACATTTATAGTTTTGTCTTCCTTTTATTGACTATAAATACCTGATAAATTCATACAAGGCTCTTCTTACAAGTCTCTCTGATGACGGGTAGACCCAGAAATACGTGTTAAAGAATGGTAAGAGAGTCAAATTAAATCAAAACGCAACCGTTTACATATATTTTCTCGCGTTTCCATAATTTAGAACTTGTATTCTTGTATTACTTCCGTAATTTGTAGGTTTACTTTTTCTTGATGTGTCTTACTCGTTTCCTTTTTGAAGCTACAGTTTACAAAAGTATGAGCTGCTTTCGCTTGCAACAATTCAGGCGGTAGATAGGTCTCCTACTTCTATGCAGAGGATACAATTTTTTTTGTTTCAGATCTTCGGATTTTTAAATTTCTTCTTATGGGCATCAGATTTATGGTTTCTTTATAAGGAGACATCTTGGTTCCAAGGAAATCAAAGACAGACTGGTGATGGAGTGTAAAAAATGTGCACTGTGTACAATTTGTTCAAATTGAACTAGTCATTCTGCACAACATTGTTGCTGCTAAATTTCAAATTATTTTACTTTCATTTGTACAAATCAGTATTTTTGAATGTTTTGTATATCAATATTTTGTATTTACAGCTACAGGGTGTCATTTGACATTATTAAAACATGTACAATAAAAACATAAACATTTTCGAGGCACATTACTAAAATGTAAATGAGATAAAATTATGTATGTTTATAATTATATTAGTAAAATTATATATTTTCTAGACATTATACTTTTTGTTAATATAATCACAGATCAACATTTACTTTCCTATAAGCGTTTTTAAAAGTGTTTCCCTGTTGCTCTTATGTATGTACACTATTTTTACAATCACAAGCAGGAACAGACACTAGTTTGTAAACAATTGCAAATACAATAGCGGTAAAAATCTAATTCATTTCCGTATAATTCTTAAAGTGTAGAAAATAATTGTCTAGAATTTCAGTAATTACAAGTTAAAATAAAAAAAATATGTGTTTGTATCGTTGGCTAAATTGTTACGTGTCTTAATACCTTGGTTGCATTGTTGGTGTATTGCAAACTCGTGCTGATCGGAAATGCGTGTGATTCTTGTTATGAGTTTTGCCTTATCTATTGCTGCCCTATAAATGGATGTTCATGGATTGGAACATGATATTCTTTATCATCCTTTGTTGTCATTCGACATGTTCCTTCCTTCATCTTTCTAATCTAATAAAAAAACTAAAAACTTTCAAAACATAAAAAAAAATAAGCAAAAATTCGATATAAAATTCTTACTCAACAAGCTGCAAAGATCTAAAAAATATATCCTAGCTGAACTGGTAGAAATTAGTGTGGTGTAGATTTCCACACTGCAACCTAAAAGATCTTTTGTGTATGAATATTGATTTACAAAGCTCAACAGGCCTTGAAGGTCCAGGCCTAAAATACAATTATTCTAATGCTTATACAGTATTGGAAGATTCAAAACGGAACATACGAATTATTAATACAATTTTTAAGATCCCCTGACCTGCAATTACCCAGTGTAAATTTCAATATAACGTCGCGATGTCTTATAATTAATTCATTTGTTCGACTGGATTGCTACTCCTTGGCGATTTCTAGCAGCGTATTCGACAGGTGGACGTCGACACTGTTGTCTATCGTCCACTGATTTTCTGTGTTTTTGTGCAGATAATAACAATGTTTTATTAATAACAATTTTTTATTACAAAATATATTATATTACAAAACTGTATATTACAAAACTTGTATCAAGTGGGGTGGCTTCTTTTCCAATCATTCTCCTTGCCTACTAAATTGACATACTGTTCTCCATTCACCTATATTTGTTGCTCTTTGGCTTGTCTTGGTTTATTTCTAGATCAAAATAGTTTGCCTCCTTTTCTAATCTCTTTATAACATTTCTTAATTCTTTTCTGGTTTTTGTTAGAATAGTAAGATCATCAGCGAAGGTCAAACATTGACGTTTATTGTTAAAGATGGATCCAACCGTTTTAACTCTGCTATTTCTGATTATTGTTTCCAATACCAAATTAAAAAGCACCGTGGATAACGGATCTCCCTGTGTAACACCTCCGTTCACTTCAAATTCGTCCGATGAGAATCCTCTCCATACTTCATGATTTTATGTGCTATTCAGAGTAATTCTTAATAACTTAACCTAGCCACTTTTGCGGGTCGGACGATCTCATAAACTCAAATCGATCGGACAGAATTATCTGGCACGTAACGTTGGCCTGTTGACAATACATAGCATTGGTGTCCACATCATCCAATTTAGGCCAAAAGACATTGTTAATCATTGACCTATAGCATTCTTCATTGACGGTGGTGTCCACAACAAACAGTAATTTTTTTAGGATACATTGAATGTTCTTGCAGTTTATCTGGAGTGGTATAGTCCCAAAATCGAGAACTCTGTTAGTTGATATACCCATTCATCTTGAAGAGGCTCATGGCTTAAGATGATTTTTCAATAAAAATTCTTTATCCTTTTTCATAGTTACAAAACCCATTCTGCGAAAACACGTTGTTATCCATGGTCGTTTCCCTTCAGCCCTTGGTATTTAGAGATGCAGGCCAAGTCATGACGCAAAATTCGCTGTTGTGGTCTGTGAAAGGCTGAGTTCTTGTGAGCGATGTAAAATCGACTGCCTCGGATTTTCCTGCACACTCTCACGGACAGCGGCGATGTTTTCAGTAGATCTGGAGTTTCTTTGAAGTACTGTGTTACTTTGTTGTTTACTAATCCGGTGTATACTTTTTTTTACCGTCCACACTCTGCCAAGGCGCTCGGTGCTTCATACAATTTAGTCCTTCTTATCATACGCTTTTTTAAAATATATGAATAGAGATGAAGGGTTAACTTATGTTTATAGTAGGTAGTCTGGATTTCTTTTAGTGTAACAATCGGATGTGTCAGTGATCTACTAACTCTATAACCAGCCTGATACTCACCTAGTTTATCTTCAGCAAATCTGTTGAGTATCTCTTTTAACATCCAGGCTAATACATTGTTACAAGTATCCAACAGAGCAACACCTGTAATTTTCACATGCCAATCGTTTTTGTATATGAGCTATAAAGCTTTGGTGAATGATCTTTTGTGTATACCCTACATATACATTTAGACCAACAGATCTTGGCTTCCAAGAAATATTCTTGTCGGAGAGACATTTTATGTTTACATCCAAATTGCAAAAAAATCTATTCCAGGAATTTATGGCAGTTTCCCTGCAGTTTCAAATAATATGTTCGGCTGTTTCCATCTCTGAATGTTGCTCTGTCTAATTTGGAAAGTTTACAGAGATTCTGAGTGAGGAGTGTCTAATGAAAGTACCTCTAGCCAGAGTTTTCTTCTGAATCCCTAAGAGTATTTTTACTTAGCAAGCATAAGTTTAATAACCTCCTTGCTGGTCTTTGGTCTGGAATACTTCCCAGTATGCTACAATAAGTTCCATTTTCGTCCATCCTCCTCTATATGGCTATTTGGAACATCTCAAAATGGTTCTAGTCTGATAAAAGGAGTGTTAGCTCCTTTTGTAAGAAAATCAACCATTATGCTCTGGCACCCATAGCAAGTTACTTGTTGTGGTACACAGTTGCTTAAGAAACCATTTGTAGTTCCAAACTGTTATTGACTCATAGATTGTTCAGTGTAGCTTGACCGTCGTGGGGCAAGTATTTTGTCTAAATTGGGGCGTTAGTCAGGTATTCTTGTATTTTCAAGGACTATTCACAGTTTGATGTTAGGGCCAGTAACCCCTATATACTTGTTACTTTTTTGGTGATGTGTGCGAGATGCTCATTCCACGCAAGTTGCCTGTCACGTATAACTCTGAGATACTTAACCTTTTCTGAGAATAATAGCATTGTTACATTCATGGTCTGGTGTTGAATTTTTATTTTTCTCCTATATGTGGATAACACATCTTTCTAACAGCAGGTATATACTAAGTTTAAGGCCCGCTCCTTGCATACGATCAGCAATAATACTGCCACTGCCATGTTTACATCTAACCACACTCTATTGACCAGTCAGTAGAAGTCAGACAACCCTGGGGACAATTTTTTACTACCCTTCTAGTGATCGACTTATTTCCGAGGTCGGTAAGATAATAGAAGGTGGTGTAACTTTTCCTCTTACAGTAGCGTTAATAAACTCCAATGAGGTGTTCACAAATGTTGCTCAATGTCTATGAAGGCACATAAAGCCACTTCTGGTAAGATGACCTTTTCTATACGTTAACAAAACAATTCAAGGTATATATGGGGGATTTTTATAGTTCGTGAAGTGGTGTACTTCACAAAGTAAAGGGCATTTATGTCTTCTAGATATCTGTCATAGATAGATAGATGTCTGTCATAATATGCCAGATATTATCGGCTAAATGTGTTAACCTTCTATCTCCAGTTAACATAATTTTACAGGAGAAACGAAAAAATTAAAAGAATTATCATAAGCACAAAATTGAAATAACTTTTGGCTTTTAGAAATAAACGCCGTTCTTCTGGAGATAACACTCTACGTTTCGACTGTATTTTATTTTCTTCAAAATTACTAATTTTGCTTTAAAGTACCGCTTTACTACACTACTATAAGAAATAGGTACTTATATACAACTACTACACCACAAAAATGACGAGGGTTGTACAACAGACGAAACAATCAAACACAAATTATTTAACAGCCAATGCTAAACAAGTATAAACACTGCATTAATTGTAATTGTAAAAATCCTTCGCATGTTCGCAATTTTTTTTGATATTATTGATTATTTGAACATCGTCTTTCAAACCCTCTATGAACAAAACAAATAAAAAATGTATTAAAGCACCTAGCAAATGAATATCTAAATAACAATTATATTCATTTTGGTTTTGGTTTATTAGCTACTTAATTTGATGGGAATACATCACAATTTTAATTAAACATACTTTACATTTGACCTTTCGATTTCCACCTCGGAAATTGTTTTCAAGATATAAATTAGTTTGTTCTGCGACTTTCATATAAATAATATGTCGTTAAATCCCATTAAATCTAGTAATTAATAAAAAAAGGCTACAAAAAAGTAGTTTCAGAACCATATATTTTTTTATTAAAAGTAATCACAGATATTAGCACCGCTTCCTAAAAGTTTAAACTAAATTATACTAAAATTCATTTACATAGTAGCATGGTAAGTGTTGCTAATAGTGTTCTTACATTACAACTTGTAGAAAGTTGAGACATCAAATATTAGGTTTGAATAACAGTATTTTATGTAGATCTGTATAGTGTAAAAATACGTAATTCGAAGCACCAGCGGTTCTACTATTAGGTCATTAGGATGGTGACCCCCTTAGGGTAATTTTTTAAAGGTATGTGAAAATTATATTAGTTTTTAGCAGTTCAATAATGTGTTATGCAACCACAATTGGAGTTTATTTTTTCTAATTTAGCGTCACGCTAGTGAAAATTGTTTGAAGTGGGGTTCATCCAGAATTTGCCACACTCTTAATAACGTGAATATCAAAGATTAGCTTATACGATATTTTCGATTAAATGCATAAATATAACGCGCTGCTTTACCCTATATTAAGGTCAGTCTCTCTTAAGCTATGGTTTGTTAGAACAGTGAGAGACGCATAACTCACAGTCAGTCGAACACCTCGCACGTTCGTCAAAATCAAAGAAATGGTTCTCTATGATAATGGTTTGTTTGGTTCTGCTGAGCTAGGCGCACTGCAGAGCGATAGCCGTGTACGTCGACGGTGTGCGCTGGAATCAACTGCGATTTGATTTGGACGCAAACGTTCAGCTGAGCTGACAGCGTACACATCTATACCGAAATTATAATTGAATTTTTATATAGTTATTAATATTGTGATAATTAAATGATGTCTACTAAATTTTCTCCCGATGAAGATGAAATACTAGTGAATCTAGTACAAATTGCAGTTCCAAATAAATCCCTGGAAAGTCTAAAATATTCTCGAAATTTTTCCTCGTTTTTAAACAATCTTTCTTCGACTGTTAATTTAAAAGCACCTTCTGTATTAAGACATAAAAAAATTTCGTTTACATTTTTATTTTTTTTTTTATTTAGATTTAACGTTATCAACTCTTCTTTCTCCTCTTCTTGGAGTAATAAAATTATTGCTTTAAGTTTGCGAGAATTAATTTCTTTAAACGTACAACCTTTGAGAGCATAAACGGGAAACTAATTTCTAAACGTGTTTTCAGAGCGACATAATATTTATGCGAATTAATCTAACAAACCGACTCACCCAAAAATGCCGTGAGTCGAGTACAACAGATTCTGATGTACGTGTATGCTGTGCGCTGCGCACTGTTCTTGCAAACCGTAGCTTTATACGACCGTCGCTTGCAGTAACGCACTGGTTGCACACTTGTACATTTAGACGCTTGCGATAAAACAGCGGAAAGTTTAAAATAAAGCAGATTTATCTTCATATATCAAAAGAGAAAGAATTGGAGAAAGCATTTTAAAATTGATGCTAGATAACTTCAAAAGAATTAGAAAATCTATAATAGTACATTTATGATCTACAATATTTTTATACTCAGTTTTTTGTGCTATAAACACAGAACACTTGACAATAACCTACAATCGCTCAATTTTTTAGTGTTTTGTGAATTTACAACAACGCATGCAGTCGCTGCAGAGCATTGCTATCATACGCAGTCGATGTAGCTGCCACATGTGATTCCTTGCGTCAGATGCGTAAGGCAGACCTCTTGTATAAAGTTACCATTTGACGAGTGCACAGCGTGTCTCCTGCGAATGCTGTGCAATCGCATAAGACTGCTCCTTTACAATACATTGTTCAAGGGCAAGGTTACTGAAATTTCGCAATCGTGGTATGTAGATGATTAAAAATGACCGTAGTCCAAAGCATTATAGAACTGAAAAAAATTAAACAGTTTATATACGCCCTAAAGTATGGTAATTATACAAACTTTTGGGAAAAAAAGACAAGGGAATAATTTTTTTCATGATTTGATGAATGAAGTTCTAATATAAAATGTTTTTTTTGTTGTTTTTCATGTCTGTTGTTCATTGATGCTTCCTTCTCAGCAGCTCTTCTGTTAAATTGTCGTCTGTGTTCTCCTCCTTTTTTATGAAACCAGCTCTTTTGAAACAGTGTTTGATCGTTTCGGGTGTTACTTGGTCCAGAGCTTTCTTACACATTCGAGATGCTTGTAGAATGTCTAACTTTATTTTAAGGGTGTCGCAATCTTCCATCAATATGTTTTCAACCAAAAAACGTCTGTAAAAATGTTTATACATTTTTATGACACCCTGGTCTATAGGCTGGAGAACTGAAGTCATGTTAGCAGGAAAACAAATAACTTTTACATTTTCCATCAGTGGGATAGTGATGTGTGCCGTACAATTGTCAATAAACAAAATGACTTTTCTTTTATGAACTTTTTGTCTATTTTTTTCAGCCAGTTCTCGAAAAGATCACTAGTCATCTAAGCTCTTGCGCTGCTCACATATTCCACTGGTTTTGACTTGACGTTCTTAAAACAACGCGGATTAGCCGACTTGCCAATCATCAGTAGAGGCAGTCTTTCTGATCCGTCCATGTTTGCACCAATTAGGAGAGTTACTCTTTCTTTACTTAGTTTTCCTCCGTGACATTTTTCATTTTTAATTGCTGTTTTGTCAGGAGAGCATTTAAAAAAGAGACCCGTCTCGTCAACATAAAAGATATCTCTTTCATCTATACCCTGAATCATCTCTTCCAAATTTTTTTTCCACTGGTTGGCTTCTTGCTGATTAATGGTCCCACTTTCTCCACAAATGGATTTGAAAGAAATTTTGTTGCGTTCGTTAAAGCCGTCGAGCCACCCTGTACTCGCCTTAAAATTGTTTTTTCCCATTTCAATAGCAAATTGTTCAGCTTTGCTTCTTATAAGGGGACCAATCACAAAATAAAAATATTGACAATTCAAATATTGCCAAATACCTTACATCAATATGTTCAAACGCAACACGTCATACACATTCCTGTATTACGTTTGGCCTGACTTTTAGTGGTGTTTTGAAAAATATCTTATATTTATTTTTTCAAAATTTTGGAGTACGTTTAATTCGTAGAACAATTTTAACATTTGTTTTTAATACAGATTTTAGTCCTCTACAAATAGTTTCCTATGACTTTTGATGTAAAATAATTAGGGAAGCAGGAATTTAACAGTTTAGAATTTCCCATTGAGTTTCCTATGGTCCATTTGACGATTCATCACCTGGTATTGTAACGGCTAGCTCATCCATTGCACCTTGAAACCCCTCAGGGGTATTGTTCGGCATAAACTAATTTAATTTGAGAAATCGGGAATTATTAATAAAATAATTTTTTAACACATATCTTTATTAATTTTATAAGTTAATCAAATAATAAATCAAAATATAATAACAATTAAAAATTGAGGTTCTAGCAACAGGGAATTAAGCATCTATATACAAAATTCAAAGAAAGAAAGAACTTAGCTTAACTCTATGAGAAATCGTCCTGTTGCTCTCTTCTCAACTCGAACCATAAACTATTTGCAAAAAACCATGTGGATCCTCAAAACCAAGATTCCAAAAACAAGGTCAACGTAGATTTTCTTATATCAGAACCAAGGTGAACGTAGATTTTCTTATATCATAACCAAGGTGAACGTGGATTTTCTTATATCATAACCAAGGTGAACGTAGATTTTCTTATATCATAACCAAGGTGAACGTGGCTGGAAAAACAAAAACCGATATAAAATTCGTCATGGCACGAGTTTTGTCCAACAGAAGAATTCTGGCAAGCGGAAAGTTCTCTCTAAGAACTATATACCGATCCAGAACTCTCTGATGTTGCCAAAACTCACTAATTAATAACTGCAACTAATAGATAAATTATTATTAAATGAAAAACGAAAAAGACAAAATTGTGCGATTAATACTAGTGATTTATATTGAATTATTATTATTACAGCAAAGGTAAAAAGAAAATAAAAATTGTAAGCAGTTTTTAAGTACTAGCGTACACAACATTGTACGGAAAACTAACAGTGCTAATCTTTTTGATTAATCTATGAAAATATGTTGTTGTAAAAAGAACAAAGTATTAACTTACCCAGACCGTTGGAAGTTTCTGACCACGCGGACTTATTTTTTAGTACCTTGTCGTTTGATGGTTTATTTTAAAAAGAAATTAAATCGGATCGTATTGATAGAAGTAAATTATTTAATGGTGGGGTTTCTGTTTCTTGTATGATAAAGTAAGCGAAGGTATAACTACGAGGGGACTTAAGAAATTAATCGGTGAATTTATTTGTAATAGGAAAATATTGAAATGAAATATAGAAATACAAACAAAGGAAAAAGAAGTTATTATCAACGAAAATCAAATAGTATCAGCAGAAAATAATGGAAAGTACTTTGAAATTAATAAGAACAAAAATGTAACGTTTTAAACGTTACAGTATATATATATATATATATATATATATATATATATATATATATATATATATATATATATATATATATATAATAAAATGTAAGTAAACTTTATTTTAAAATTTACTTGCTATTTTTGTCCAATGAGTAGCCACGCTTTTTAAGTTTCTGAAGAAACTGACAACCATTCTGTCATGTAGGTTGAGGAAAGTATAGCCAATAAAAACTTAATAAATATTTATATCAGATTTGTAAGCTCTTTGTCAGAAGAAATATTTTGACCCTGTCGTAGACATTGTATTGGTAAATAAAAAATAAATATTGCAACTTACTGAATTTTGTTTGGCTTCCATCAAAACTATCTCAAAAGTTAAAGCTAAAAATAGAAAAAAAATCTCCACCAAACAGTGAAGAAATGCATTGCCTATCAACAAGAAAATAATTATTCGACTTATCTTTTCTATACATATCCTTTCCCTAACCGATACTATATTTAAGAGTTATTAAATTAATAATTTTATTAAATGAAAATGGATTACATAGGAAAGATATTAAACACGTCAAATTGTATTTATATTGGGCAAATCAAGGTTCATTTCTTGATTACAAAAGGTAACTGCTTATCTTTCTGTACTTTTTGTCCTTCAAATCTGAAGACTTGGCTGCCAAAACAATACTATAATTTTTGAAAATCCGAAAGAGAACAACACAATACATAACTTATTCTAGGGTTTAGATTAACTGGAAATGTGTTTTTAGTATATTAATATTTGAGCGCCGTTTCTTCCTAGCTGGCGTTTACCACGACTTCCATTTTGTTGATTTTTTATACCTACATGTTACCATTTTCTTATTATAGGTTGTTATTAGGTATTGAGTTTTTTTAAATTGTAATAGTTATAATTATTTATTTAGATCTGTTAATTTGTATTAAAACCTTCACGCAAAATCCTAATTTTCTGTAATAGACATATTAACAATTTGTTTTTTATATAAGAGTTGTAAGTGTATTATAGTATACATTTAGCAATAAATTGTACTTGTACAATAAATACCACGTCAATTATATTTCCTGTTACCCCAAACTAACCAATAATTTTGTTAAAACGTTTATATCTACCAGATAATTTGTATTTTGTGTAAAATCTTACATATGGCAATAAAAGTTAGAATATGTACAGTGTTTTTTTCTTAACTTACAGATTTTACCAAAATGTGCTTTCTAAAACATGTTTAAACCCTTTTGGTCACTTTTGTAATGTATATCATCATCATCAGTAGCTCGCCAACTCTCTGGGTCTTGGCTTGTTCTAGGACTTTCCGCCATTCTGTTCTGTTACTTGCTTTGTTTTTCCACTTGGTAATCTTAAGTGTTTTCAGATCTTGTTCCATGTATCTAAGTTTGGGTCGTCCCTTTGACCTTCTCCCTACTGGTGTTTGCCTTATTATGTTTTGGTGTTTCAGTCTCCAACATCCGTTCATCATGGCGCATCCAGCGCAGACATCTGATCTTTATGACCTCGGGTTCATTGTATGCTGTGTATAGTTCAAAATTATATCTTCTTCGCCATATGTCATTTTCTTTCACCCCCTTATATATGTATTGAAAAAGACTGTAAGACTTGTACACACTTCTAAATAGGTCTAACTGGTAAGCAGGTTTTGTATGTTTTCAATAAAATTGATAGTGTGTAAAATAATTTATTAATTAAGCTGAGTATACTTTCGACATAATAAATGTCATCATCAGAGCTATCCTAAAATAACGTTAAGTAAATTTTTTATAAAATACAATGACAGAAAAAACTTACGTCAATTAGGCAATAAATACTTCATAGAAGGAAAATTGTGGACAAACAACATATTAAAAAACAAAGATCGGGCTCTCTAGGCCACAGATCTTGGGTCTAACCCTTATACATATGTATAATTCACATCAAAAACTTTTTTAGAAAACATGGTTACCACATACAACGACGACAACAGCTGTTTTTGACTTACATTTTTGAAGTAAAATGAAGGAGGAAGCTCGGATATACGGAAATAAATCCGAGAGCGACCTCTGTATTTAAAATATTATTAAATTGAAAATGTCTAAACTGACGTCTGAAGGTTATTGATTATTACTTTTAGTTACTATAGAATTTAAATTAAATTTAAATTGATAAGTCAACGTGAAAATTTAAAATATACATTTATCAATATTATCAAAAAACAAAACTTTTAAAGTTTAACCAAGTAGATGAAAACGAACCAAGGAGAAGTATCATTTGCTAAGTTAAGAGTTCAATAGCTATTGTTGATTATCAATATTATTAATAAAATAAATAATGAAGAAGAAAAATATCAAACATTCTCTACTTAGATGAAATCAATGAAAGAAAATTCAAGAAATTTTCTCTTTTAAAATCTCTTTTAAAAATAAAGGTCAAAGCTTGATCAATCGATGGTTAATTTTATACTAAATGTATTATTAAAGAAACTTCTTAAAGATTGGATCAAACTTACAATTTAAGTTAATTTGAGTGTTGACACAGTTCTGAGGATTCCTTTTCATTTCTCTACTGATTTCAAGATCTTCTAGTAAATTCATTTTTATATAATTATTATTGGGTATACTGTGTAGGATCTTGCTATCTCTATGAGGACTAAAGCCATGCTTTGAAGCATGTATATGATTCCCAAAACTAGATTTATCAATCTTAGACAGATGTTCTTTAATGCGTATATCCAAAGGTCGCATTGTTCTACCCACATAGGTCACCGGGCATTCACCACAGGATAATTTATAAATACCACTTTTTGACGATTTGTTGATTTTGTCTTTAGTGTGGGAAAAAATAGATTTGATATTTTATTTAACTTTGAAAGAAAGTTTTAGATTAGGGATGTTATTTAAGATTCTGGCTATATTATACGAGGGATAATCTATATCCGATATTGATCGATAAATAACTGTCGAGTTAGAAATGTTATGGACAGTGTTGTATGCTAGTGATCTATTCCTTTTATTCCATAATTTGTTGAGTATGGTATCAACCAAAGTAGGGGTATAACCGTTACTATAAGCAAGTTGTTTAATAATTTCTAATTCTGATTTAAAATTTTAATCTGACAGAGGTAAGCTAAGTAAACGATGGATATAGCAATAAAAGGAGGCCATTTTCTGTTGAAAAGGATGATTAGAAGATCTAGGGATGGTATGGTCAGTCTGAGTTGGTTTTCTAAAGACTGAAAAATTTAATTTGTTATCTATTCTAGTTAATGTTAGTCTAGAAAATTAATAGAATTTCATAGCATTTCTAAAACCAAATTGGGTATCTTCAAGATCTTCTGAATATAGTCTAATTCTGTTGTGAAGTATTAGGAAAATTTTAAGAGTGTGGCTCATTAGGCTAATTAATCGATATTCTGAGCATTTTCTCACATTGTGTTTTTTAGGTATTGCGACAAAGATGGATTTGAGCCAATCTGTAGGAATCACTGCGGTGTTATATATTGAATTAAAAATTCTTACTACTACTTTTATGTTATCATTCTCTATTAGTTTCAGCAACTCAGTTGGTGTATCATCACAAGTTTTTCTAATTTTAGCGTTATTTATAGCGTGTTCTACCTCGCATTTCATAATTTCAGGGCCGTCAATACAGTTTTGGTCGAATTCGGCAATTTTATTCCTGTCATCTTAAAAAAAACTCTTTATACATCTGCCATTCTTTTCTTATTTCGTACTCATCTACAATAATTTTGTTATTATTGTCAACGAGTACAGGGGGATCTTGTTTTGTAAATATGTTACTCATTTCTTTTAGTTTTTTTTGCACATTAAATAAATCGTGTTTAGATATTACATCCTCCATTTCGTCGCACCTTTCTCTCATCCATTTTTCTTTGGCTAATTTGATCTCCTTTTTTATTACTCTTTGCGGGTGTCTGTATTTTCAAAATTTTTTGTTTCAAAATAAAAAATGTGTCCCTAATGATTGAAGAATCTTCTAGAAATAATGATAAGAATGTGTCCAAAAGATTCGATGAAACGTCTGAAATTATTAAAGAAGCAGCTAGACAAAATGACGAGAAATTCGAAAATGTTGCTAGAAGATTCGACGAAACTTCTCAAATAATTAAAGAAGTATGTAATCAAAACAATGAGAAATTTGAAGAAGTTTCTAAAACATTCGATAAGCTACAGAAAAATTTAAACGACGTAGAAGAGAAGATCAAACAATCAGAAAACATGATAACTACTACGAAAGTGCTACCACCAGTTAATGCAGTAGCCTTAGATCCGGTAGCTATTGTTATATTGATTCCTAAGGGTCAAGAAAAATGTTACTAGACCTTGTTTACTCGATTAGACAAACGTTACGGAGATGCCCATCTACAACAAGTCTACAAAGCACACCTAAGAAGTAGAATTCAACGAGCAAGTGAAAATTTGCAAGAGTTTGAAGCAGATGTTGCTCGTATAGTGCGGTTGGCTTATCCGGAGGTACCAGACAACACGTAGGTTACATTCGCCGAAATTGCAAGGAAATAATACAACAATCGGAAAACTAGAACGGGTCGACACCAAGGGGCAACTGCCGACCTCAAAAAACACAGCCCCCATAGTATCTGTTAACATTACGTCCTCCGGTGGAATTCATAGTTTGAATATCGAGGGTCGTATCAATAATAAATGTAGATCGTTTTTGGTAGATACAGGTGCAACAAGAACTATTGAACTTGCAAAAGTAGTACGAGGCCATCTTAAATTATCGCCTGCAACAGTACGGCTTAGAACAGCAACTGGTAAGCTAATTAATAAATACGGCGAGGATATGTCAGTATCCATTGGTCATACTAGTGAAACACAGAGTATTAATGTACTAAGACAAAGAAGATGTTATCAGCTTATTAACTACCTGTGACGTAACAATACCCGGTAATAGTGAGTTAAGGGTGGTCGAAGATGTGGACAATGCCGAGCTCCCAACGGCAAAAGCTTTGGTGAGAGTTCGAGATGTCGTTCCTGTAAGAGTTATGAATTTAAAGGGGACTGCTATTAAGTTAAGTAAAATAATTTTGATCGAACAGTGTGTTTCCGTGGCATAGATTTGTTCTATAAATACTAATGAGAAATCATCGAAATCTAAGTATCCAAAGGAGCTTGTTGAGATGGTGATTAAAACATGTCAAGATCTTGATGATGAACGAACTAAAAAGTGAAGTCTATACTGATAGAATTTCAAGCAGTTTTTGAAGTGAAGCTTCAAGAAGTGAAAATTGTAATCACTGTCTTAAATTAGAAAAACAACTTTGCCCCGTGAGACGAACCACCGTGATTAATAATCAATGGCAGCCTCAACAGCCACAAGATGCCCAAGCAGATGATCCATGTATAAAAAGAGTATTGGATTGGATTCATCAAAGTGAGAGACCTACTTGGCAAGACATTAGTGCATGTAGTCCAGAAGTCAAGGCTTACTGGAGCCAATGGAATTGCCTAGTGCTAAAAAATGATCTTCTGTATAAAACCTTTGAGAACGATGAGGATACAGAATTTAAGCTTCAGTTGATTGTACCTAAAAGTAAAGTGTCAAGTAGTATTGCGTCAGTTGCATGACGGTGCATCAGGTGGACTATTTGGTATTACGAAGACTCTGCAGGTCGAAGGTTCGAGAACGGTTCTATATTTGGGTGAACTATAAAGATGATGTAAGAAGATGGTGCCGGAAATGTGTGCAACCAGTAATGGTCCAGTTGGTAAAAAGACGGCATCCATGAAACAGTACAATGTTGGTAGTCCTATGGAAGGATTACCAATCGAAATTGCAGGTCCACTTCTAGAGATGAATCGTGGAAATAAATATATCCTGATAGACATGAATAATTTTACGAAATATACTGAGGCCTATGCCATACCAAATCAAGAAGCTGCTACCGTTGCACACGTACTTGTTAAAGAATTCTTTAGCTGATTTGGTGTTCCTTTGGAGATCTACTCCGACCAAGGACGAAACTTCGAGTCAACCCTTTTTAACGTTTGTAAATTGATTGGTATTAATAAGACCAGAACGACACCCATGTATCCTCAATCAGATGGAATGGTCGGGAGGATGAACCGAACGATGGGTAAACACCTGTCCAAAGTTTTATCAGAACATCCAGCAGCGCATTCAATTATTCCAAACGGCATACCGCTCGTCCGTGAATGAAACTACAGGTCAGACTCCAACCTGCCTGATGTTAGGTCGTGAAGTTCGTTTGCCCTGCGACCTAGAGTTTGGCTGTAGACCTTTCGAAGAACATGTTGCAAGCGAAGATTATGTGGACCGCTCAAAGTTAAGAATAAACAACATTCATGAACTTGCTCGACAACACATTCAGTTAGCCAGTGACAGAGTGAAAAATCACTATGATTCTCAAGGCAAGAATAAAAGCTATGAAATAGGTGATCTTGTTTGGATTTATAACCTACCTAACCCACAACGTCGTCGAGGCTTTTCTCCTAAACTACAAATACAATGGGAAGGTCCGTATGAAATTAAAAAGAGGATAAATCACGTAATATACCGAATTAAGAAGTTGCCGAAAGGTAAATCAAAAGTTCATCAGTTGGCGCTACAGCCCTTCGTGAGCCTTGGCCTGCTTCAAAACATTCCATCCTTCCCTATCGAGTGTCTGTCTTCTCCAGCCCCTCACTCCAATCTCCCTCAGATCTTCCTGTACATCGTCCAGATATCTGAGTTTAGGTCGCCCCCTTCTTCTTCTTCCGACCGGCCTATTTAGCATAGTTATTTTAGTGGGATCACTCTCATCCATCCGCATAACGTGGCCCACCCACCTTACGCGGTTTATCTTGATGGTCTTCACAATATCTGCATCACCAAAAAGTCTATAGAGTTCAAAGTTATATCGCCTTCTCCACAGACCCTGTTCGTTTACTCCGCCAAATATGGTCCCCAATACTTTTCTTTCAAAGACTGGTAGTAACTCTTCATCTCGGGTCGTCATTGTCCATGTTTCCGATCCGTATGTGAGCACTGGGCGTATTATTGTTTTATAAAGTTTGCACTTTGTTGCTATTGACATACTTCTCGCTCTTAGTTGAGGGCCCAGGCCGAAATAACAGCGGTTAGCCACGCATATTCTTTTTGTTATCTCGTTGGATGTGTTATTTTTGTAGTCTACCAGTGATCCTAAGTAGCAGAATTCTTCTACCATTTCTATCGTTTCGTGTTGCACCTCTAAGTTATTTTGTTGAATTCTTGATATGGCCGGCATATATTTAGTTTTCTGGATGTTAATCAGAAGTCCGATGTTTTCTGCGGCATTTTTGATACGTGTGAAAGCCTCCACTGCTTCATTTTGGGTTTTTCCAATTATGACGATATCATCAGCGTATGCCATTATTTGTATACTACGGGTATATATCGTACCTTAAATAAGTACCCTATAAATCAAAAGTACTTCACATAAATCGTCTTACAACTTATGCTGGTTCAAATGAAAAGAAGAAGCACGAACACTTCAACATGAGATCAAAGATGACCGGCGACCAAGCTTTAATAAATTTATGTCAAATTGCTCCTTTTCTAACTTGGCTGCACCGTACTGAAGACGACCAATAGTCAGAAATACGGTATATACGATTTACTTCCATCAATACTGTTTTGCGAGACATTCCATCAAATTTTACTATATATATATATATATATATATATATATATATATATATATATATATATATATAAATTATTTTTATAAATTTGACCTTATTTTAAACATTTATTATGAAAATTATTTAATTTTTAACTCACTTAAAACTTATGAAACAGCCATGTATTTTCATTCATTTACATTTTTATTAACTTGCTCAAGGATCTTGATCTAATCTATTTTTAGAACTAAATTATTTTATTTGTATATGAATTTCTTTATAGTGAAGTATATAAGTTAAAAGGATTTGTTATACCTAGTGTTATATTAAATTTGTTTCCTATAAGAATTGCATATATGTATCATGATTCTTCATAGCCTAAATAATGTGATTTGTGTGAACAAAATCATGTGCTTTGTAAAAGTATCATATATTTAAAATTCTAATCATTTATATTCAAGAAGTTATATTTAAATCAATTACCAATAATATTACAAAATTAAAAATTGGTGTAAATAATTTGTTATAATAGGTTATAGCTATAACTTGACATATGGGTTGGAATTGGAACTCTGAAGTGTAGGAAGTGCATCATGAATTGTATAATATTTGGGGCAAAGACCATTTTCAGTCAAAATAAATGAACCACCAGTAGTAAACAAGTCAAAATAGGTTATGTTATCATATTTTGTTTTAATGGCTCGTGATGTAATCCATTTAAACTAACATAACGTAAATATTTGTTTGACGTTGTTTACTTTGGATAAACCACTAATATTAAAACATTTGTATGGAAATTGATAGAGCTTTTATATTAAATTGAAATTTGAGAGTCTGTCAAATCTGAATCGTTTGTTTTGTGATAGTGGGAAGTTAATTTTTAAACATTAATAGGATTATAATATATTGATCGTGTCTGTGATAGTGATTTAACATTATTTAGGAACAACTTGATATGTGAAACATATTCGTAGTGTTATAATGGAATTTGATTCCCAAAGTCAATGTTCTGATGAAGGTGTAGAGTTATCTATATCAGGTTAGTTCATGTAGCTCAATACTCAAAATATTCATGAGATACTGATAAAACATATTTATGTTAACTACAGCTTGTCTAGACAATGGGTAGTTTAAAGATGATTTACAATGCACTTGAAGAGTGATAACAGTTTCTGTCATTTATACATTATATTTGAACTTTATCAGTATTAGTTGTCTTTTAATAACAACATAAAACGAAGTTGTTGATCATAAAGTAATGTTATCTACTAAATTCAATTTTTCAGAAAATGGGGAAATATACTTGTCGGACTATCCCTTTTTGGAAGACACGCAACCATCATTTTTGGAGGCAAAAACAGTATATTTGTTAATGCAAAAGGATGTTCCAATTTCAAGAGCCTCACGTTTGCAGTGGCTTTTAGACCATTTGAATACCATAGTTACTCCTAGTCAAAAAGTAGTAAGTACATGTTAGTAAATAAATTGAAAATCATAGTGAATATTGGCAACACTTAAATTTTATCACAATTTTTATTTAAATTTTTTTTTAATATAATAAACTATAATCTAACAACTATAATAGTTGTAATGTTTTGCCTTTAAACATCAGTTTTTCTATTATTCCCTTACATGAATGCATAGCCTCTTCATTGCTCTGGCCTTTTTAATGCAGATGTTTATCCCTTTGTGTATACCCCAATTGTTATTTATATTTGTACCTAGCTAAGTGATGTTCTGGTTTTTTTCTACTTCAATACGATATACTGTAAGTATGTCCATTAGTGTTTTGCTGACTACCATATATTTAGTTTTAAGCCATATTCTTCGCATTCTCCAGTAACACTGTCAATTAATAACTGTAGTTCTTCCAGAGAACTTGCAAACAACACAGTATAATCTGCATATCATTGATCTTAGTTACATTGACCATAATACCAACATCAACCCTGCAAGTCCCTTTTTGCGAATATGCTCGAAATACAGATTACATAATATTGGTTACAGGGTGCACCTATCTAATCCCACAGAGAATATCAATTGACTCAGAAGTATATATGCCAATTCAGACATTTGCTTGCTGAACATAGTATCGACTTTGGATAATTTTTAAGTCTTGGTCATGTATTCCTACTCCTTCAAGAATTTTCATCAATTTTCCATGCTTAACCTTGACGAATGCTTTCTCAAAGTCTATAAAGCACATATACACAGGATGAACCAGTACTAAATAGTTTCTCTTTTCTTTCAAGATTATTACTGAAGTCAAATTACATATGACTAATAATTTCTCCTTCAATTCTAGCATAAATTCTGGCGTGAATTATCAGAAGAAAGATTTTTAAAATGTGACTCATAACACTGATTTTTTTAAAGCATAACAAATAGAGAGTTAAGTCAATCTGTTGGTATACCCCCTGTTTTGTAAACTTTATTTAAAAGGCTAAGAAGTGATGTTTTCCTTAACTTCCAAGCATTTTATATATATTTCTGTTGGTATTTCATCTTTTCCTGTAGCTTTTCTGTTTTTGGCTATCATTCTTGCATTTTTTAATTCTTTAATTAAATGGGACTTGGAATAAATTTTGATTTCTTTTATTTGTCTTATATTGTTCAATAGTTCTTTAATGTATTCTTTCCATCTTTTTAGTTTATAGATATCATTTGTAATAAGGTTACTTTCTTTATTGACAAAGTCCTATGCTCTTTTATTTTGTATACCAGGAGCCTACTTTATGTTTTTTGTGTAAATTGAATAACTTGGGCTTCTTTTGTAGATCTTAAATTTCGAGACATTATTTTCTTCTTGTTTCTTTTCGTATATTGATTTGAGGAAGTAATTTTGTTTATTACAGTTTTAAAATTATGTTCGTGATCTTTAATAATTATTGTGAAACTCTTGGCTTTCTTCAAATTTATTCTCCAAATTACACTTGAGTGCAAAACAATCGACTCAAAAGCGATATTTGAGATGACACCTTCTGTTTCAATGTAAAAAGTATGAAAATAGAAAGATGATATGTGCAAATAATAACTTTATTATTGAACTTACAAAAACTGCTATTGCGTTATTTGAAAAACGCATTATAAAAACAATATGCAATACAAACGGAGTTCCCTAAATATTCATCATTGGAACTAACACAAGAAAGACGTTATTAACAGAGAACTTATTGATTACAAAATGAATTTCTTTATTTTTAAGTATTTGATATTATCACCCCTACTATTAATTAAACTTTCCAATCGCTTTCGCGTAGATCGGATGACTCTCCTAATAAATTTTTGAAAGCATTGCTTCCCATTCATGATTAAGCTCAACTCTCAATTCCATGCAATTCATGCTCCTTGGTGCATGATTTCTGTCCCGGACCCTTCGTGTAAGCTCATCTCAATCATGCTCTATTTTTAATAAATAATATACCATTATACACAAGAGGTTCTTACTTTTGTATAAGTTTTTTTTTAAACTATGGTATATAGTCAACCACTGAGATTTTCTCCTATTACTTTGAAATTGAATAGCACACTTCAATAACTCATTAATTGCCATAATTTCAAGTAGTTATATTACATGTCATTATTTACAAAACAAAGTTATTAACATTTATAAATTACTGCAAAAACAAGGGTTTCTTGCAATTATCTCAGTCAATTATTTATGTATTTTAATTTTGAAACTCACAAATTAAATAATTTTTTAAAATCATTTTTCTCTAAAATGTATAAGAAACGTTTTATAGCAAAACATTAATTGTTTCACTTTTTATGATTGTTAAAAAGAAACAAAGCAAAATGAGCTGTACGTCTTCAAGGATTGGTCATCATCTATCCTTCATATTGTTATATTTTTATTAATTTATAGTTCTTAATTTACGAATTTATCAAAGTCTTTATTTATTTTACACTTAATGATTACAAATAATTTATTTGCGTGCGATACAATTTTAACCCGATATCCGCGATCTTCTTTTGACTTACTCCTTCAATAAAAGCTCCGTTATTATATATGAAAATACAGCTATTCGAGAGTTCAGGAGAATCCCTCTGATAATACTAGGCCGGATCATCACTCGACCGGTTTCTGGAAACTTCGAACGGCCGTTTCAGGTATATGTCTGCCAGCTGATCGAAGGTTCTCGTCCATTCTACAACATATTTAGTAAATAAACAACATGTTTACAGGTTTATTTTAATATGACTAATTTTTACGTAACAATATACCTTTTAGAACCTTCAAAATAGGCCAGAAAATGAAGCATTTTGGCTCGCAATTTTTTCGTCCAGCATTGATTTACATGAAATTTGACAGAAGTTAGAGAATAGCCCAAGGATCATCTTGTATATAATACCGCTGAACGCTAAAACCTTGGGGTGGCTGCCACCCTGTCTCGGGGGTGGGAATCTTTCATTACATTTTAAATATGGAAATCGATGGAAAAAGTAATTCCAAGAAAAAATGTTCTTTACGTTTTGTTCGTAAAACTAATATTTTTCGAGTTACTCGCGGTTGAAAGTAACAGTTTTTCGACGAAAAAATCGACTGCTTGTGAAGGTTTTTTGAGAATCACTCGAAAAGTATGCATTTAAACAAAAAAAAACTGTAGATATTAAAATTGTATCTTTGAGAAACACGAACAAAATCCTTTTTTTATAATTTTTCTACGACCAATACAATACGATACTATTGACAGGTCCCAATATTCGGCGATGATCGAATTAGGAATACCAAAAGGTTTGGTAGAATTAATTAAAATGATAATGATGAAAGTCAAATGTAAAGTGCGCGTACAAGGGGATGTTTCAAATCCATTTAAAACCAACAGAGGACTGCGCCAGGGAGATGCGCTATCGTGCACGCTGTTCAACCTAGCGTTAGAAAAAGTTATGAGAGATTCGGGAATAAACTTAAAAGGTACGATATATACCCGTCATCATCATCATCATCAGTGGCGTTACAGATCTTTATGAGCCAAAGCCTTCTTCAGAACAATCCTCCATTCGAACTTGTCTCTGGCAACTTTTCTCCATGCTCTAATTCCGATAGACTTCAAATCATTTTCTAGGTTGTCTTGGAACCTAAGTCTCGGTCTTCCTCTTCTTCGTTGTCCGATCGGCCCTCTTCGGTCAAAAATTTTTCTGACTACGGCATCTTCCTCTCGTCTGATTACATGACCTATCCATCTGAGGCGGGCTACCTTAATGAATTTTACAACGTCAGGTTCTCCAAATCTTCTATACAAGATATATACCCGTAGTATACAAATAATGGCATACGCTGATGATATCGTCATAATTGGAAGAACCCAAAATTAAGCAGTGGAGGCTTTCACACGTATCAAAAATGCCGCAGAAAACATCGGACTTTTGATTAACATCCAGAAAACTAAATATATGCCGGCCATATCAAGAATTCAACAAAATAACTTAGAGGTGCAACACGAAACGATAGAAATGGTAGAAGAATTCTGCTACTTAGGATCACTGGTAGACTACAAAAATAACACATCCAACGAGATAAAAAAAAGAATAAAACTTTCTAAAACAATACTCCCAGTGCTCGCATACGGATCGGAAACATGAGCAATGACGACCCGAGATGAAGAGTTACTACGAGTCTTTGAAAGAAAAGTATTGAGGACCATATATGGCGGAGTAAACGAACAGGGTCTGTGGAGAAGGCGATATAACTTTGAACTCTATAGACTTTTTGGTGATGCAGATATTGTGAAGACCATCAAAATAAACCGCCTAAGGTGGGTGGGCCACGTTATGCGGATGGATGAGAGTGATCCCACTAAAATAACTATGCTAAACAGGCCGGTCGGAAGAAGAAGAAGGGGGCGACCTAAACTCAGATATCTGGACGATGTACAGGAAGATCTGAGGGAGATTGGAGTGAGGGGCTGGAGAAGACAGACACTCGATAGGGAAGGATGGAAGAATGTTTTGAAGCAGGCCAAGGCTCACGAAGGGCTGTAGCTCCAACTGATGAATACAAACCGAGTTAAAGGTTAGCTTTTTTCGTCAAATGCAGAATTTGAAATATTCAAAGCCAAAAAACGGGAAAACTTTGCATTTTTCGAGAAAAACTTGCAGAATATTTTTCAAGTATACAATTAGAGCTAAAACAATTAGAAAAAAAAGTTTCTAGCATAAAAATTGAGCGACTTACGATAAAAATAAGGCCGGACTAATTAAAATTAATCTTCGCCCTTATGTAATTCTTTTTATATTATGTATTATCAATACATTCAAGAAGTTTGACGTATTTAAAAAGCCTAATTTTAGAAAAATTAGAGTTTAAAGATAAATTGATTTTTTTGCAATTTTGTATTTTTCACCCTTTTCTTCAAAATATCTCCGAAAATACTGGAGATACGAAAAAAATGATATAGTTCTAAATTGTAGTTTTTCCATAACTAAAATATCCCTGTGCATATATTTCCTAAACAGTGAATATTTAGCGAGTTATAACTGTTTACTATTTACGAGCAAATACCCCCTTATTTGAGCCCTTTAAACTCACCTGAAAACTCACTTAAAAACTAAGGGATCTTACGGAATTTAATTTACATCTTATAACCCTTCAAAAAATTCTCATCATCTCCAGCCCTTTGCGTCCACTGCTGGATATAGGTTTCTCTCATTTTTGTCCATTGTCCTATCTTGAGCACTTTTCATCCAATTTCTTAACATTTTCTTGAGATCGTCAGTCCAACACCTTCTTTTGTTCAACTTCGGCCTCCACTGATCACTGATTCGGGCGACGTGTCAGGCCCAGTTCCATTTCAGTGTGGCAATTCGGAAAATTACATCGGTAACTCCTGTTCTTCGTCTTAAGTCTTCATTTCCTTTCCTTTCAAGACCTTTCCATTTTCTGAGCTATTTGCAGCGTTTTAGAAGTTGTAGCTGTCAATGTCAAAGTTTCGGCACCATAGGTCATCACTAGAGACTGGATTATATGCTCTAAAAAATGGTTAAAATATGCATGCAACATGCACTTAAAAAGTAACCAAATATGCCTTTATTATATGCAATATGCATTTATATATGCACTTAAAAAAATATTTTTTAATTTTTAGGGCTTGAGATTTGGTGAGAAATAAAATTATAGTATAACTTAGAGAGTGTTTATTTATTACTACATTTAATAAAAAAATATAAATGAAAATTCACAAGAAAATGTCCTCGTTCTTGCTGTTACAGTATATAATCATAAAATGTTCAATATTTTCAAGAGTAATGTTATGCCTTCTATCAGTTAATATGTGTTTATATGAGGAAAACGATCTTTCAACATCACAGGATGTAATTGGCGCAAATCTAAAATTTGACACTAGCGAGGGATCCATATTAATAACTTCGTTAAAGCTTCCATTGATTATGTTATTTATTGATCGCAATAAAGAAAAGCCTTCATTCCGGTTTAAAACTTCACTAAATTTATCTTTAATTTTTTTTCAATTGTCCCTGAAAGGTTTACTATTCTTTCTTTGACAGAATCAACAATGCAAATACTATCATTTAAAGATAATTTTTGACTCTCTAGTTTTGTAATAGAGTTTACAATTATGTCAAATTGCTTTATAGACATTCATGAACAGAATTCTCACTAAAAATATTTTGACATTTCTGAACAGCAATACAAGAAGTATCAAAATTTGATATAACATTTTTGGTATCAATATAATTATTTGCAAGATATATGACACTATTCAACCACGTTCCCCATCTAGTCAACACTGGTTTCGGTGGCAAAGGGATATCGGGAAGCATTTCCCTATATACTTCTTGTAAACTTGGTTCAAACACCCTGTTTAAACCATGCGCTAAACATGTACAATGAATCAAATTCGGAAAAAAATCTTAAGACTAGTAACATCTTTAACCATGTAGGAAGCGGCGTCGCTAACTAGTAGCAAAATTTTTTCAGAAGGTACTTCATTCGGTAAATAGAAATTTATCAAAGATTCATTAACAAATCGAGCAATTGTTACATAGTTGGTTTTTTCTAAACATTTTACGCTGATTAAATACGGCTTGTTGGAGTCATCAGTTGAACTGTTTAAAACTCCAATAATTAAATTTGCGATTTGCCGACCCTTGGTGTCAGTAGTCTCGTCGACAGATATCCACAGATATTCATCTCTTACCCGGCTTTTAATACCTTCAATAACGTCTTTGTAAGATGTCCTCTCATATTTCTTGCGAAGAGTTGAAGAACTTGGTACCTGTACTGACTTATTTTCAACTTTACAATGTTTTAAAACAATTTTGACACACCTTACTATCCAATTTATACAGTGGGATATTGCAACTTCTCCTCTGCCGATTTTGATATGATCCGTGTTTTTATTTAGTTTCACCGACCTAGTTGCGTTCTTGTATGTATTGTAAATTAACCTTGAATATCGATAGTCAATGCGGCTTGCTTGTAATGCTTTCAGGATTTTGTCAAATTCTACCGTGTCAAAGGCTTTATGGAAATCGACAAAAGCCAGAATGAGTGGTCGATTGTATTTGATAGTATTTTCTATAACCGTTTAAATGCTTTGTAGGTGATCATTTGTTCCAAATCCGGTAGGAAATCCCGCTTGCTCTATTAGCTAATAGAAATCAAGTTTTTTTCTTTTTTTTTTTTTCTATTTTTGTAAGGAGTTTGTATAGGTGACTAAGAAGACTTCTAGGTCTGTAGTGTTCTAATTCATGGGAATCTGCTTTTTTGTACAATAGAATTACCTCAGCATTGTGCCATTTGTCTGGCATATTACTATCCAAAAGGCACAGGCAAAAAAGGTTTTTTATTTTCTTAAGTAGACAAGTGCCTCCGATTTTGATTGCATCAGTAACTACACAATCTTCGTCTGGAGATTTGTTATTCTTAGCTTTTTTTTAAGGCTAGTATAATTATAGTCCTAATTTATTGTCTTTATTCTAATTTATTAAAACTCACGATAATTTATCAAAAGTCTTTATTTTATACTAATTTATTTTACACTTAATAATTACAAATAATTTATTTGCGTTCGATACAATTTTAACCCGATATCCGCGATCTTCTTTTTGACTAACTCTCCTCAATGAGAATCGCCGTTATTTATTTGAAACGCCGTTATCTGGAAGGATCTGGCGTGAAGTAGACGGAAGTTGACCTGAATAGTCTCGAACTGGTTTTTTTATAGCGGCCTGTTTCCAGAAATATCGAGTAGTAGTTGACCGCTTTCATATCGAAGGGGGACCCATAGTGTCAGGTAGGTTTTTTACCTGCGTCTCGGCCGGTGCGTGATCTAGAAAATACGTGATTAGTCATAATGTATTTACAGTTTTATACGTAATAATATTTAAAATCGTAACACTAGTTTTATTTCGTCTATTGTAATTTCCGGTAGTAGTTTTGATCCTTGGTGGACAATGTCCTTTTTCCTTGTTAATATTTCTGATAGTTGATCTTCTTTGTTATGTGCTTTGTGTTGGCTTGTGTAGAGCAATTTGTAGAAGTCTTAAACTATTTAAAGGGTTTCCTCTCTGTTGGTTGTAAGATGACCATTTATATCTTTCATCTTTATTATCTGCCTTGTCTTTGTTCCTAGTCTTTTTCTTAATACTTTCATACTTCTATTGTTCTGAAAGTTTGTTCGATTTGTTCTTGGTTTTATTTTCGAGTGTCTTGTCTAACAGATTTGGATATTTCATTTTTGTAGTTCGTCGGCTTTAGTTTCCGTCTCGCTTCTCATTTCTCTTCTTTTCTACATTAGTTGCTTGGTATTTTGGCTAATCTTCTCTTCTTTTGGACTTCTAGCACAGAATTTGTTTTGATTTTCCAGCAAGGCATTTGTTATTTTATTATTTAAGTCCTTTATATTATTTTCTGTTTCTTCTCTTCTTCTTCAGCCTTAGTAATCCAACTTTGGACATAGACCTTCCCCAAATCAATCCCGTGTCTTCTATTTTGCGCCACTTGCTTCCAGTTATGTCCTCCTATCATCCGTCCATCTCATTTGTAGTCTTCCTCTGCTTCTCTTTCCTAACCATGGTCTCCATTGTTGTATTTCGTGGTTTTATCGTTTTGCTTCTAATCCATTTGTTTGTTTTTTTTGTCTAAAAGTCTCACCCCGGGCATTGGTCTTTCCATCGCTCTTTGTGCTTTTACTATTTTATCCATATTAGACTTGGTGAGTGTCCACGTCTGTGAACCATACGTGAGTATAGGGAGGATACACTGATCGTAAATTCTGGTTTTCAAATATTGTTCTATTTGAGTGCTTTTGAAGATCCAACTCAGTTTTCCAAATCCTGCCCACGCTAACCTTATTTTTCAGGTAATTTCGGCAGTTTCTTTCTTTGTTAACTTTCATTATCTGTCCCAGGTAGATGTATTCGCTTACTGTTTCTAAATTTGTGTCGTTCAACGTTATTTCTCTAATGTTCGGTGTATTTGATATTATTTTTGTTTTTTCCAAGTTCATCTTAAGACCTATTTTCTGTTTCAGGACTACTAAATATGTCGGAAATACATTGCTGAAAACTATCTACATCTGATGGTTTCATTCATGGTTTTGATTTGTTCTTCTTTTTACTCATCTTGTACAACTTCTTCTTTAAGCTTATCTAAAACATCCTATGCTATGTTTATAAAATGAAATATAAACGAATAATGTAAAACTATTACAAAAATTACTTTATTGAATTATAAAAATGATGCATTTATGGTTAAGGCAAAAAAATATTTAGATCTTCAGCTGGTATTGCAAAACTTATTATAAGAGTACAATTGCAATTATACACAGAAATTAGTTATTTATACTATATGATTTTCCTATCCTGGCACTTTGATTTTTTATTAAAAATATCAAGCAAGAGAAATGGTGGGTACTTCTTAACAAATTTAAAAAAAACAATAAGTATTGACATACATTTGTGTTTAGATTTAAACTTCTAAATATGCAGGGTATTTCACTCTACTACCGTTCACGAAACATGGAAATTGTATCAAGTAAGAAAAATTCCGAAGTTCTCTAGAATTAACACGTTGCGTGCGGATGTCTGATTCTAAGACTTGTGCTCTGACCTGAAACTTATTTTTTAATAAAACTCCTAAAAAATAATTAATAAATGTTTATTAGTAATTATTAATACTAAATTATAGTGAAACAATGAAAAATTTTTGCATGGCTCACATGTATGCCACCAGGTATACGATAAAGGTACTTGCACCAGGAACGGATGGACGCACATGTATGTCGCAGGGAGAAAATTTAAAATATATGTTCTTTACTCGTATACAAACAAAAAAGGCTAATATATTATAAGTAAAATATTTTTAGGTCTTGTGAAAATTTGCAAAACATGTCCCAACACATAAGCCTGGTTTTTCCTGACACATAAGGCAATGGTATAATGATAGAACTCTTTTTTATTTCGGGAGCAGTATCGGCATCGTTTTCGTAATGTCCGTCCTCTTTCATCTCTTTCTTGAATTTTCGTTAAATGGTGACTTGTTTGAGGGTTAGGAGCCCTTGGAAGTTGCCGATGTAGTGGTGGTATAAGTTTGTCGATTATTTCCATACGGAAATCATAAAAAGCCAAATTATTGTTCCCTGAATATTTTCTAAATAGGTAATATGAATTGTACAAAAGCATTTGCCAAATATGAATACCGATTTTTTTGTATCATCTCATAGTTTTACGGCTACAAGGGTAGTAGGACATTAGTTGGTCGAAACGATCGATTCCACTCATATAGGTATTATATTCTATAATGGGACGAGGCTTTACTAACATTTTTCCTCTTTTGTTCTGGATTTCTTTTTAAATTCGGTAGACATATAATAGACAATTATTTTGTCTTTCCATGCCATCAGTGCGAAACAACTAAAAAAAAAACGGTATAAAATCTACTCACCAGTTGTATGACATTTTGCCTACATGACTTGTGGAATTCAAAAATCAGAAACCATAGAATTGCATTTGCATTTAATACATCTATTTTAGATTTATTTTGTCAAATCAGCGCATCTTGACTGGCTCCCGAACTCTATAAAACCACTTTAATCCTACACGAATTAGCTCCCAAACCCATACATGAACTGGCTCCCACCCATTAAAAAATTCCCAGAAATTGAATCTCCTGCAACCTGGATTTTGAGGAAAAGAGGTATAATATACACCAGAAATTATAAATGTAGTAGTAGACAATTTATTTATTAAAGAAACTGCAACTTACAGACTATACAGGTTGATGCCTTCTTGACATATTTTTACTTAACTTTAACTTAAAAGCAGATATACGTTTTTTCTGTAAAACACTTATTTGGTGTTCAATGAAATTTCTTTTAAGACGTATTGGTTTTCGGTATACTCTTTGAGTGATAAAGGAGTATATATTAAAATATTCTTAAAGATCATATAGAATCGAATTTATAAAAAATGTGAATTAGACATAAGTGACTCTCAGTAGCTTAGATTCAGAAAGGCCTTGGGAACAAGAGAGACGTTGTTTGACATTCAAACACTCAAAAATGCCTTGATCGCTAGGAAAAGTATATCTCTGTTTCATCACTTATCAGAAGGGTTTTGATAGAGTCCAGCCTGAAAAATTGTTGTATGACTACATAAAATGAAACTAGACGGAAAAAATCTGGTGTCCGAAAAAGGTTGTGTCATGTCTCCATTGCTCTTTAACTTGAACTCTAAATACACATTCAAACAAGACCCCCAGACTACCAATGGTCAAGGGGGAATAAATGTTTGTTTTATTAGGAAAGCTATTACTTGTACCAGTTGTACCTTGCAATTACTGTAATTTAACCAATAAACATTTCTGAATCCGAATCTGAGAGAATAGATTTTCTCCCTATCTATATTAAATATCCGCTAACGATAATTTTAGAATTATTTTGAACTACACACAACATATTATCAATCAAGTATCAGTTGTAGAAGAAGTTAAGTATGCAAAAGCAACAATTTACATTAAATATCATTGCAAAACTTTCAATGTATGAGAATTTAATCAAAATGTTGAAGTCAAGTGTATGGCCCATGTGAGAATGAATTAGAGGTTAGAATAATAATAATAAAAGTTAGGTATAAAAATGAACAGTAAATATATTAACAATATCAAGTATGCAGACGATACCGTTTTGATAGTAGAAAAAATAGAAGACAAAAATTACAAAATATACTATAAATAGACAGAGTTGTAGAGTTCTAGACAGAGTTAATAATGCAAGTGAAGCAATTGGACTGACAATAAATCTTCAAAAAATAAAGTAATTGTAATTAGCAAAACTGATGAAAATTGTCGCATTGACCAAAATAACACCGACCTAGATTAGAACCTTGTGGAACCCCTGAAGAAGCTAGGTACTTTTCCGATTTGTAACCATTATAAGCAACAAACTGCGTTCTATTTGACAATTAAGACCTCATAAACGTCACGGCATCCTCAGAAAGACCAAAGAGACACAATTTAGAAAGTAATACGCTTTGTCTTTCAATTTCTTACTAGCAAAAATTATCTCTAGACTCTAAAATAGGATAAACATTTAAGTAATCTGCGTTAACTGAGGAAGAGTTAGCCTTGAAATTAATATCTGATGACAGAAAAACACTCTTGAAAAATTCTGCAAACACATTCACAATATTTTGTGGGTCGGAGATAGTAATGCCATTATATTTCATCAGACCAGGAATTCTTGTACTATTATTTTTCGAATTTACGTCCAACAAAAATTCCTTGGGGTTGATGGATAAAGCAATTTGGATATTCTCGACATATACATTGTATATGTATATGCCAATCTGATTTTTGATTTGACAAGGGGTCTTAACCGTTGAAACTCAAGCAAATCACAATGATTTTTGAATCGTTTAAACTTTTTTCTAAACTTTGCTTTTAATTTGATGTTGTGAATGATATCAGCATCGAACCAGGGTGGGTATTTATGGCTAAAATTTTTATAAACTGGAATATACTTATTAAACACAGAAAAAATCTTATATAAAAGTTATTTAAAGTTTCATTAACGTCATTAGAAGTATCCAGAGAATTCCAATCCGTTTCATACAGTTCTCGATATAAAGCAGGAAAATTTGCTTTTTTAAAGTTGTAAGTTAATTGCTCCAAACCATACCTAAATTTAGGCTCTTTTACAAATATATCCGTAAATGTTATTAGAAGAGCTGGGTGATGAGAGTCTTCATAGACCAAAGGTGAGTCATCATGCTTCACTTCACAACTGAAATGCGATAAGACTAAATCTAGCAGTCTACCCAAATGATTAACAACATTGTTAAATTGTCTCAGGCCAGTAAAGCCCGCAAAACTTCAGAAATTTTGAAATCAGACATATCATTATCTATAAACCTTGAAACATTAAAATCGCCTAGTACTATGCAGTCATTATTTAAGTAATCAATTTTCCCTAAGTCAGAGTTTCCCAAACATATCTAAACCTCGACCCCTTTTTGCTAAAAAAATTGTTCGCGACCCCCAATTCCCCACTCATTTATTCAATATTATTTGACAGAAATAGCGTGCCTAATTTACAATTATCTGATGGTTTCTCAAATTTAATTTTACTTTACTGTTTAAGTTTAAATCAAAAACAATTATTTTATTTTAATACAATTATTTTAATGATTGCGATCTGTCCCACTAGTAATTAGTAGTAGGTACTTCTGCCAGAATAGCATTTACAATAAAAATAAATAATAAGAAGTCGACTGCACATTGTACACCGCGACATATTAGCTTGTGTCTACATCGCAAAACTCTTCCATGATAATCGCGAAAGCGCTCGCTACTAGATGGCACTCTGGAACGTTCTCGTAGCCTCGTTTTGGCTTTATATAAGCGGCGATGCGCAACGAAACCTCAGTTCGAATCCAAACAGCCTATGGTGGCGAACGCGGTGTTGAGTAATGAGTAAATATTTTACGACTTACGTATTCCCGTTTACGTATTTACGTCTACGATAAATTATAAATTATGGATAAGTTTTTAAAAAGAAGTGCAGAACCATCTACGTCTGAAAGTGGCAGTAGCAGCAATAAAAAGAAAAACAGATTCTACATTGATGAATATCTTAAATATGGTTTTACCGTTATTTCCAATAAACCACAATGTGTTATTTGTGGACAAGTCTTGTCAAAAGAAAGCATGAAGCCATCAAAGTTACTTCGACATTTAAATAGCAAACATCCAGATAAAAAAGACAAGCCCGTAGAATTCTTTGAAAGAAAGCTGAACGTCCTTCACAAACAGCAAGACAGTTTTCCCTTGGCAACCACTACTAATGAAAAAGCATTATTAGCAAGTTATAAAGTTGCTTATCGTGTTGCCAAAACTAGTAATCCGCACACAATTGCTGAAAATCTGATTTTTCCAGCAGCTGTTGAAATGGTACATATAATGTGTGGGGAAAGAGAGGCTGCAAAATTAAATACAATACCTCTGTCAAATAATACTATCCAAAGAAGAATTAGTGATATGGCAGAAGATATTCAAGCGCAAGTTGTGGAAAATCTTAATAAATGCACGTACTTCTCTCTTCAAATGGACGAATCCACAGATATATCTAACTGTGCCCAATTCATTACGTTTGTAAGATATGATACAAATAATGGCATTCAAGAAGATATTTTATTTTGTTCCCCATTGGAGACCAATACCACTGGAAAATGTTTACTCGACACTTTTGTGAAACGTACAAGTAAATATGATATTGACTGGGTAAATGTATTGCTATATGCACAGATGGCGCTAAAGCTATGACAGGACATAAATCTGGTCTTGTCGTCAAATTACAAGAAATAATGCCTAATGCCAAATGGAGACATTGTTTTTTACATCGAGAAGCTCTTGCGTCCAAAGCTTTACCTCCTGAAATGGACTGTGTTATGAAAACCATCATTAAAGTTGTAAATTCCATTAAAGGAAAAGCTTTGCAGACCCGTATTTTTAGAAAAATTTGCGAAGACATGGGTGCTTTATTTGAAAATCTTCTCTATCACACCGAAGTAAGGTGGCTTTCAAGGGGCAACGTCTTAAAAAGAGTATTTCACTTAAGAGCAGAGCTTTTAATGTATTTGAAAGATGAGAAGTCCCCATATGAAAATCAATTTTCCGATCCTATTTGGCTTCTGAAACTAGGTTTCCTTGCTGATATTTTCGAGCAATTAAATATTTTGAACAGTAATTTACAAGGTCGCGACATTAATATAATTACAGCCACAGATAAAATTAAGGCGTTTCTAAGAAAAATCGATTTATGGTCGACCTCACTTGGCAAAAAACAACTCGATTCATTCCAGTGCCTTCAGGAAATTATGGAAAATGTATCCAATTACAGTGCTACAAATTTTGAACAAGTTTTTGCTGACATGCATGTTACTTTGCTCAATTTAAAACAACAGCTCTGTGATTATTTCCCCGAAGAAATTCAAAACAGTTACGACAGTTGCAGATGGATACTAAATCCGTTTTTAGCCGATTCCTTTCAGCATGTTGAAATACCAATAAACATGAAAGAAAAACTTATTGAAATATCAAGTGATGGAATGTTGAAGCTCCAATTTTTTTCCCAGAACTCGGACCAATTTTGGACCGAAAAGATGCAGGAATACCCCCAGTTGGCGAGTGAAGCTGTAAAATGTTTGGTTCCATTTGTAACATCATATTTGTGTGAGTTAAGTTTCTCGTCTATGACTGCCATTAAAACAAGAGTTAGAAATCGTCTCGTACTTGAAAATGATATAATTGTGTGTGTCTCAAATACACAGCCTAGATTTGAAAGATTAGTTTCACAGAAACAGGCGCATAGCTCTCATTAAGATTATAATATTTGCCTTTGTTTTACTCTTTTATTTTTACGGACTTTAATATTTAGTTTTATAATTCGTCTGATAATTAATTGTTAATTTAATGGTAAATAAACAACAACTATATAAAAATATTTGTAACCAATCCGGCACTTGATAATAATAAGATAAATTAGTGGAAATTGTGCGTCGAGAGCCGTAATGTCCAATATTTTAGATGTTATGAAATATTTTAACGCGAGCACTACACCACCATCCTTCACCTTGTCCAGCTCATGGAATTTTCGGTCTTTTCTGTATACGACATAATTATTCGGAAAGAGTTCCATACTCGAAACATCACTGCGTAACCACGTTTCACTTAATGCTATGATGTCGAATTCACAATCACTAACGTTAGCATTAAACAATGAAATTTTGCTATTAAGACCGCGTACATTTTGGTAATAACATGTAATTTTATTCAATCTTGCATTACAACCTTAAATTGTAGTTAGAATATCATGCAGAATTAGTTTCTGGGAAGTTATACAAAATGATATTGTGCGATCGATTAATACCGTCCATGGCTTCTTCAATTAGCTTTTCCTGATGTTCGAATTATATTGTAGGATTAATATTAGCTATTTTTCTTTCCAGCTCCTGCATTCTAGTTTTCACAAGATTCGTTAAAAATTGCTTTAATTGAACAAACTTGTCCTCTCCGTTGCTACAAGTATTACAAAATACTTTGATATTTTTACTATTGGCTATTAAGCCAATGCATGTATGAAGTATGCAAAGAATTCATGCATCCCGAACATTTTATAATTTGGGTGTTATAACAAGTCAGTTAACAGTTATAAATAAGTTCACAGTTTTAAATACTTAGGAGTAGTACTAAACGAAACGTGGGATCCAGATGTAAAAATAAAAACCCAAATAGAACAGGCTAGGAACATGTACAATAAATAGAAGCAAATTATCTATAACTGAAAACTGAGCTTAGACATCCGAATTAGAATTAAATACTACGTTTGGTCAGTCCTGTATGGACTCATAGCCTGGACATTAAAATTAAATACCATGAAACATTATGACAAACTATGAAAAATGACAAATATAAACTGCTATAAATAATAATTGAAGGGAAGATAGAGAGCTGAAGAGGAGTAGAGAGAAGAGCCATGTCATGGCAACTTGTGGAAATTATATTTAAAATTGATTGCCACTAGCATGGGTTTTCCTCGTTCGGTTAACATTTTAGTAGCTTGCATTTTCTACGATGATATGATCAAGTACAAGCAAGAGGCAAAACTATCAGTACACTATGTAATTTGAAATAAGTTTGCGGCGAAGGATATACGAATTTAAAGAATGATGGAAAATCCAATTTTTAACTGGCCATCTACCACAATAAAATCCATCGCCTACCTACCTAAATTTCCAAGAATTTCATCGGGAGCCAATTCACGCAAACCCTTTTATCGGTAGAGAGCTTATTACCTGCAACGGGGAGCCAATTCATCTGCATCCTGTTAAATTACCAAATCTTAACGGTTTGCAAGGAGTTTATGGTCTATACCTGTCACGGGGTGCAGGTAGGCCAGTGATGAGTTTACCAATCTCTTGGGGTCTATTTTAAAATCCCTAGTTTTATGGGGGTGATGAGTTTGTACTATGTATTTATGTACTATGTACTATGACTACTAAAAATATAAGAACAATATTAAAAGTTCCATAACGCTGTTATTTTCTCAATTATGTGGTATTATTCACACGAGAGATATTAAAATTTAAAGATAATACTTGCTGTGAAATTCCTCATAAATGCGCCACAGAACATTATTAATTGCATTATACTATAAAACATTCGCGATTATTCATTTTTATCGTGTTTAATGACTTTTAATCTTACAAACGCTCATTAACTAAATAGATAGTGGTGTACGCATCAAAATTATGTTATTTTAATGATTTCTATTAATCATATACTGTCTAAAATTTTTATTTTACGTAACCCTTATGCACTTTGAAATTATTCTTCTCTGAATCAGTGAATAATTGTTTTAAACACATAAATAACCTCTCTAGGCGTCGAATGTGATAGGCCTCAATTTACTTTCGTTTATCTCGCATAAAAAAGTCATTTGACACAGAATCAGTGTTAATGGTGGATGTCTCATCAATATGAAAACCACCGAAATTCACTGGATAAGGATGGTATTATTATTAACTTTGCGTTAATCCCTATGCAGGGTCGGTATCCCTACCTTGGGTAGTTTCTATCTTGGGCCATACCAATATCAATCCCTTTTACCGACATGTCCGGCCTAAGCGTCTCCCCCAGGTTTTCTTTGGTATTCTTCTCCTATTCCTCCCAGGAAGCAGATACACTTTCGTCCGGAATATAGTAATGAGTTCAGTTTTACCTTAAATTTTTACCAGAAGAAATATCACTTTTGTCCAAGTTAAATTTTTGTGCATATACACTTTTGTACAGGGGTCGAGCTCCGCGGGGATCAATCCCATAATTAAAAAAAAAAAGTTGTCTTCCTGCCTTATATAAAATTTATTATCTTAGCTTACTTAAAAACTAAAATTATGGGATGTACATATATTCCAGCCTAGTAATAGTTTTTTCATTAAAATTTTCTATTTTACTTTTCAAAAATTTCATGCTAAGTCTGGAGATCTAGCTGGTCATGAAAATATACTTCCTCTTCCAATCCATTTATTTGGATAACTTGCATACAAATATCTCGAACTCGTCTGTCTCGATTCATATCTCTAGTTCGACAAAAGCTATTAACATGCGGTTTGCGCCATTTTGTTACGAATTTAATCCAGTTTCATTATAATTTTCCTAGGTTTCCATTAAACATTTTGAAGAAAAACAAATTTTTCTATTCGAAAGTACCCTCTACCTATGACAATTCAAACTAAATGCAATTATTTTATAGTAGATGTAAATTCATTCATCCACACTCTTTCTAATGACACTAATTTCGGTAAAATCGGTTGATCCAAACCAAAGTTATAGGTATTTATCCACAAATACTTTCCCGCTCTCCCCACCCTTTATTTAAAAAAATAAAAAAAGTACTTTAACAACTTTGTGCAGAATTTAGGCCTCTTTCTAGTTTACTTATTTAACACTTGTATAATTGGGCATATTTCCCAAAAAACTGGTTTCCAGAGTTTTCTTCACAGGTTACGCTCCCTATTGGTTAACCCAGAAACTTGAAAGTTATTTCCAGCGATTTGTCTTGGCCACTTTTATTAAGGAATTTTTTCTCCTAAAGTTATAACATGAATAGTTTCTGATATATAGCCGAGAGATCGGCTTATTGGACCACCCGGTACAACGCTGATTTAATGTTTATACATTGGTGGTTCTACATGTAAAAACTCTCGTATTATGCCTACCGTTACTGATAATTTCGTTTATTTTTCAGGCGGAGATATCCAACAATTTGGAGATAATATCTGCTATTCCTAGAGAACACAGTCTGCCAATGAAATGTAATAGATTTTTAGTCACCTATCGGACTGAAGTAAAATTCATAGCTCAAAGCTACCGATTTGTATACTGTTTAGACATGAGTCCATCACATGCAAACGTAGATACTCAGAAGAATAGTATCCTGTTTGATGAGATTTTGAATTGTTTTAATGCTAGTATAGATGGGCTTTGTAAAGAGGTAAGTATTATCATTAGAGTGCAATACTAGCCACTGGATATGTCATGGTTACCTTCAGTTTTACTCTCTTAATCTTCGTCGTTCCGAGTCCTGCATCTTGAGGATGCAGTCTATTTGGCCCACAAGACAAAGAAAACTCTTTGACTTACTGTCAAGCTTTCGAATTTACTTTAATTCTTTTTCAAGACATCCGTTAACAAATAAATATAAAAATTATTTAGTTATAATTATTAATTTTCTTACTTACTAGTCGTGGATTACAGAAAAAGTTGTACTTTACAAACATCATTACACATTATAAAAGTTTTTAAAAAAAATTTCTTAGAATAATTGTCATTATATATGTCATTGTCATGTTGGCTTGAATAATATACATATAAAATAAATATACAGTTACTTTATGTGGAAAGCAAAACCAGTAACAATGGTTTTTCGATTAATAATAAAAACTGTTGTTACTGGTTTTGTTTTCCACATAAAGTAACCGTATATTCATTTATATATGTATATTAATCAAGCCAACATAATCAAGCGGGAAGAATGACTAGACTAGATAGGATTTGACTGAAGTTCTTTCAGGGCTTTTTTCTCGGATTGGCTAATTGTCGGAGTAGGAGACTTCCGAGTTTCTATGAAACCTAGCGATGTCTTGTCTAGTTATTTTAGCATCTTCGGAAGGAAAACTGGAGATGTCTTCTTCAGTTTGACAGATGATTATCTCAATTGGAATGTGACTTGGGGTAACAGAGTAATTGAAACCTTTTGCTAAAGGTTGAGTGGCAATGGTCGAAATAGGGGTATCAGAAAAGTTGTTAACAACTGTAGTGGGTTCCAATGAAATTTGTTCGGAAATTAGATGCACTAATTGGCCCTTCTGAGTTTCCGTCTTAGATTCGAAAGTGTTTAAAGCTGTCTATGTGTTGATACAGTCGAAATTGTCCCATAATATAGGATGTAGATTGAAAGAATAAATAGATGACCAGATATTGAAAATATTGATATTTGTGGCATCTAGTTTTCGTCTAGTGGAATGAATAGCTTCACGGAGAAGCGCAAAACTGATATTTCTAAGAATTTGGGAGATAGAAGAAGACGAAGTATGGTGTTTGAGTTTAGAAATTTGGGAATGACTTTATGGTCTCCACAGACTTTAAGGAATGTTAAATCACCAAGAAGACGATTCTTACGTTGCAGCAGATTTCTATATGATTTAGTGAGCCGGTAAAAGTCATCCCCGTAGAGTCGAATAAAATGTACCGAAAGATTTCCGCGGTTAGTACAATTAAACCTAGAACTAAGATTAATACTATTACAAAAATGAATATTAAACTCAACAGTCTTTCGGGTTGAATCGCGTTGATTCTCTAAACATTCTGAAGCACTTATTTCATCCTCCAAAATCAATTCTACAGACAAATAAATGGGTCCCAATGGGCTCTCCAATATCTCCAGTCAATGCCAATATCTTTATGAGACTTCGAGACCCGAGCACTATCCACTCAATGCTCAAACCCATAAGTTGTCTACGATGTCACCTAAAAATCTTAAATGGCTAAGGTATTCTCCATCAATGGATAGGCTGTCAGTTGAAGTTGCTGAATATATTTTCTAGAGTTGCAATGAAGTGCTTTGGTGATATTGCATCTCCTTGTCGGACGCCTCTGGTAGTGGAAAATTCTGGTGTGTTTTCATAAATTGTTACCTGCTTGTCTGTAGAATATTTTTTTCTTTAAAAATGCAATTATCGAACCAAGTCGCAGGGAACTCACAACAACCAGATGCAAGATAGGAGATTGGATGACAGAAGAAATCTTGGAAATGATGGAGGACAGAAGAAGACAAAAGAGTATCAACATAACTCAACAACCAGATGCAAGATAGGAGATTGGATGACAGAAGAAATCTTGGAAATGATGGAGGACAGAAGAAGACAAAAGAGTATCAACATAACTCAGTATCAACAGCTGCATAATCAAATAAGAAGGAAAATAAGAGAAGCTAAAGAGACTTATTTCGCTGAAAAATGCCAAGAAATAGAAGACTTACAAAACAAATATGATAACTTCAATCTCCATAAGAAAGTTAAAGAATTAGCTGGGGTAGCAAAACAAAAAACCTCAAGCATAGTATTGGGCAAAATAGGAAACATTTTAGTGGAGACGGAACAAAAATTGGGAAGATGGAAAGAATATATAGAGGAATTATTCCATGACCAGAGACAGGAAAATATATATATAAATAATCAGAGTAAAGACAAGGGACCCGAAATAACAAAGTCAGAAGTTATGCATGCAGTAAAGTCCATGAAAAATAATAAAGCTGCTGGTCCAGATGAAATACCAAGTGAATTGCTAAAACTGGTCAATGAAAAAAACATAGATCTTTTAGTCCAACTACTGAACACAATCTATTCCACAGGAATCATTCCACGTGAAATGCTGACATCAACATTTATTTGTCTACCAAAGAAAGTAAATGCCAAAGAATGTAGTGATTATCGAACGATCAGTCTAATGTCACATACCTTAAAAACTCTGCTAAAAATCATCCATAATAGAATACACGCTAAGCTGGAGATGGATATTAGTGATTCCCAGTTTGGATTTCGGAATGGAGTGGGCACAAGAGAGGCACTATTTTCTTTTAACGTGCTGACCCAAAGATGTTTGGATGTTAATCGAGATCTTTATGTATGCTTTATAGACTACAACAAGGCATTCGATAAAGTAAAACATGACCGACTTATAGAAGTACTCAAAAACAAGAATCTGGATGTGAGGGATGTAACATTGATATCAAATTTATACTACAGCCAACGATCAAATGTGAAAATTGGAAGAGAAGTGTCAGAAGAAGTGGAGATAAGGAGAGGGGTCAGGCAAGGTTGCATACTGTCGCCGTTATTGTTTAATGCTTATTCTGAAGAAATCATACAAGAAGCTTTGGTAAACGAGACAGTCGGCATAAAAGTGAACGGAAGTTTAATTAACAACATTAGTAATGCCGACGATACAGTCATCATAGCCAACAAATTGGAAGACATAAATAATAATGAATAAAATATTAAGATATAGTGGAGAATACGTACTCTCTCTTAACATCAAAAAAATCAAATTCATGAAAATTAGTAAGAACAACAATACAAATGAAATACTAACGATAGGCGGCCAGCAGATTGAGAGAGTAAAAAGATATACTTTCTAGGGAACGATAATCACAGAAAATATAACGATTATACTGCAGAGATAAGAGTCAGAATTGAAAAAGCACATGCCAACTTCGTGAAAATGAAAAAGATTTTATGCAGCAAAGATCTGACATTGGCCCTCAGAATAAGGCTAATTAAATGCTATGTACACAGTGTACTCTACTATGGAGCTGAATCATGGACATTAAACCGGAATACAATAAATCGACTTAACGCGTTTGAAATGTGGACATTTAGAAGATTGTTAAGGATTTCATGGGTAGATAGAGTCACGAATGCAGAAGTGTTAAGGAGAATAGGCAGAGAGAGGGAAATGGAAAATACAATAAAAGAAAGGAAATTGCAATATCTCGGACATGTAATGAGAGGCGAAAGATTCAACATCTTGAGACTCATAATTCAAGGAAAAATAGAGGGTAGGAGAAGCGTAGGAAGAAGACGCGTTTCCTGGTTGAAGAACCTGAGAGAGTGGTTTGGTTGCAGCTCAAGGCAATTGTTCAGAGCAGCTGCCTCGAAGGTCAGAATAGCCATGATGATTGCCAACCTTCGTCGCGGAGATGGCACTTAAAGAAGAAGAAGAATATTTTCCTAAGTCTTTATGTATGGTTTGTCAATGCCTTTATTTGTCAAAGCTTCTATTAATGCCTTGGATATATATATAATTGAAAGCCTTCTCGAAATCTATGAAGGTTATTGCTAGCGGTATATCATATTCTTTAGCTCTACTCATTAGTTCTCGAAGCGTATGGATATGATTCAGGGTACTGGATTTAATTCTGAATCCAGCTTACTCTCTCGGCTGTGCAGCATCTAATGCATTTGTGAATCTGTTGTTGATGATCTTTATGAATATCTTCGTTGGCTAATGTGCATATTTAATTTTCTTGATATTGATTTTTATGATTTTATTTATCTTGCATTTAATTGTTTTATTTGATTTTCAGTTTACAATTCCTGGAAGTTCAATAACCCTTCAACCAAATATATACCTCACTGTAATAGTAAACACTCCATTTTTTTTAAGTCCCGCACAACAAGTTCTTGTCAAAGGAGTGCAAATAACAGTAAATAATCTTAAAGAAATCTTAAAATATGTTGAAAGACAGTTTCACATTCTAGAAGAAAAAATTGCAGACGTTTGTTCCAAAGCTCTGGATCACCTTGATTCTCAGAGGGTAAGTTTTTTGAAAAGTAAAATAATTTTGATATTAGCTTCAATTTTTTTAGAATCAAAATGAACATTTAATGGGCGATTTATTTGATTCACCAGATACTGGAAAGATGTATTCTCGCATACCTATGGTGACACCAGATGTCAATTTTGTAAATATGCTACGGTACTCAATGCTAGCTATCTCTCTTCTTCCAGAGAACAGCTTAAGTCGTAAGTAATAAGTTAAATTGCTAAATTTAACAGTGGTACCTCTTAAGCAGTCCTCTTCATATTTATAAATTATCTATTGTATTATCTATATACAGGGTGGTGAATTGTCAAACGGGCCTTAGGAAACTCAATGGGAAATTCTAAATTGTTGAATTTCTGCTTCCCTAATTATTTTACACCAAAAGTCATGGGAAACTATTTGTAGGGAACTAAAATATATATCGAAAACAAATGTTAAAATTGAGAGTACGGTCGTACGGTCCTGCAGTGATAAAATAAATCACGTTGCATACCGTTCTGAAATATATCAGTTTTTGATATGATAAAATCAAAGTTAGAAATTATTTTTGTTATTTTCTACACATAGTTATAGTGCTACCTTCAAGTCAACCGAGTAAACGTTTATGTGAGTACCAAAAATCAGTTCATAGTATCTATATCAATATTAATATAACCTATAACGTTCCGAAGAAATAGAAACAAATCCAGTTTTGGGTCAAAATCCACACCGGTTTTTCGAACCGGTGACAGGTCCGGACTTAAAATTAATCAACCATGACTTCGAATAAAACTATGAATACTACTCACACTTCATCTCACGTCTCATATTCCAGTGTTGTCAACACATTTAAAGATCCAACAAAAGAACAAGCTATAGTACTTTCCAGTATTGAAAGAACTAAAGTTCATGACTATATCATCGCCGTTGGTTCACTAGTTGGTCCACGTAACGTATTCTTCGCTTCCAGAATTGCCAACAATAGAATATGTCTATATCTTTCATCTAAAAATGCAGTTGATTCACTACTACATTCCCACAAATATGTTAATATAAAAGAAACTCAAGTAGAAATAAGAAGACTTATCTCTCCAGCTCAAAGACTAGTCATATCAAATGCTTGTCCTACTGTTCCAAACACGTTAATTGAACAAGAACTACATCAGATGGGTATAAACTCCGTCTCAAAAATGACTTTCCTAAGAGTAGGTATGCCTGAAAGCGAATACAACCATGTCTTGAGTTTTAGAAGGCAAATATTTATTACACCTTTAGACAATATATCTATTCCTGATTCTTTCATTATCTCTTATGATAATACCAATTATCGTTTATACCTTTCTATAGAAGGATTTAACTGTACAAAATGCAAGACTATTGGTCATCAGGAAGCTGAATGCTATAACCAAGCAAACCCCACTACTTCTAATATACACTCAGAAACCTCTCAAAACATATTACCTACAGTAAATACATCTAATAACCAAACAGAACTACAAAGTTCTGACAAAGCTAATTCATCCACTGCTAGTGCACACCCAGAAACTTTTCAAGACACATTAGTTACAATAAAATCCTCTAATAACCAAACAGAACAAATTATGGAAACTGACAATAACCAGACATAATCCATAAGTAATAGAAGTGAAATATCTTTCTTAAAAACTCCAACATCTACAACTTCAAACAACATAAGGAATCCTACTTCAGTAGAAATAACACCAAATCCAATTACTACAAATGTCCTTAATCAACTAAAAAGGTTCATCTCATCTTCTCCAGACATTAACGAAAATACCCCACAGACCGATTCACAGATACTTCTCCTGTAGTAAGCAAACCAAAAAAAAGTCAAAAAAGTCAACCAGAAATTCCCGGGAAGAACTTTTACTTTCACTAGAGTCAATTAAAGACAAAATAGAAAACAGATCACCACCTTTTATCTTAAATTATAATGAAATATGTGACTTTCTAGAAAACACAATATATGCCAAACACCCTGAAATAATTTCTAAAGATTACTCGAATGAAAATGCCGAGCTAATTGAGATCCTTAATTTTGTTCACGCTTATACCCACAATTCAAAATTAAAAAATAATATAACTAGATTAAAAAAGAAACTAAACCCCAATAATATCTCTTACACAGAAGAGACAGATGAACAATTATCTCAGGCAGAATTCTAACATGTCCAATTCCTTTATTTTACAGTGGAATCTTAATGGGTTTTATACCCATTTAGAACCGTTAAAACTTTTAATAAATGAATTATGCCCAAAGATCTTATGTCTTCAAGAAACTCATTTTAAACAAGTTAATATAAATCTTCGAAATTATCAATGTTTTCCAAAAAACAGAGTAGCACAACAGGCCAGTGGCGGAGTAGCTATCTTCGTAAGTACAGATCTAGAAGCTAAGCCAATTGCATTAAGAACTAATCTCGAAGCAGTGAGTATAACATACCAAAAACATATTAATATATGCAACATTTATTTACCACATCCTAGCGAGCTAGACCTACAAGAACTAAATAACCTTCTTGATCAAATTCCACACCCAAAAATAATTTTAGGGGATATGAACTGTCATCATTCTGCATGGGGAAGCTCTAAAACAGACAAATACGGTAATCTAATGAAACATCTCATTGACTCTTCTGATCTATATATATATATATATATATATATATATATATATATATATATATATATATATATATATATATATATATATATATATATATATATATATATATAATGGCTATACACCCCAGCTTGGGGTTAAACCGCAAATGCTTTCTAGATCCTATTTCTTAAGTGGATCAGTCTTTTTTTTGTTTATCTTATCTTCTTGACAATATCTCTCCATTTTTTCCTGTCTCTAGTTCTTCCTCTCCATTCACTGACTCCTGCCCTTTGGAGGTCTTCTTCAACTTCTTGCAGCCACTTTGATCTCGGTCTTCCCCTTCTCTTTCTTCCTCCTGGATTCCATTCTATCATTGCGTATGTCACTGCCTCATCGCCTGCTCGCCAAATGTGACCTAACCATCTAACTCTGCATTGCTTTATTTTAGTTACGATGTCTTCCTTAAGTTCTTCCTTAATTTCTGCATTTGTTCTGCTTCTATATTCATTTTGCTCTGTTCTGATTGGTCCTAGTATGGTTCTCATAATCTTTCTCTCTGCAATTCTTAAGTCTTCTTCATCTTTTTTAACCATCGTCATTGTTTCCCCTGCATATAATAATATTGGTCTAATTATGGTGTTATAAATGCTCATCTTGCTTTTTTTAGTCAGTGTTTTGCTTTTAAGTAATCTTTTGTTTGCAAAATAAGCTTTATTCGCTGCTAATATTTTTTCTTTTATTTCGGATTTCCTTTCTCCGGATTTACTTATTGTAACTCCTAGGTATTTGAAGTATTCTACTTCTTCAAACTCGGAACTTCCTATTTTGATTTTTTCCTTCATTGGTTTTTTCCCTAATCTTAAAATTTTTGTCTTTTCTTGATTTAATCTTAGCCCCATTACCTCCCCTTTCTCTCTTATTTCTTCAAGCATTTCTTTCATTATTTTTCTGTTCTTTGCAATAATAGCAATATCATCTGCATATGCAATTATTTGACCACCTCTTGTTCTGAGATTTCCTTTATTTATATTTCGCAGTACATATTCTAATGCTAGATTAAATAGCGTTGTTGATAAGGCATCTCCTTGTTTCATCCCTTTATTTATACTGAATTCTTCTGTCTCTCCTCTTTGTGTCTTTATGCTTATTTTTGTAGTTCTCATTGTCATTTCTATTAATTTTCTGAGTTTATGTGGAATTTTTAATGTTTTAAGTGCTGTCATTTTAATTGAATCAAATGCCTGTTTGAAGTCTATGAATAACATTTCCAATTCTAATTTATACTCGTTTGCTTTTTCCATTATTTGTTTTATTGTGTGTATTGCATCTATTGTAGATCTTCCTTCTGTGAATCCACATTGGTACTGTCCTACTGTCTTCTTTGTGATCTTTGATAACCTCTTTTTTATTATTGATGTCAATATTTTATATGTTGTATTTAGTAATGTTATTCCTCTATAATTTTCACAGATTTGTTGGTCTCCCTTTTTATGTACTGTTATGATCTGTCCTACCTCCCAGTCACCTGGCATTTTCTCTTCTCTCCATATATTTTTCAATAGTGCCAGTATTTTTTCTCTTAGTTCCCTTCCCCCGTATTTTATTAGTTCCATATTAATTCCATCTTTACCTGGGGCTTTTCCATTTTTGCTTCTCTGTATTACTTCATTCAATTCCTCTAATGTTGGTTCTTTTGAAATTTCGATGTCTACTTCATTTGCTTCTTCTTCGTGTACTGTTTCCTCCTCGTCATGCATTTCTTCTTCTGTTGTTTCCTCCGTCAAGAGCTCTCTGTAGTAATCTCTCCATACTTGCTTGTATTCTTGGTCCTCTATTATCACTATTCCCTCTCTATTTTTTATTCCGTTTGTTTTGCCCTTGTATTTTTTGTTTTGTTCTTTAATCTTTTTGTAAAAACTTTTCGTATTTCTGTTTGTTCTTTCCTGCTCTATTTCCTGCATTTTTTTGTCTACCCATCTTCTTTTATTTTGCTTTATCACTTTCTTAGCATTCCTTCTTAATTTTTCATATTCTTCTCTGTCTTCCTCTTTATCTGTTCTTAGCCATTTATTTCTGGCTTGTACTTTTTTTCCTGTTATTTCTCTACATTCTTGGTTATACCATTCGTTTCTTGTTTTAGCCTGACTTTTACCTATCTGCATATTTGCACCTTCTTCTATTGATTTTTTGATCGTCTCCCATTCTGTGCTTATATCTTCTACTTTATATTTCTCTTTTATTTGAACTGTTACTGCCTCTTCATATTTTTTTCTTACTTCTTCATTACTCAATTTATTGACATTCCACTTCTGATGGAAGAACTTCTGATCTACTATTACTTAATACAGGAGAACCTAGCAGATTTAACTCCTATAACGGCTCTTTTTCCCCCATTGATTTATCATTATGTAGTCAATTCTTATCAACGTTTCTCACGTGGTATACTTTAAAATCGTTATATGACAGTGACCACTTTCCTATCTACATATCATTAAAATCAAATTCAATCTCCTAATTTTCCAATCTATCAATCCTGGAAATTAAATACTGCAAACTGGTCGTCTTATCAAGATGACATTGAAAAGAAAATTGAAAACTATCATCCAAGTGATGATATAAATTCTAATATTACCTCCTTAAACAATATAATTATAGAAGCAGTTTTAAATAATATAGGTAAAACAAAGCTCTGCAAAAGACCTCCAGTACCTTGGTGGAACAATGAAGTAGCATATGCTCTATCTTCTAGCAATCATGCTTTTAATGTACTTAAAAAACACAATACTAATGAAAATTAGCTTAATTTCAAAAAACTGAGAGCTAAAGCAAGATATCTCATAAAGAAAAGCAAAAGAGATACCTGGAGAGAGTATGTATCATCTATCAATTAGTCTACACCTTCCGAGATTATCTGGACTAAAATTCACCAAAATCACTTGCAAAAATAAAATCTTTCAAAAATATTTCTTACGAATCCCTAACATACAAGAAAAACATAGAAACTTCTACAATCTCCATTAGCAACTCTGACACCCCCTTAAATGCTCCTATAACTCTTCAAGAGTTAGAGTTTCCTCTCTCAAATATAAAAAACACATCTGCAGGACCAGATGATATTCTACCAGTCTTCATAAAAAACTTACAATTTGAAGCCAAATTAATTATGTTAGATTTATTTAATACCTGCTTCTTAAAGCATGAATTCACAGATCTTTGGTCTCAAGCAATAATCATTCCCATTGTTAAGCCTAACAAACCAAAAGACAATCCTACCTCTTACCGACCCATCTCTCTTACATGTTGCATGTGCAAGATCTTAGAAAAAATTTTAAACCTCCGCCTTATATGGTACTTAGAAAATAATAACTTTCTTACTCCCTTCCAAAGTGGTTTTCGAAGAGGCAGGTCCACATTAGATAATCACGTTGCATTACAGACTTCAATTAATGAAGCTTTTGCAAATAACCAAAAACTAATAGCAATATTTTTCGATATAACCCAAGCCTACGATAGAGCATGGAGACACTGTATTCTACAAACATTGAAAGATACTGGCATTCAAGGTAACATACTTGCATTTATAATTTTTTTTTAAATCGCTCGATTCAAGTTAGAATAAATGGTGTTACAAGCTCATCTAAGATACTAGATAATGGAATTCCTCAAGGTTCGATTCTTAGTCCAACTTTATTCTTAATCGCTTTTAATAGTATTATGATGTAATTAAAGCGCCCATTAAAGCTAGTCTTTACGCAGATGACATTGTTATTTATACTAAATCGAATAATGTAATGACAGCAACTAAAGTTATACAGAGTTTCCTAAATCGGCTTGTAATGACGATAAACGGATTTGTTTTTCTATTGAAAAAACACGATACATTATTTTAAATAAAAATAAAACCCACCTCACAACTAGTCTAACATTAAATAATTTATCTTTAGAACAGTCAAAGGAAATAAACTTTCTAGGTCTAACTTTTGAGAGAACTTTAAATTGGAATTCGCACATAAATAAACTACAGCTTTCCTGTCAAAAAAGATTAAATATACTCAAAATATTATCCAACAAAATTTGGGGTGCTGATCATAAAATATTAATTAGGCTTTACAAATCGCTCATTAGAACTAAAATCGACTATGGTTGTATATGTTACGATGCTGCATGTAAAACCACTCTAAAAAAACTAAACAGTATTCAAACTACAGCTTTGAGATTAGCACTGGGAGCTTTTAAAACTAGTCCGGTTAGTAGTATGCAAGTTCTAACTGGAGAACCTCCCTTACATATAAGACGACAGCAACTATCCTTGAACTACATTGCAAAGATATCATCCCAGAAACAGCATCCTGTATTTTTCCATATCTGCAACCCTGGCCTTCCTCCTAACAATAAGACTAAAAACTCTACACCCCTCATAGAAAGAATAAAGCTTACAACTTTCGATAGGAATCATTTCAATGCAACGCTACATATAAATGCAAACTATCCCCCATGGACAAGCCACCCATTAACTATTGATGTAACACTTACCAAGTATCCCAAATCAACTACAAATTCCACAATAATTAAATCTCTATTCATGGAAATTCTAGACCACTATCCTAATTATTTGCAAATCTTTACCGATGCCTCTAAAACTCCCAATGGTCACGCTGCTGCCTACTACTGTAAAGAAAATTCTTATAGCATATCGATACCAACCAACTGCAGTATACTAACAGGTGAAGCTACAGCTATTTTGGAAGCCCTAATCTTCTTCGAAAAGAGTAGAACGATGAAGTGCATTATCGTAACAGACTCATTAAATGCATTACTGAAACTGAAACAAATATATACCAACAACCCTATTATACAGAGTATAAAAAACGTACTAGAAAAATTTCCATCATTAGGAAAGGAAGCGGCTTTTATTTGGGTACCTTCACATACAGGTATTTACGGAAATGAAAAAGCAGATCAACTGGCTAACAAAAGTCGAATGAACTCAAACCATACTGCACAATTGAAGACATATCCGTACACCGATCTAAAAAACCTGGTTAAAATCCATTGTATTAATACTTGGCAAAATTATTGGGAAAAATTAGGTACTAAATTAAATGTAATTTGCCCAAAAATAACTGATGTCCTGGAGACTCCTTTAAACAGAAGAAACCAAGTCATTATTAATCGTCTAAGAATTGGCCATACTGCCTTAACACACAAATACCTAATAACAAAAGAACCACTACCTATCTGCTCCAGCTGCTCTAACCCACTGACTGTCAAACATATCCTGCTTGATTGGCCAGTAGCGCACCTAGAATTGTCCTCTGGGGGGGGGGGGTGAAGGTTTGGTTGGGCACCGAACTTTTTTCTGTTACCTCCACCATTTTAAGTCCTTAAAATTTGTAAAAAACAGTGTCGGAATAGGGTCCTGGGGGGGGGGTATGACCCCCAACACCCCAGCGGGTTTAATTAAATTATTAGACCATTTTTCTATGAGGAAAATTTAAAATCAAAAAAGTTGTTAAACTTACTACAAGAAGAGTTTTTACCTAGACTTGCAGAAATAGCTCCAGATGACGAAGACATTTGGTTGCAAATGGATGAATGCCTTACGCACAATAACTGGGAGGTTTTCCTTAAAAGCAGCTTTAACAATTGTTTAATTGGACCTAACTGTAACATTAATTGTCCTCCGAGATCGGAACATCTAGCTCCAAACGATTATTTTATCTCTATCTAAAATCAAAAATCTATTCTGACCAAAAATATACAGATTATTTACAGATATTGAAGCATTAAAAATGCGAATTATTGAACAGTGTTAAAAAATAACACCACGCGTTCTGGCTAATGGTAGAAGAGAATTTTACAAACCATTGGTAACGTGAACTAGTCGCGTCCGAGAACATGTACATACTCCTACCTCGTATGGAGGCCCCTATGGGGAATAACAAAAGACCATTACAAAGTGTCATCTTCCATTGTTTAATAATGTACAGAGTGAGTTGTGAATTTTACCGAAATTTCTACTCGTCATAACTTTTGAACGGTAAGGTCGATGTGTCTCATATTTGGGTCAAACTTTATACCATTACCACCTAATCAACTAATTTATTTAAACTGCAAAAATATGAGATCCAGCTTTAAAAAATTAGTTCGTTTTTTCATACCAAACATTTCACCCTGTATAAGGTTTTTGAAAACTCTAATAAGAATTTTATAAATTAGACAAATAGACATTTAAAATGATATTATTTTTTTCCTCACAAGATGACTTAATTTTTAATTTAGAAAAAAATAAATTTTACTATTAATTAAAGGTTTAGCAAAGTGAACTATCGATGTAAAAAAGGTAACTTTTCTTGCAAAAATTATCATTTTGTGAACCAACATTTAATTTAACAAACAAACTGGACCTGATTTAAACTGAAAAAATCAGATTCTTAAAAAACTAGTTCGGTTTTTTTTGTTCAAAGAAAAGATTTCATCCTCTATACCTTTTTTAAAAACTCTAATAAGAATTTTCTAATCAAGACAAATAGGCAATTAAAATGACTTATTTATTTTTTCCCACACGATTACTTAATTTTTAATTAAAAAATCAAATTCGAATAGAATTAAAAGTTTGACACACTGAATTACAAATTTAAAAAATGTTAATTTTCTTGCAAAAATGAAATTTTTTTGAAAATTCATTTAATTTCTAAGTATTAATACTATAAACGCTCGTGGTTTTCATTTTAAATAATCAATCCTTTTGCCAATTTCCAGAATTTTAGAAAGGTACAAGTTGTTTTGAATTATACTAAAACATTGTCCTGTATAATATTTGTTTAGTAATTCATCGTTAATGTCGTTTTATTGAAGTCTCAGAATTGTATTTTACTTTTTCTCAAAATAAAAGGCTACAGTAATAATCAGCTTTATTTTGAGTTATGGAAACATTAAAAATAACATTCATTCAATCTGTGGTTTAGTTTGCCAAACTTTTAATTCATAGTCAAATTTGATTTTTGATTGTCTAATTTTGTCTAATTGTCTAAGATATTTTGTAAAATTGTCTAATTTATAACATTCTTATAAGAGTTTTAAAAACCGTATCCAGGGTGAAATTTTTACTACGAATAAAACGAACTAATTGTTTAACACCGGACCTGATTTTTTCCAGTTTGAATAAATCACTAATCTATGCTAAGCTATGCTTAACTTTTAATTCATAGTCAAATTTCGTTTTTACTTTAATATCCTTATATTTTCATCCCTAAAAATCTTTTGACCAAAATATGACCAATCTTTTTGTGACACCCTGCATAAGAGGGTAAATAAGATATAGTCTAACAAGCTGTCTAAGAGACTGTTTAATATTCAGCTCAGCGTGGTTCTATTTTTCGAAGTGTGAAATTACATAAACAAAGCATCATTTCATAAAACAGGTAGATTCGTTGTTTATGGAAGTTGACACCTCGGAACAGTAGCAGCCGCTAAGGTGAATATTCTTGTTATACTATATGGTAAGATTTTTTATTATCTGTTCTATTCTCATATCTCTGCTAAAAATAGAAATGCGTTCCTAATGTTGTTAAGGTGTCTGTTAATGATGCCTCCACTTTCTCACTATTTTGGAATAACAGGTTTACTGCTCCTACAAAGTTAGTTCCATTGCCGCTGTATATATGACTGCGCTGTCCCCTTCTTGAAGTAAATCTCTTAAATGCAGCGACAAATGCATCCGTTGTCATATCGCTTACTATTTCGAGATGTACAGTTTTTGTGGCTAGGCATACAAATACTGCTAATATCCTTTATAGCTCTTGTACCCTCTTCCTTTGGTTTCTCTTATTTTGATTGGTTCGGCGTAGTATACACCAGTATTTGAAAATGGATGAGCTTGATTTACCCTCGCTCTTGATAAACTTCCCTTTTGTGCATAGGAATCTACCGCACCATTGCTTTTCCTTTACGATTTTGTTCATGTACTTGTAGACTTAGAAACTTTGTACATTTGAACAGTTTATGTTCTTCATGACACACCACACAGGTTATCCTCTTCTTTACCTGTTGTCTGTTATCTGTTGTAGGAATTCCTGTGTTGACTTACATGTCGGAATGTCCCTACTGTCTTGAATTGACGTTTCATATAATCTCTTGGTTTCTGTGTCCCACTTTAACATGCTTATCCTTGTTATAAGAGGGCTCCAGGACTCTGTCATTATACCTAGTCCACTAATCGCTTCTAAGCATTCGTGGAGAGTATCATGTAATGTTTTCAGCGCCTTTGCTGACGCTTCTTCTATTTCCGCAGCCTCAAGTATCTTGTATATTAATATAAATAGATTCATCCTTGGATTATCGTACCGATCTTGCAACATTTTCCAGGCAGCACTGTAGTTTGCTTCTGTTACTACTTCTCCTCGGAGGCTTGTCTTCGAATACTTCTAATGCCCCTTTGTCCGATTATACTCGATCGACGATGGTAAATAAATGGTTGAAATGTGGAGTAAAAATTTTGTTGGTTAGATAACTTTCTATAATAGACTGCGCTCAAATGAGCTCAAATCCCCAATTTATAATTTCACAAATAATGTATACTTCAGCACAGAGGTTAATGCTTCTATCATACTAACAAGCTTTGAACTATGAGCTTACAATACAATTCAATCTAGGCCGTTATTGCAACACTTAGGAAGTTCAATTAGAAAATATATTATTTGGCAATTTATTAAGTTTGCAGGTTGAATGGACTCTAATTATTAAAATATTACTCGATATGTTTCACAATGTTTCAATTATGCATGGTAAAACTATAAACTGTTAAGAAGTTAAGAATAATGTGAGATTACAAATTAGATGATTAATTTGTGATTGTACACTATATATCACTTTATATCTTTGTTGCAGATATTCTAGTCATAACAGATGGGGTAGTTGCAATGCCGGATTCAAACATAATGGAATCTTTACTGTTTCAATTACACTATGATAGTATAGCCATTTCATTTTTGAAAGTTGGTTCTAGTTTTCATCCTCATTCAGGTGCTGGATTTGTTTCATATACCGAATTATTATATTTCTTTGCATATTCCACTTTAGGAACATGCTTGGAAAATTTTGTTAAAGTCGTAAGTATTCACTATTTTGTTAATTAATTATATAAAAATCAATTGAAAAATACTTATATGCGCAAATATATCCATGCAAGCAAAAGATATATTTGTATTTATTTACATTTTATTTGAAGATTTGTTACAATTTTGTTGTTTTTTTTTGTTGTATGTATGTAGATTTGTCTTAATTTTACTTATTTTATTTTATCTTTCATATTTAGCCACGTGAGCCGTCCACAGAAATGAACATTTACCATGAACTATTTCTATTATGGTCATTTCACAGCACCAACCGATACGCTTGTTCTAAAGTATGTGATAGTAACAGATGGACTTCTGCGTAAGTAATATTAACAATATTTGTAACAATAAAACACTTTGTTTTCAAAACTTCCACAAAAATTATTATAAACTCTTATCACTACAGTTGTTTTGGCAGATTGCCGAAAGAATTTAAACACAATTTGCCTCAACATAATAATCATAAAACTTTAGAATATTTAGGTATAGAATGTGAAGTAGCATTAAACAAAACTGCTAGCACTATCGAAAAAAGTATAATTGCAAAATCTATTACAGATGTATGTAGCGAAACCAAAAATTACTCTTACAAAGAAAATAAAACAGTATCGATCGTTCTTTTGACCGAGTCAGTCGATAATTTCGTTAAAGGCCGAGCCGGTTCCTAATTACTTGGTGTTTGTTTTTAACTTTTTACATATTAGACAAAAAATTAAAAAGTGTATACTAATAATTGATACAAAATAATATCGGTCCGATGGGGGACAAAAATAAACAAGGGACGTCTTTTATGACGACAGATACTGACATAAATAACAGTGATTCCAATTTAAGTGTTAATAATATTAATAATAAATCTAGTGAGGATAGTGATGTCCAGAAAACAGCGAAGCAGTTGGAACCGAAAACATTCAATCTCCTCTCAGATAAGTACAATGTACAAAATATTTGGGTATACATAGAAAGTACCGACAATAACAATTTGGGTAGATTACATCCAATGACTGTTGGTCATATTCTTTTTAAAAAATTTAATCTTAAAAGCATTCTTGAAATTAAAAGTATAGGCCGAAACCGGATTAAAGTTTTATTAAAATCACTTCTAGAGGCAAATAATTTAGTAAATCATCTACAACTGAAATCAGAAAATTTAAGAGCATTTATACCGAACCATTTACTGGAAGTTAAAGGGCTAATAAGAGACGTGGATACTCGTTTTGATATTGACTATCTCATGGAAAATATCGAATCAGACTCACGCGTTATTAACATATATAGGTTAAATAGGAAAGTGCAAAAAGAAGACAAAACAGTCGAATTTGTACCAAAAAAATCTATTGTCGTTACTTTCGAGGGGAATATTTTACCAAATCGCGTAGCTTTTAATCGAGTTTTTTTCTCGGTTGAACAATTTGTAGGAAGAGTAACCCAGTGTTACAAATGTTTAAGATATGGGCACGTATCTAAACAGTGTAACAGCACTCAAGAAAAGTGTATAAATTGCGGTGAAATTAAAGACGATAAACATAATTGTGATAGAAATATGATTTTTTGTATACACTGTAAAAGCAAAGATCACGTATCTATCTCAAAAAAGTGTCCCTCTTATGACAATCAAAAAAAAATTAAAAATATAATGATAGAGCAAAAAACCTCATTTAAGGAAGCCAAAGAAATATCTGAAAATTCCTTATCCAGTTTAGTAAGTCACAACTCCTTTTCACCTCTAACAAATTATGACAAACATTTTCCAGAACTTCCTAACAACGAACGTAAATCTTTATCTCAGCCAAATCGTAATCAAATCTCTTCAAATTTCAATTACAATCAAAATAATTCCTTTTCTCAACACACTCATGCGAGTGCTAGACCTCCAATCAAAAAGAAGAGAAAATCAAACTCTCCCACTATCCAATCACCTGTTCAAAAACCATTATTTCCATTCACCTTTGGACCTTCACAACCTTTGACAATAAATTCAAATAAACCAAACTACTCTAGTTTGGAAATCAATAAAAGTAGTATAGCTAGCAATTTATCGATTTTTATCATGGACTTTATTAATAAAATAATTTCAAGTAACAATAAACAACCTATTGATATTAACGTAATTACAAGTAGTATAGAACAAGTATTGGAGGATACTTTGAAAAACCAATAAAATTCAATCCAAAAACACGCAATTTAAATATAATGCAATGGAATGCACGTTCTGCTATAGCTAACAAAAATAGTCTGGTACAATTTCTTTTTGATAAAAATATCGACGTTGCGCTTATAAGCGAAACTTGGTTTAAAAAAAATCAACAATATAATTTTGGTGGTTACAATGTAATCCGCAATGACAGAAACGATGGCTATGCTGGTGTGGCAATTTTAGTACACAAATCTCTTCGATTTGTGGAACAAAAGATCAATATAAATTACAATGAAAATATTTTAGTATGTGCTATACAAGTTAAATATGGAACTTTATCGTTAAATTTTGTATCTATTTATAATCCTCCAAAAATACAAACAATATATGAAGATTGGGTAAAAATTTTTGAACAGTTTGATGGGCCTTTAATTATAGGCGGTGATTTTAATGCACACCACTCTATATGGGGCTGTCATAATAATGATACCACAGGATCACAACTAATAAATGTTGCAGATGATTTAAATTTAACGGTTTTAAACAATGGAGAACCTACGATTTTAAGACGTCCCGATCAACGGGATTCAGCAATTGATGTAACCTTTTGTTCACCTGAACTAGTTAACAAAACATCTTGGAATGTCATCTCTGATACCCTAGGATCAAATCACTATGTCATTTCTATAGAATTAATTTTTGCAATTAATGAAAATGAAATATCTCCTAAAAATAAATGGAATATTAAAAAAGCCAATTGGGCGTTATATACCTCAACGATTCAGATTTTGCATGAGACGAACATCAGTCACTCGGATAATCTAACTGAACAGTACTCCTTCTTCATTAATAATATAAATACGGCCGCAGTAGCAGCAATACCCCAATATAAACCTTATAAATGTAAACGGCACCCACCCCCGTGGTGGAATATTGATTGTGACAATATTATCAAACAGCGAAAATTGGCTTTAATAAATTACAAAAAAAACACTAATTTTGAAAATTACGTTCAATACCAGGAGATCTCGGCTAGAACCAAAAAAACATTAAAAAATATAGCAAAAAAGCATTGGATTGAATGGGTCTCTTCCCTAAACAAAAATACACCAGCTACAACTCTTTGGAATCAAGCTAGAAAAATTTACAGAAAACCAATATCAAAAATAAAATCTTTCGATCAAAAATGGATTGATGACTTTCTTATTAAAGTTGCACCACCAACTGCGAACCCTCAAAAATCCAGCTACATAGATTCAACCCATTCTGAAAAAAATCATTTTCTACTAAAACCTTTCACTTACAATGAACTAATTTTCGCTATAAATGATCGTAAAGATAATTGTCCAGGATACGATCATATAAAATACTCCATGCTTATTAACCTTCCAGAAATAGCAAAACATTTTCTATTAGACCTTTTAAATCGGATCATTCAAGACAATTCTGAGTTAGATTTTTTTAAAGACATCATTGTTATTCCGATTCTAAAGCCTGCAAAAGATCCAAATTCAGCAGAATCTTATCGACCCATTTCTCTCTTTTCATGTGTATTTAAAACTTTGGAACGGATGTTAAAACATAGACTAGAATGGTGGGTCCATACCAAAAAATTACTACCAAATAATCAGTTTGGATACAAACGAGGATGTGGAACTTTAGATGCTCTAGCTACACTTGTAACGGACATACAGAGTAACTTTTCTAGAAATAACTATTTGCCTACTTTATCTCTAGATATAGAAGGTGCTTATGACAGTGTGTGTTTACCTCGATTAAAAGACAAAATGATCAATCAATTTCAAATACCCACAAATCTGGCACAAACCATAATTAATTTCTACACTAATAGACGCTTATACGTTAGAAACTATAAAAATGAATTTCTTGGACCACGTTATAATAGTTGGGGATTACCCCAGGGATCAGTCTTAAGCCCTTTTCTTTTTAATCTGTATACTGCTGATTTTCATAGCCTTAATATACAAAGTATCACTTACAAAACAATCCAATATGCTGATGACTTCCTAGTTTATACAGAAAGGACTAAATATGAACCTTCCATTACAATCTTAAGAAAATTACATGAACATTTCTCAAACTGGTTTTGTGAAAATGGTTTTAATTTATCAACTAATAAATCAAACGTGTGCATTTTTTCCCGACATAATATTCCGAACATAAATACTATTTTATTAAATGGCCAAAGTTTAAATTTCTGTAAGTCAATAAAATATCTAGGTATGTTTCTAGATCAAAAGTTAACATGGAAAGTACACATCGAGTATATGCTTGACAAAAGCAATAAAGGTCTCAATTTTTTAAAATCAATTTCTAAAACTTGGTGGGGTGCTGACGTAGAAACGGCTTTGCTTTTTTACAAATCTTACATCAGATCCATTCTGGACTATGGATGTATACTTTATGGATCAGCAAGTAAACAAATTTTAAATAAAATTGATGTATTTCAACGGACTGTTCTACGTACCTGTATGGGAGCAATGAAGTCTACTCCAATAGCTCCATTGCATGTTGAAGCTTTAGAACCTCCTTTAAATTTTAGACGAGATTATCTAAGTGAAAAATTTGTAGTGAAAATTTCATATATCAACAATTCTTTATATTCTGACATAAGCTCACTAAATACCGAGGATCTAACAAACAGTTACTGGATTCATAAAAATTCACCAACTCTTTGCACGGCCTTTAGAGCCATGTGTAACAAAAAGTATACCAACAGTATTAGCAACCTTGATATTAACGACTATTTCGCATTTTTTAATAAAGCTGATATACACATACCAACATATTATAGTACTCCATTATTAGATTCATCCATCTTAAATTCTTATATAAAAAAATGGCCCATGGCAACTGTAATCTATACAGATGCATCCAAAACATCGGAAGGGACCGGATGTGCTTTCTACATTCCATCCAAGTCAATGGAAAAAATGTTCAAACTACCTCTCAATTACTCAATTTTTAGTGCTGAAGCACTTGCAATTCTTGAAGCCTTGAAATATTTCGACAGTTTAAACAATAATGCAGTTTTAATAATATCCGATTCATTATCAGTTTTATTATCTCTCAAAAATACAAAGTTGCCCAATTATAATTCTAATCCTTTTATTTACCAAATTAAGAACATGCTTGTCAACCTTAAAAATAAAAATAAAACTACGAATTTTATTTGGGTAAAGGCTCATGTTGGTATAAAACATAATGAGCATGTTGATTCTATTGCAAAAGCTGCAATAACCTCGACAGCTGAAATTTTACCAGATGAGAGAATTTGTGTTCCTGATGCTTTTCTCATCTCTAAAAAAAATCAAACAGATCGTTGGAACACTTCCTGGCAAACTTTTTGCGACCATTCAACAACACAATACGTGCATATACAACCACACATCCCTAATTCCAGATGGTTTAAGAATTTCAATACCGCTCGTAAATATACAACAACTTTAATAAGATTGAGATTTGGCCACGCTTGTTATCCTGTTCATCTTGCTCAAATTAAAATATACAATTCAGACTTATGCGAAACTTGTCAAGAACAAGGAGATCTTAACCACATCTTTTTTAAGTGTTCCAAATATCTTCAGCATTCAGGAACTCTTTTAAACAACTTACAATCTCTGCAAATATTTCCTCCATATCACATAAATAACCTGTTGGCTACTAATAATAAAAAAGTCTATGATTGTTTGATTAAATTTATACATAGTGCAAATGTGTGTCTGTAGTCAATCTTAGCTAAGCTCGTTAACCTTTGTTTTAACCCAATTGTTGTTTACCTTTCTTTCCGTGACCTATTGCTAGTAATGTCTTAAACAAATGTCCTGATGGGTCCCTGGACGAGAAGTGAGTATCCCTGTTTTTCCTTATATTTGTTTTTTCTTGCTATAATTTTCTCTTTTTATTTGATTCAGTTATAGGGATTTTATACGGTTTTTTGACTCGAATAGACACACTTTTTGCACTATAGATTATACACTTATGTATGTATACACTTGTATATGTACACTTATGTATGCACTTATGTGTATGCATACATTTTATTTTTTATTTTTTTTTAGTATTAATTATATTGGAATATTGATATTATTAATTTTTCTTTTATTATTTCTCTATACGTAATTGGCTAAATAGCTAAGTGTTAAAGCCACAAAAAAAAAAAGAAAATAAAACAGCAATTCCAATTAAAAATAAATCAATAGAAAACAACATAGTGTTTACAAAAGCAGACAAAGGTAACACTACTACTGCTATAGATAAAATAAAATATAATAACAAAACATTAGAATTTTTAAATAATCAAAATATTGAAAAGTTACACAAAGATCCGACAGAAAAGTATCAAAAACAAATTAAGCTAGCGTTAGAAAATTCAAAATCAATAGTAAATCCAACAGAACAGAAATACCTCAATATCATGAACTCACAGCTTCCTAAATTATACTCTTTTATTAAACTACACAAACCGGATCACACAATAAGACCTGTAGTTTCTTTTTATACAGCTCCGTCATATAAACTTTCAAAAAAAAACTGTTAGAAATTATTTTAGAACACGCTAAATGTTCAGCTAAATTTACCATAAAAAATACAATAGAACTAGTTAATAAAATACAACATTATCAATTACCTAACAATTCCAGATTAATTTCATTTGACGTAAAAAATCTTTTTCCTATTATTCCTCCTACAGACATTTTTTAATAAACGAATAGCAAAACATAACAGGGCTTTCAATAATAGAAAAACAGATTTTACGAGGATAGATTGATATTAAACTAGCTTTTGATAGATGGCGCTACTTGATACCGAATTGGTTTCGGTGTTGACATTTGCCATTCATGACATGACGTCTGTCAAAATTTTAAGTTTTAAAAACAATTAGTTTGGTTTTTACAGCCGTCAAAAGCAAGCAAATTTTGTGTTTTCGGAGAAATGGAAAAAGTCGAGTATCGTTCGGTGATTAAGTTCCTCCACAAAAAGGGTAAAACGAATGTGCAAATCAAAGCCGACCTGGACGAAGTTTATGGTGAGGTTGCACCTTCGTTAGCAACAGTAAAATTTTGGAAAGCTGAATTTGTTCGTGGTCGTACGAGTGTTTTTGATGATGAGCGTCCCGGGAGGCCAAATGAAGTCACCACGCCGGAAATGATCAACAAAGTCCATGACATGATTATGGCAGATCGTCGAATTAAGCTCCGCGAGTTAATAGAGGTCCTAAACATTTCCTACGAACGCGTACACAACATCATTCACCATCATTTGGACATGAAAAAGCTATCCGCGCGATGGGTGCCGCGTTTGCTGACAATCGATCAAATGCAAAAACGTGTGACCACTTCGGAGACGCTTTTGGCGATGATACGGCGCGATCAGAAGGATTTTTTTCGCCGATTTATCACCGTTGATGAAACCTGGGTGCATTATTATACACCAGAAACCAAAGAACAGTCGAAACAGTGGCGCAAACGCGGCGAAGGGCCGCCGAAGAAGGCAAAGAGTGCACATTCGGCCGGCAAAGTGATGGCGACTGTTTTCTGGGATGCGAAGGGCATCATCCACATCGACTACTTGGAAAAAGGAAAAACAATCAATGGTGAGTACTACGCAGCATTATTGGATCGATTCGATGCCGAATTGCGTCGAAAACGCCCCGGTTTGGAAAGCAAAAAAGTGCTCTTTCGCCAAGACAATGCACCGGCTCACCGATCGGCCGTCGCCATGGCAAAATTACACGAATTGGGCTATGAATTGGTTGAACACCCACCGTATTCCTCAGATCTTGCCGCCAGCGATTTTTTCCTGTTTCCAAACCTAAAAAAATGGCTCGGAGGACACCGTTTCGCAACAAATGATGAAGTCGTCGCTGAAACTTCCGCCTATTTTGAAGAGCTCGAGCAAAAGTACTATTCGGATGGGATAAAAAAATTGGAACATCGTCTTACTAAGTGTATCGAGCTAAAAGGGGACTATGTTGAGAAATAAGTCGATTTAATTCCAAAAAACTTGTTTTTTCTATCAAAGGCTAGTTTTATATCAATCCACCCTCGTATATACGCACTTCACCTTCTAGATCATAATCATTCTTTTAATGACGAATTTAAAATTTTTCACATTCAAAATAAAGGCCTTAAGCTATCTTTGTTAGAATCTATGGAAATTAACAAATTAAAAAACACAGATATAATTCTGAATGACCAACTTGAGACAAACAGTTCTCCCCTCCTCAACCTATTTCATTAAAGACTATAAAGTGTAAATGCATGCCAAAAATAGATCACTTGAGAAAGGCAATCAGCCGAAACAGCTGTAGTGATAAAAGTATAATAAATTTTGTGGAAGTTTTGAAAACAAAGTTTTCGGTGTTTTATTGTTACATAAAATTAATTTCCATCAAGTAACGGTCGAATCCATCAATTATTAACAATATTTATCTAGAATTATGTTTAGTTACTCATTTTTAGTTAGTTATTAAAAAGTTTTTTACTTTTCAGAAACGAAACTTTTTGTAGCCATAAAATGCCATCTCTACTTTCTAAACGACAGACTGATGATAATGTAAGTGCTTCCATTTTACTTTTATTATCAAGAAGAATCAGGGAGGGTTTTACAATAGATGTAAGTATTTTTCTTACAAATTGTGAGAAACACCTTTTCTTTTTTTTTTAAATCTGTATTCAAAACAGAGTATATTTTTTATTAACTCACATTAAAATTACAATCTATCCAAAATTAAAGAGGAATAAGTAATTAGTTTCTTTATATAGCGTGTAGGAGACTCTTCCAGTGAAGAGGTTCGTTTCTTTATTTAGCAACTGGATATTTTACTAATTTGTCGTGAATAGTTTAATTAAACAGTATGTAAGTTAAAAGCAATAAAATAATAAAACTCAATCACAACTACATATCACATAATTAAGATCTTTTACAAAAAGATGCACAGAAGATAGACCTGGGAAAGTCCAAGCGGTAGAACAAGGAACGAAATCGACTACATCGTAAGTGACAAAAAACAAATAATTAAAGATGTAGCAGTAGTCAATAAGTTTACCACAAGCAGTGACCACACAATGATACGAGCGAAAGTCCAAATCAACACAAAAAGAGAAAGAAACATAATGATTAAAAATAAATCTCATGGTATCTGGATCCATTAGATATCAACCAATATCAGGCACATATCAATAATAAACTACTACTGCATGAAACCTCTGAGAACGATCTTAACGACTTGAATAATTGCATCATAAACGCCTTACAAGAAAGTCACCGAGTGCACTGTCCGAAAAGAAAATCAGAGAGTAAAATAAGTCCATATACTGAAACGCTGCTAGATCAAAGAAGACAAATGAGAAGCGATAAAAATGCAGACAGTCACACTCTAAAACAAATTAATAAACCTGTTTCGAAGGCAATGAGGAAAGATTTAAGGTAATTTAAAACCGATAATATTAAACGTACTAATATCGTTTTCATCGTTCTTGGCGTGTGCGTGTAAAAACACTTGCAATAAGTTGTTTCATCTGTCTTTCCTTGTCTAAGCTCGATTCGTTTACCTCCTCCAGTGGCGGAGCAAAATGTAGCATGTCAAACGAAATAATAGTCATAAAAGAAAATTATACAGGATATAACGAAAAATACATTTTAAAAGGATTTTGAAATATACCCAAAAAAGTGTTATTTATTTAACCCACTTTAATTAAAAAATGATACAGATTTTTTAAGTTTTAAGCACTGTAGCGAATTCTGAACTGTTACAACGTACTGACCTTGATTAATTAGCTAATCAGTCAGCGTCTTCACTGGAACTGTCTTCATCATTGGAATCTTCCGCCAAATCGATGATAATCCTACTTTCATTTTCATCATATGTGACCATTTTTGCCCAGTCGTCCTGAATTAATTTTTCAGTATGGTTAACACAACTCGCCCACACTGCAGGTGTTGCCTCAGCTAATGCATCGCCCCAAACTTTTTTCACTGTTTCATCTCCACGTCCATGTTCTCCAATATGACGATCATAGTATTGTTTAGAAATGCCCCAGACCAACTCAATCGGATTATATTGACAGTGATATGGAGGCAATCTCAAAACCTGATGCCCATGTTCTTGGAGTAGCTCGTCTATAACGTACCTGGTATTTTGTGGTTTATTCTGGCGACAAAGACTCAATAGCTCTGTCTTGCCCGAATCGTCGTCAAAAATTATTTTTTTCGCTCGTAACCATTCTTGTAAGTCCGATTTTTTCCAACTGGCATTCGGTAACTTTTCTATTAAAGAGCTATGGTATGAGGCATTATCCATAATAATTAGAGATGGTTCCTCCAACATTGGTATCAGCTTTTCGGAGACCCACTTTTTAAAAGACTCTTTATCCATAGAATCATGATAGTCTGCACTCTTCGATTTCGTAGAAAACAGTAATCCAGCATCTTTAACAAATCCTTGCCTACTTCCGGCATGTAAAACAACAAAGCGTTTACCTGTATTTTCGTGTCCTTTTCTGATGCTTTTCACACAGTCATCTTGCCAAGTACGTTTATATGCCCCTTTTAGGAATATCCATGTTTCATCTAAAAAAACGAACTGAAGTGGGCTTGGACTTAAAAAATTTCTCATATAATGCCTCAAAAAATACAGTCGTTTGGAGACAATACATGGTTTCTCACATAGCACTCGTCTACTATTTTCTAGTTTGTATGAAAACCCACAATTTTTCATAAGACGCCACAAACTTGTATCAGAACCGTCATAGAGATGCTTGTTTCTTAATTGTGTATTTAGAACTTTAATTGTAACGTGCTCTCCTTTTGCTTTCATGCCATACAGTACATTTCTAATCTCTCCTTTTATAGTATCGCTGACATCATTAGTCTTTTTTTTGTACATTACGTGACTCTCCTGGTGTAGTAAGAGCTGCCCCTGTCTTGTATTCACTCTTTATTCTTGTCACTGTGCGAAGACTGATTTTCAAAGCGTCCGCTACTCGTTCATGTACCGATGATAACGAAAGCAAAGGTCCGTTGTTTTCTTTTTCTTTTTTAAAATACTCCAATAAATGAACTACACATTGTCGCATTTCTCCTGTTATCGTTTTTCCCGGCATTTTTTTTATTAAATAGAACAATTAGTTATTCACAACAAAAAATAATAAGTAAAACTGTTCGGAACAAATTCCAACAATGACTGACTAAAATCGACTAAAACAACATAAAATATCAATGGTAATTGCTACAATTATAAACCTATTAGCCAGCTCATTCAAGAACAATGCCACAAGTCATTATTGCAATGGGTATCGGAAGAGAGAGAGAGTTAATTTATAATAAACTGGAATTTTTAAGGTGTCGAGAGTATTATTTTATGTAATGGAATTCCACACAGTAAGAGCTCAAACTATTAATTAATTAAAAACTGTTTACTTATAAAAACTATTTCATCAGCTACTTCAAACCTGCACAGATCAGGGTAACATGTTAAAAAAAACACGTCACTGCCAGCTATCTGTATTCGTAAAGAGGCCGAACTTATCACCGACACCGTATCGGCCAAACGCATCGGTGTTATTGCTACAATACTGGGAGACGTGAGTGGTCTCTTCATTCCCTTCTCATCGCACTTTACCATGACGAACGTGACTCGCACAATTGAATTACGCATCTGTGTATCAGAGAGAGACGAATATTAAAAATTCCGTAGTAGCTTATTTCAGGCACACGCCAAGAACGATGAAAACGAGTATATACAGGAAAATAACAACTTAAAAGTTCTACGTAGAAAGTTAACGAATGGGAAATGCGAAATTCATAAATTAAGAAACAAGCAAAATTAAATAATATCACGTAGAGACGAGTTAATACAGGTCGTCGAAGAGTTTTACGAGGAATTATATGGAAGTAGACGAGAAGATCAAACAGGAATACAAACAGCCATTTCAAAGAAGATCATGAATCAAGGTTCCGAACTAATGCCAGAAATAAAGGTAGATGAGATTCGACAAGCGTTAAGAAAAATGAAAAATAACAAAGCCCAGGAGAGGATGGAATTGTAATAGAAGCTATCGTAAATGGAGGAGATATGCTATTAAATCAATTAAGGAAACTGTTTAATCTATGTTTGCAGCAAAGAGAGGTGCCCAAAGAATGGAACAATGCTATAACCATCCTTTTACATAAAAAAGGAGATAGAACGGACCTAGAAAATTATAGATCTATTAGCCTGTTAAACCACATATACAAGCTCTTCACTAGGTTAGTGACGTCAAGATTGGAGAAAAAATTAGATTTCTACCAACCGAGAGAGCAAGCAGGATTAAATTATGGTACCAATAATCACCTTCACACAGTAAAGTCGCTCATTGAAAAATCTATAGAATATAACAAACCTCTTGTCCTCACTTTCATAGATTTTCATAAAGCGTTCGACACGGTCGAAATAGACAGCCTTATAGAAGCAATGAACAATATTGACAAAAATGCCACTATGACTGTTACGATACACGATAAAACCCGACCAATAAAAATAAAACGTGGGATAAGGTAAGGAGATACATTCTCACCGAAATGATTCATAACGGTATTAGAGTATACCTTTAACATGGTCAGTTGAAACCACAAAGGAGTAACAGCAGACGGCGGAAAGCTTAACCATCTCCGTTTCGCAGATGACGTCTTTATCACAGATAATTTAGGAGAAGCCACAGATATGTTAAATGAATTGACTTTGCATGTTCGAAGGTGGGCCTCAGAATGAACTTGACCAAAACTAAGTTTATGACAAATATGATCCCCAATAACCATTTAACTATTCAAAACAAAGTGATAGAACTCGTAGAGAAATATACGTATTTGGGTCACGAAATAAGAATCAGCAGGGATAACGAAACATGCGAAATCCAAAGACGAATTACTTTAGCGTGGATAGCCTTTGGAAAGATGTGGGACACACTTAGGGTCAACATACCAATTAGCCAAAAAAAAAAAGTATTTGACCAATGCGTATTACCGGTCATGACCTATGGTGCGGAAACTATGACTCTAACCAAGACTACGGCTTCGAAATTGAGAGTGGCACAGAGACGAATGGAACGGTCTATGCTGGGAGTGACGTTGCGGGACCGAATAAGAAACGAAGATCTGCGAAGAAGGACGAGTATTGCTGATGTTGTGGAACGCATAGTGGAACTAAATGGAATTGGGCAGGCCATGTAGCGAGAATGCATGACTTACGATGAACGAGCAAAATTACACATTGGAGGCCAAGAGCAGACAAACGTAGTAGAGGAAGACCACCTACACGTTGGGCTGACGACATCAGGCGTATCACCAAAAATTGGCAACAAAGAGCACAAAATCGCAAAGAATGGAAGAGTTTAAGGGAGGCCTATGTCCAGCAGTGGACGTGATAAATGAAGGGTGGATGATGATGATGTGGTTATGCTCTCTGGGCTTATGTGATTCCTGGTTGAATGTTGGATGTTCTATTGTTATTTGGATGGTCATTTTTCTGTCTTAATTTTCGGTACATTTTTCTTTGCAGTTACTTATAGACTATGCACCCTCTGTAATTCGCTGGATAATTTTCGTATTATATTTCGACTTATGTAATCTTTAGTCTTCCTGGATCAAACTTTCGTAAAATAACTCTCGACACTGCGAGGCTTTCTGTGAGAAAAAATTTTTGTGTGCCCATATCCTTGACATCGCAAGCACTGTTGTATGTCTCTGTTGGAACGTGGTGCTTCAAAAACTACATTTGAGTGCATTAGATATTTCGTTGTATATATGTTAAAAACAGAATATATTTATTAGATATTTAATCGGTTACTGTGTCAAAATTATGTATTATTTTTTTTAATTTATAGAACATTTTCTACATGAATGGGAACTTAGAAATTAAACTTATACTTCAATGGAAAGCATCAATTTACGTTCATTATAGAGTAAGATCTCAATGGCCTGCTTCTAAAAATATCACACATTTTGAAGTATACATATCAGGTAAGCTTTAAAACTTAAAATAACTATTTCTCATTTTTTATTTTGAATCTCAATATTTTATATTTCTTTTGTAGCTCCTTATGAGTTTCTTCATGATATTACGTGTATAATAAAAAAAGAATCCAAATCTTTATACAGACAAGCTATTATAGAACGTTTCTGGATGAGACTGTCCCAATTATCATCAGGGGATTTAGGCCTAGCTCAACAATTAAGTTCTTTCCAAAGTAACAAAGACTGGTATACTCTCCCAGAGAGTGTACGGAATGGAATACCTGTATATGTGCTAAATAACTCCAGTTGTTCAGACGCAACAAGACTCATTCTGTCTCCAAGGTTAGTAGGTGTAACATATTCTACGATTTTTGGGTAATTTTTTTAAGATTTTAGTGATGTTTCAAGTCTAAAGTTCATAAACATGTGGCAGCCAATATGTCAAATGGAAACAAATAACTGGAGGAAATGGTTCCATGTTCATAAAATTTCTCTAATCTTGCAGCATGATAATCCTCTTCCCAAGTATTTACATTCAGCAAATGCTTCTCAAAGATTCCAAGTAAGTTTTTGTATTTTTTGTACTGCAATAAATATAAATTAGATATTCTGTTGTAATATATTTGATTTTCTAGTTAAATTTTGGGACAGACAACTAATAGACTAATATAGTACGTTAAGTTTTGGATTAGATATTGCAAACTACATTAGATTAGCAAAGCGTTAAAGTCGGAAAAATTGCCTCGTACGAGGTAATTGTAATTCTCGATCTCCTCCGACAACACGACAGAAAATCAAAATCATTGAAAATCATTTAATAACACATAACAACGGATGGGATTTACACATGGTACAATGAACACAAGGTATGATACACAATGTTCCAAAATCGGTTCGCTTTGCGCATGACGTAGTAAAGATCCCTTCTTCACGCAACAGTTGAATGTAGTTGTATAGAAAACACTTTTAATTTTAAGTTATAATTTTTTATAGTTATATTTTAATATAATATGGCTAATTTAATTATAGTAATTGAATCGGTTATTTCTGAAAGGGCTTAAGTGCTATTTCGACAATTTTTCTTTTAATATGCAAAAATCTATCGTTTGGTGCAGAAATGAAGTAAATTCGATTATTTTTTACTTGCATGTATGTGTGAGAAAATAATGGTTTACCGCAGAAAAGACCTAAGTAAACTAACTTAGTCCGTTTAAGAAATAAATATTTAAATTTATGTCGTACTGTATCTGACCTTGCTCTCTGTTTTGGTTTAAAATGCAAGCCTCGTGTCGCGAAATATTTTCAGTGATTTACTGGCTTCGATACTGTGTGCAGTTAAGTGCAATATAATCACATGTTTCTGGCAATATGTCTAGTTCGGACGAAAATACTGAAAGTGAAGGGGAGTCACATCAATTAGATAATCTTAGAAAAAAAGGCGAGGTTTGAGAAATGATGATAATTACCAAAGAAATTTAATCAAAAAAGCTAGAGTCAGTGGTACTGCGTATACAGAATATAAAGGAAAGATGGTTGCTGCCAGGCAAATCGAAGGTGCAGTTATATATTGAATAGTCTAGGTATATAAATGTGTTATTTTTTAGATGTAAAATGCAGTGTTATACTAAGCTAAACGATGAGCAAACACAAATAGTATTTGAAAATTTGAGAAAGTCAAAAAAATAAAAACAATAAATTAAGGGAAGTACTTTTTGATCATTTTATTCGCGTTGGAGATCTGAAAGTAAAAGTGTTTTTTTGGGGCTTTTTGAAATTTGCATTCTCTATTTGAAAAAAGAATAAAACGAATAAAATCATTGATTGAAAATAATCTGACTCCTAGAGATAAACGTGACAAAAATATTGAAGGGCAATGCCAGAAGATCAAAACATAATAACTCATCAGCACATTCAAAGCTATCCAGTAAAAGAAAGTTACTATTCGGGAAAAGAATATAAATATCTAGATAGTAGGTTTAATATAAAAATTATGTACGAAATGTTTAGATCCAAGTATCCTGAAACGAAAATTAAATACAGCTATTATACATTTTTTCGCGAAAACTTTACGTTGAAATTTGGCCATCCTCAAATAGACACATGCGTAAAATGTGAAGAGTTGAATTTAAAAATCAAAGGTCCCTCTCTGGGAGATGCCCCAAAAAAAGTAGCTGTTACAACATTGTTTGTGCATAAGGGGCCAACAAGTTTTATACGAATTTAAAGGATACTGTTAAGAGTGTCATGATAGGAACGACGTGGTAGGGCTCGCATTTGACTATATGCAAAATGTTCATCTGCCGCATATACCTGTACAAGAAGTCTTCTTATACAGAAGGACTGGCGAATAAGGGCCCTAATGAAGTATGCACGTTTTTGCTTGATTATATAAAAAATTACATACCACCCAACATAAAATAGTTGAAACGTTTTTGTGACAATTGCCCTGGGCAAAATAAGAACCACACTATTATAAGATTATGTTTGGCCCTTACAGATATGAGGCGCTTCGATAAAATTGAACATTATTTTCTCATTACAGGGCAATCCTTCATGCCCTGTGACAGGGATTTCGGTGTCATAAAAAGGTACTTAAAAAATTTTACAGAATATTTGAAATTCATAAGTACACAGAAATTATTGTTAATTCAAGTGCCAAAAGCAAGTGTACTGTAAAAGAAGTTTAAAGTATTGAGATTTTTGATCTTAAGCAATGATGACAAGTATTATAAAAAGACAAGCCTGTCCACTGAATCTCAACAAATAAATGTTCCGATCTAATTTCGACATTTCGATCTCAAAAAACACATTTTGCAATTTCGACCTTGAACCATTATGCATATAACTCCGAAACTCCAGGTTATGTAAGGGCATCTGAATATATTAATAGCATTTTTGGTGTTAATCACCTCTATTTTTCTTTACCGAAACTCAACAGCCAATTTAGTATCGAATGGCCCAAAATACCAGCATATGCTGAAGGCATGGTGCCAATTATGGAAACAAAAATATGCCATTTGCAAAGCCTTAACCGGTCGGTACCAGAAGATAAGCAAGAGTTCTACGTCAACATAATTAATTCCTAGCCATAAAAGACAAAAAAATCCAAAACCAAAGCATCTTAATAGAACTGAAAACCATGTTTTTTTTAGATTTTGTTTTAAACTTTGTAAGAATAATGTTTTATTTCTATGTTTTATATTATATTATTTCTTTAATTTTGATTAAATATATTTTTGTGGCTGTTTTTCAAAATAAAATTACCATATTATAGGATTATATAAAAACCCAAAAAATTAAATTTGCTTTATGAAATGTATTATTCTGAAAGGACCTAAGTTATTTTTTTTGAAAAAATCTGTCCAATGAAGATAATCCAAAATATTAGATTGATTTGATTAATCTGCACCTTTAACCGAACCATACTAGTGAAAAAAATAATAAAAAGTTTAAAATATCAAGAGGTTAAAAAATAAACAACATTTTTCTGTTTTTCTCAAAACTTGAAAATGTCACTTAGTCAAGGATCAAATATGAGCGCAGCGATGTCACTCAATATTACACAATGTTTTAAATGCCGTCTTTTATAATTTAAACACATAAAATTATCTTGTTGTTGTTTAATAATAATACTAATATGTAAGCACTACGAGCATAGTAGGCCCATGGCTTGATGTACTATTCTTTTCCACTTCCTTTTGTCAATTGCTTTTATTTCCCAGTTTGTTACGTTAAGTCTTCTGATATGTTCTTTACTATAGAATATAATAAATTAAACAGCAGCCAAACACTACAGGTACTTTTCAAGACACTATAATGCTTTAACTGAAGAAAAACGCGGTAAGTTACTACAATGTCAAAAAAAAGCCGTTAAACTATCATTACAAATAATGGCCCCGAGAGATATTTGCTACGTCACACGCCTGGCTCAGCTGTCAAATATCATGCGCAATATCATACCATGTGTTCATTGTACCATGGGATTTACATCTCCGTCATTCGAATTCGATGTTTGTTTTCATTGCGTATGCCTGGTTCATTTCTTAGAGTACATAAACTCGATAAAAATACACTGACCTTTAAAAAGCGGTACATTTGTATCAGTTTTTAATATTGTGAAAAATTTTTTCTGGTTGAATTAAAAATAAAATCGCATTTCTTTAAAAAGATAAAACAAAAAAATATACTCTTATATAATAATTCCTAATAAAATAAGAAATAATTCTTTATGCCCTAAAGAAATGATTAAAATATTTGACCTTCTATGGCTGAACAGTATCCCAATCTGTCATAAAAACTTCTGCGGGCATAAAGTTTCTGCTGTCACAGAATTGGAGAGTTATCTTATTCGCTTTTTTAATTCATAAAAATTTAGGTCTCGAGTCTCAGGATGATCGTAGATGATCTGGAGATCGCGCAGGCCACTTAATATCGCCTGTTTCACTGATCACTCGATTCGGGAAAGTATTGTTTAAATACTCCCTAATAATTCGAGCGTTGAGAACTGAACAGTCGTCGTGATGGAACCAAAGATTCTCCAGATTTACATCAGGAAGATTGAGAATAGCGGGAAGAACATGATTCTGTAACAAATCGAGGTATACTCTACTATTTAAAGTTGCCCTCAATAAAAAATAGACCTATTATGTGGTCTCCTAAAATGCCAGTCTACACGTTACCTTTTTGTGGACGTTATGTTCGGTTAAAAACATTTCTGTGCTGGTTTTCCCGCTCACAATACCTCGTAATAAAAGTATTGTGTCTCCCTACTAACGAAACAGAAGATTTATCAGTGAATAAAATGTTTTTAATAAATTTTGGTTCATAATTAACCTTCATTATTAGAGTTTCACAAACCTCCATTCTTCGAAAGTAATCGTCTTGATAAAGCTGCCACGTTTTCGAATATTTAAAATTCTTGTAACCGTCCTTTTTCCATACTTTTGTTACAGTAACATTGCTAACATTTAAAGGCGAAGTCCCATGCATCCGATTTTCGAAAATCGTCTGTTTTTGTAGTTGCTATTTGGAAGCTAGTCACATGGTACGATTGTCGGATACGAAACTCCGTATAAACTGTCAATGGACATTTTTTTGGTTTGGATGTTTGGCTGGTAATTGTTGTTTTGCCACTTTTGCATGATAAAACAGCAGAAGGCATTATTTCCGCATTCTCCTGCTTTCAATTATTCAGTTTATTATGGATAATGTAAAAGAAACTATGTAGACTCAATAACTTTTGAAATGTGTAATTAGGCATTCTAAGGTAATTGCAATATTTATCAACATTATTTAGCTTCATTTCCTGCAATAGATTATTAAAAGCCCCTTGTGACTTTCTTTGCTTAAATATTTGACGAACCAATTCTTTTCTTTGCCCAAATGTACGTTTTTTTTTTTGCGAATTAAAAGAAGTAGACATAATAATAGCGTTTTATTAACTTTAGGAACATAGCTTCTTCGATTAAAATTCATGTTTCAATAAATTGAAAGTAGAGATGTTAAACTATTGGAATACAATTAGGTTACAAAAAATTCGTTTTATCGGAAAAAGTTAAAATAATTTTATCTTTATTCGATGTAAGAAGCGTAGTTAAATATTTCGGATGAAATTCGGCGTGGAAATATTCTGATTCGATTCTGACCAATGAGAATACTTTCGGATCATCGTGTCGTCGGAAATCGGATACATGGGAATCCGCCACGGTATAAAGAGGTTCAACAGTAGAACCACTCTCCGAAAAATTGGAAGTAAAATCTGTCAACGCGCAGGGGACTGCGCTTATTTCTTAGTCGCTCGAGAACCATTTTTCCATTGCTAGTCGCGTAGAAACATACGGGTTAACAGTGCCGTATTTTGCTTAAACTGAGTTAGTTTTGTGGATATTGTTAGTATTGTGAAGTTGAACATGAATAAAATTCGAAGTGGTATTAGTCGGTGTTCAGCGAAAATGTACAAGAACAATTCAAAAAATTGTAACTACAGTTACCTGCCCTGCACAACCTGTACAACTTGCCTTGCGGAAAAGCTACAAAATATAATTTTAGATATGATTACAAAATTCAAAATATTTCTTTAAAAGTGGTAGGAGTAGTATGTGATGTGGGCTCTAATAATCTTAAACTTTCTTTGTTAAATATATCTGCCAATAGACCATATTTTTATCATGAAAATAATAAAATTGTCTTTTCTTTTGATACACCTCATTTATTAAAAGCAGTCCGTAATAACTTCCTAAGAAACAAATTTGTTATTGATGATATTATCGCTTCTTGGGAATTTATTAAAACATTTTACGAACATAATAAACAATACCCTATACGTGCAGCGCCAAAATTGACCGAATCACATATATATCCTAACAATTTAAAAAAAAATGAAAGTGAAATATGCTTCTCAGATATTTAGTAACACTGTTGCTGCCGGGCTGCATCTGTATATTAGATTTAATGTATTCGTCGAGGAAGCAACAACAACCGAAACAGTTATTAGGAACATTAATAATATTTGATATGCTCAATTCTTCTTCATTAAGAGGAGCAACTGAGTACCAAAGACCGTATAGAGGAACCGATGCTCAGCAAGAATTTCTTAATACGTGTTTCCGATTGTTTAATAATTTACAGGTAATTAATTTTAAAGCTGAAAATGTAACTAAAAGAATAAAATGTGTTATTGGTTGGAAAATAACCATTAATGGAGTGATTCATTTGTGGAATCTACTATAGTCACATGGAATGGATTATATTTTAACAAGGCGGATGAATCAAGATTGCCTAGAAAACTTTTTTGGTTCAATCAGGCAGCAAGGTGGCAATTGTGTTAACCCTACTCCGGTACAATTTAGCGCAGCATTCAAAAGATATTTTTGTTTAGACATGATGCATTCCGGTACAGAAAATTGCGAAAGAGATGCAGGCGATATTTTGTTAAATTTAACCGATATATGTACCGACGAATATCTGCCCGAAAGCCCTGCTTTGGTTCCTGAAAACACTTTGGATGACCAAGAATATCAAACTTCAAATAAATTACAGAAAAACTCACAAGATATATATGCGGTTATTTAATAAAAAAGTGTCTTAGGAAACATGTTTGTCTAATCTGTGAAGCATATGGGAGACAGAGTACGATGAACTACACGATTCGTCTCTATTTGTTACGTTAAAGCCTATAGTGGTAATGAAACAAACGTTTTTGACAAGCTCTATATACCGAGCCAAAATGTTGTGCAGTATGTTACAGATTTGGAAATTATTTTTCAAGAGAATTTTCAAAATTCTCAACTCATTCGGTCATCAACAAAAATCTTACAAAACTACGTTAGCTTATTCGAAAAAATACCATATACGAATCCTTGCAACAATTTTCCAAAGGGTTATCTCATTAGATTATATGCTAGAATTAGAATATATTAAACATTAAAAACAAATTAATAGAAATTTTAAAGTATCTAAGACAAAAGGACATAGGAAATTAATAATTTGGAAACATAATTAGCTTTAAAACTTGTTTGTTTGGGTTTATATGACTGCGAACACTAAATACATTCGAAAATTTTAATTTTTGTTTTTACTTATTAGTCATGTTTTGTATACAATTTTATCCGTAAACTAATATTAACATTAATTTATAATAAATAATCCTTTTTATATTTTTTGATAATTTAGTTAGTTAAGTAATTCATAATTTAGTTTTATAATATATTTTTTTGATAATTACTTCTTCTATAATATAATATAATAAATTCTTCTGCAGCTCTATACTTGTTTCAAGAGCTATTTTGCCATATATTGTCCAAATTCCACATTTTTTTAGGGGGAGAATAGGAATCACTCGGTACTCTCTCCAACTATCTGAAATATCTCCTGATAACCATATTTGATTAAAAAAAAATTTAATAGTGTTTTTTTTTATTTTGATATAAATTTGCCAACAATATAACGTACATATATTCCTATTCCAGGCGAAGTATTTTTCTTATTCTTTTATTTTAAATCCGTTTAAAAATGGATTTGACTAGACTATCTCCAGCAGACATCCTGACAATGCAGATGCTTTGTTAATCTGACTCCTCACGTCCTTTACTGGGCCACAATTTAACTTGAAAAAATAATTTTATTACCGTTTCGACTTCCAATTCGGACGTCGTTGTCAAAATACAAAATATTAATTTATTTTTGTATTTTGATAACGACGTCTGAATTGGAAGTCGAAATTATTTTTTCAAGTTAAATTGTGGCTTATTTCCCAATTAGAATAGTTGATATTCGTTTAATTTATTAAAAATTGTTGAAATTGTTAAAAATAAGAAAGACGAAGAGAATTTTTTTATTTAAATTTGTGGCTAAAAATCACCATAAAATATAAAAATCTTCTCGACACTATTAAAAAACTTTTTCTATTCACTTACGGTGATTTTAAGATTTGGTTTTACTGTAAAACCATGTAAAACTTTTTCATAATATACCATGTAAAACTTTTTCATAATATACAGTATTGGAAGATTCAAAACGGAACATACGAATTATTAATACAATTATTAAGATCCCCTGACCTGCAATTACCCAGTGTAAATTTCAATATAACGTCGCGATGTCTTATAATTAATTCATTTGTTCGACTGGACTCCTTCTCCAGTCGATATTTTTCGACTGCTGCGCACGTGCGCACCTTAATAATACGACTAATAGTTGATTGTGTCGGTATTGGCCTATCTTCATACGCACAAGTAAATAAATTTATAATATCACGGTACGAGTTGCCCCCATAATACCATTTTAAAATTTGTACTTTTTCTTTGTTTGTATACATGGTTTATGGTTAGAAACACTACTTTTATTTCAGCTTATGGCGTTATAATGAGAAGCAAAGCAAAGGGCATGTATTTGTTTTGCTCGGCCAGTGATGTTCCTTGGGACTGTTGCCAAATCGATAGATACCTTCGGCAAAAATCTGTAGATTTTGATGTATCATATACATCCTTTTAAATTTTAAATTATCAACAATATTTGGAATAATAAATATATTAAACTATACACTAACCAATTCAAATAATATCTAATGAACACAAAAAAATTGTTATTAATAAAACATTGTTATTATCTGCACAAAAACACAGAAAATCAGTGGACGATAGACAACAGTGTCGACGTACACCTGTCGAATACGCTACTAGAAATCGCCAAGGAGTAGCAATCCAGTCGAACAAATGAATTAATTATAAGACATCGCGACGTTATATTGAAATTTACACTGGGTAATTGCAGGTCAGGGGATCTTAATAATTGTATTAATAATTCGTATGTTCCGTTTTGAATCTTCCAATACTGTATAGAATAAATGGTTATCTTTTCAGCAGTTTGAATTTTAATTAATGCACTCTTGCACATTACGCGATTGATTTGACGAAAAGACTATTGCAAAATTTAATTAATGTTCTGCAGACTACAACTAAAACTAAACGAATAATGCAGAAAACACAAAAAATCGCCGATATAACCGAATTAACCTACGAAATGTAAATAGTGACAAAATTTAATAAATGTCAATAATGTCAAAATTTCATAACAGTGGAGTAAACCGCGTCATGACGAGGTAAATTTGAATTACTCCTCCTGGTTTAAAAACAGAGTATAGTAATGCCGTGAGAGCTTCGAAATTAACCTTCTTTTTATTTGAGGTTATATGACGTGTATAATATATTAAAAATCATTGAGATTTAAAACTTGCGCAATACCGTTGATATTTTAAATACCGTTGAAAAATATAAACATTGAATTGTAATATTGTTTTTCATTTATTAAACCCTTTGTTTTTGTAATATTAACATTTAGTAAGCACATCTGGACAGTTAAATATGGGAAGCTGCATTTTTTATTTTAATAAATAATAGTAGTAGGCTCAGAAAGTTTTAATACGACTCTGTAAGGTTAACCAAAGGAGCGTGCGGCCTCCGCCCGCATCCATCACTGGTGAGTTACCAATTTCGTACTTTACCGGTATTATAAATACTTCCTGAGATCAAAGTGCCGACAGAGGAGTGGTTTTACTGTGGAACCGCTTTATACTGTGACTCCGCCTTAACTCTCTCGCAACACTTCTACTTGAATGTGTTGAATCCAGCGGCGGCTCGTGGCCTAAAAAAGGGGTGAAGATGAGGAAAGCTTGCCGGAGCCAAGAGGAGTTTTTGTACTTACGTCGTGCCCAAATCTCATTAAAAAATTGTATAGTTATATAAAAACTAAACTAATAAATACTATACTATATCAAAAATGTCTAGTATAATAGACTAAATTTCAAAATATTGTCGCTGCCAATACTAAATAAGTACACATGCAACTAGTGGCCAGTGGGTGAAGACGAATAATATATTTCTTATCGGCACTGCAGTAGCTATTTTTCTCAACTATCACTAGCGACAGGCTGACGTCACGTTGCCATGGCAACCGTGAACGCTTATGCAGATGAATTTCGCATTTCAAAAATGATATTCACCTATTCCTGAATCATACACGGCAAGTGACACAGGTCAGGACTTGACCGTTAAGTACCTACCGCACCGCTAATAAAGCTAGGTGCCTTTTTTAATTTATAGATTAATTAAAAGAGAATAAATAATTGATTTTAGAATTTATATATAATAATGTTGGTTTTTTTTTTATTTATTTGTCTCAATTTAATTATATTTTTTTGGTGAACCTCACCTTGACCTACTTCACCTGGCCGGCCGCCGCTGGTTGAATCTACCTGGATTGTTGCACGACTTTGTGTATCCCGGTATTCTCTTTCCCCAACTTTTTCTGGTGATACTTCTTGAACGTGACATTTTTTGCAGTTTTTAAGGCAATGACAACTCTCAAAATTTTTAACAATATTATGAATTGACTGTACGCAAGGAATTGGTCTCATCTAAAAAAACACAGAAAATAAATCTACACACTGTTGCCCTGAATTACCACAATAAAACCATTTTCTTATTTGAAATTTTTGTGCTGGCGTATACACAGGCATGTTCTTTACAAAATTAAATTTAAGGTCTACGCTGTTAACGCTTTAAACAACCTCTGTGTAATGACGAATTATTGGCAACGGGTCAATGAAGCAGCTACGTAGAAAGTCGACGGCGCGCAGTGTTGCCATTTATAGGGTGTATCTCTATTTTAAAACTTAACGTACTGTATAATCAAAAATGAATTTATTATTTCTAAAATTATCACTTTTTCCCTCCGAAGGAAGTCAATCCAAAAGTGTGCGAGTACGTCTGTGTGTGTGTGTGTGTGTGTGTGTGTGTGTGTGTGTGTGTGTGTGTGTGTGTGTGTGTGTGTGTGTGTATGTGTGTGCGTGTGTGTGTTAGTGTGTTAAGAATCGGATGACCCATTAATTCGATGTTTTGAGTGCTTTGCAATGATGTTTAAAAGCTCAAATTTATGTAAGGATGAGAAACTGAATATTAACACGTTGAACGCCGTAATGTATATAGTACATAAATGATTTTCGGGGCCGAGGATATTCTTTTAGTCAAAACATGTCATGAATATTCCATACATAAACATGTTACATCAATATTTTTTTCCAAATCGAACTTTGAACCGCGAAGCAAGTATAGGTAATGGATTTTGATAAGAGCTATGACCTTGTAAACCTCAGGTAAACTTGTGTACTGCACCAGCATGACTCATAGCTCTTGTTAAAATCTATTACCTCTATGCACCACGCGGCCCTCAGTACCAAATCTCTCTTGGAGGCCGCGCGACCCACACGTGATTCACGCTGACAGGAATCAACTTGTCGGTCGTAGTCGATTATCATAGCTTTATATTACAAGCATTCAGTCTATTTCGCGTCGTTATCTAAATAAGTGTAATACATTGTGCATCTAAAATGGGCGAAAAAAATAAACAAATTCAACTTTAAAAAGTGATAAGGATGAAGAAACATTCGGATATTCATCGGAAAGTTATGTAAATAGTGATAGTGATACCTTTTCTTCTGAACATTGCTCGCCTATAAGGAAGAAAAAAAGTACGTCGTACAAAAAACTGACCAACAACGGTTGATAAATGAAAGCAGCAGGCAAGTTGACGAGTTAGCTCCAAGTACAAGTCATTCTTCTCAAGTTGATGAAATCATTGAGGGTGATCATGAGTTCATGAGATACTTGTTCGAGATATGAGTTCTAGCAATTTACAGTGGAGTGCAATCAAAGGTAACAATTTGAAAACATTTCCGCTCTTTGCTAATAATTTAAAAATTAACTCTGATATTGCGGAAAATATGTGAGAGAAAAAACTAATAGATTCCTTTTACCTATTTGTGGATGACAGTCTTCGTACTAAGATGGTCAACGAGACAAATAGATACCAAAAAGCTGAGAAAGCTCTTTTACCTAATGCTCTAATCAGAAAGTGGAAAGATACGAATATAGATTAAATAAAAATATTTTTGTAATTACAAATTTGGATTGGGCTTGTTCAAATGCCAAAACTATCTTCTTATTGGTCTTCTAATGTGCTATACTTCACTGAAATAAAACAAGTCATGTCAAGAAACAGATTTGAACTTCTGAATAATTGGTATTTTACTGATAACGATAATTCACATATTTCCGCAAGACTGTATAAGATAAAACCGCTCATTGATCGCATCTGACAAATATTTCAAAACTTTATAACGCCATCTGGTAACATTTGTATAGACCAAACTTTAGTTCCCTTTCGTGGTCGGCTATCTTTCCTACACTTTATCAAAAATAAACAGCATAAGTTTGGTGTAACATTCTTTAAATTGTGTATAGAAGATGGGTACAGTAAGTTTGTCGTACCGAGAAAACTAATAGTTTACTTAGTGTTCCAGTTCGGTTGTTTTAGCGGTCGTACTGTATTTGTTGACAACTATTACACGAGTATTGAACTAGCACATAAATTATTAGAACGACAAACACACCTTGATGGAACCTTGCGAAGAAATCGAAAGGGAAATCCAAAAAATATTATTGAAAAAAAGCTAAAAAAGGGGCAGGTAATTGGTGCGGAAAGTGACTCAGAAGTTGTAGTAATAAAGTGGTGTGATAAACGCGAGGTTCTGATGTTGTCAACAAAACATACGGAAATAATGCTACCAGTAACATCAAAAAATGGAACTGTGAAAGAAAAGCCAAAAGTTGTCATCGATTACAATAAAAACAAAAGTTTCATAGATTTATCCGACCAAATAAAGGCTTATGCTTCCTGTCTTAGAAGAACTATAAAGTGGTATCGGAAAATGGCCATTGAAATTCTCCTTGGATCAGCAGTTGTAAACGCATTCATATTATATAAAAAAAGTAACGGGCTGTAATATTACCATAACTCAGTTTAGAGAAGAAATAGCAAAAGATTTACTGCAAATAAAACCAAAGGAAAGATCTTCGTCTGGGGAAAAGCATATTTTGGAAGAAGTAGAAACAAAGAATCGTCGCAGATGCGTATTTTGCTATAAGAATTTGTCCGAAGAGTTCAACAGAAAGAACGCGACTTCGAAAGTAACGCAAACTAGATGGAAATGTGTTCAATGTGACAAATTCTATTGTGTAAGTTGTTTCACAAATGTCCACAATTGTACTCTATAGTTTTTTTATATAGAATGCGATACTTCTTCCTATACAAATACCTTTTCGGTATTATATTTATAATATTCTCCTAGTGAGCAGTTTCTTATATTGTTGAAGAAATAAAGCATTTTGTAAAACTAATGTGTCTATTACCTTTTATTTACCATATTATCTAGAGTCCATATTGGTGTAAAAGGGCAGAAATGAACAACCATAATGTTAGGCAATATCGAGTACGTTTTATTACTTGCAGGGCCGTGCTAATCAAAAATATTTGTTGAGGGGGCTACTAACTTCAAACTTCCATATACTTATCATTGTAGCGCGAATCACCTACGAGCGGCGCGGCGGTGGCCACAGTATAACAATCCATGCGAAGCAATTGTGATTCACGCGGTCCTGTAAGTAAAATAAGCGTGAATCGTATATCATTCGTGCGGCGTTCAACGTGTTAAATAGTTGTTGAGCTGGTAAATAGTGAGCACGTGAAGGATGTAAGTGGTGATTAAAACTGCCGTTTAACAAATATCATACATATTATGACAAAACGTCCTGAGTACTTCAAATTTTACTATCCTGATATCAAGTTTGACGTTACTGATATTACTCATGTGCAGGTATTGCAATATTTTAAAGTTTATGTAGAAAACTGCTTAATCTCTGTGTAAAATTTCTCTGTTCTTTTCCAGATTGTTCAATGTAGACAAGCAGCAACAGCTTTGTACGGTCTCCTTGCAGATTGGGCTACTTTTATTTTAGTTGACAACCATACTTACTTAAAACTGCTGTATAAGGAGAGTGATAAACCTCCCACTTGGTTCTGCATAGTCAGAATTTCCTCAAAATTTCCTTGTACTGTGCTTAATATTGGGTTTACGACAGGCACACCAGGAAATATGAGGCATGAGGTAAGTAAACCGGAACATTTAGTGCCAAATTTCTAGAACATTTAGGCGATTTCCACATTTTCTCTAAACGTTTTGTTGTCAAATAAACAATGTTCACAATAATTACGGTTGTTGAAAACTCAGCGTAAAAGAGGCGGCATTATAAGCTTTGAAAGAACTCGATAATCGAAAAGAAAATTTTATATATGAAAAGTATAAACGCCCAACCCCTACAAGACACACAGAAGTGCAAAGAGAAAAGCAGAGAAGTGAAACGAAAACGACAAAAAAAGAATGAAGAATGGGAAGGAATATATGCACAAATTAAACAATACATAAAGGCGCGTACAGACCTACAAACGCATGCGGTGAGCAGCCACGAATACACATACGTGTGCAAATGTGGACGGCGCTTTCGTAACCTCTCGCCGCATGCGTTGCTTCTCGCGAATGACTTGAGCACACATGCTGCGAGCCAGAGTGGTGTCGGTTTTTTCGCACACATCAAAGAAACATACGTGTGCGTTCGCGCTCAGTTTAGACGGATAGCGTGGGGATTTGTTGCATTTGCAAGACAAGTTCAGATTTATTGAGTTTTATTAATTTTATTGATTTATGTGTAAAATGGAGTGGTCAAATGAACAATGTTTGCAATTAATAGATTTGTATGAAGAAAACCCTATATTATGTTATCAGTAAACTTTCCCTAACAGATATGGCTTTTCTTAAGACTGTGTCGTTTTTCTTTATTACGGGGCCTATATCATTTAAAAGGCGTTCAAAGTCTTCTACTGACATACATGTAAAATTTTGAAATTGTCCAGTATTAGGTTCTAACGCCAAATCTACTAGTAAATCGGACTTCATTTGTAGGGTTCTTCTTTTAAATAAATGCGTCGTCCACCATTGCCTATTTTTCCTTTGATTTTTCTTTTTTAATGAACAAATAACCACAAACGCGGCACTATCCATAAGCAGCTCCTCAGACATTTTTTCACGAATGGATGGAGCGCCTTGAGCACGCATACATATGCGGTGATTTCTAATTTCAACGAATGCTCTGAGCACGAATGGTTATGGAAAATTAAAAGATTAAAATCTTTACCGAAAATACCAACGAAAAGTCTTTTTCTCCTTCCTCCTCTTAATGAACTTAACTAAAAGTAACATATTTCCAAGTGTAGAATATTTTTTAAGTTTATGTCCTAACTTTTCTTTTCTTTGACAAAAATTTGATGGTGCTGTAGCAGCACCATCAAATTACGAATTCATATTTTGGGCCTTTCACAAACTTGCCATTGTTTCATATTTATACCATTTCTGATGCTCATTAACTTGATATGAACAGCCAATTTGCATTCTAGCGTTTAAAATGACAGAATCAGAATTTACTAACAGTTAGGTAAAAAACTGTCAATCGGTTAATTACTATTTTCTGGGGTTTTCAAACATTTAAAATGACAGGATCAAAATTTACTAATAATTAGGTAAAAAACTGTGTATTAAACGTGCAACTGTGATATATTTACGATTAAAAATTCCAGTAGATAAGTTTCAAAATTTTAAACTAAATTTTTGTTTTAGATTATTTAAGACCTAAAATTTTTCTTTTTTAATGAACAAATAAATACAAACGCGGCACTATCCATAAGCAGCTCCTCAGACATTTTTTCATGAATGGATGGAACGCCTTGAGCACGCATACATATGCGGTGATTTCTAATTTCAACGAATGCTCTGAGCACGAATGGTTATGGAAAATTAAAAGATTAAAATCTTTACCGAAAATACCAACGAAAAGTCTTTTTCTCCTTCCTCCTCTTAATGAACTTAACTAAAAGTAGCATATTTCCAAGTGTAGAATATTTTTTAAGTTTATGTCCCAACTTTTCTTTTCTTTGACAAAAATTTGACGGTGCTGTAGCAGCACCATCAAATTACGAATTCATATTTTGGGCCTTTCACAAACTTGCCATTGTTTCATATTTATACCATTTCTGATACTCTTTAACTTGATATGAACAGCCAATTTGCATTCTAGCGTTTAAAATGACAGAATCAGAATTTACTAACAGTTAGGTAAAAAACTGTCAATCGGTTAATTACTATTTTCTGGGGTTTTCAAACATTTAAAATGACAGGATCAAAATTTACTAATAATTAGGTAAAAAACTGTGAATTAAACGTACAACTGTGATATATTTACGATTAAAAATTCCATTAGATAAGTTTCAAAATTTTAAACTAAATTTTTGTTTTAGATTATTGAAGACCTAAAACTTGAAGTATCAGCTTTGTGTTACCTTTCCAGCCCTCAAAAAATCAAAGAAAATTATTGCTGTGTTTTATTGCAAAAACCGCTAGAAAAAATTCTTATAAGGTAAGTTGATATTGTTTAGAACATAATTACGCCATAAACGTGTCATGACTTTAGCTTATTCGCTCATCAAAAACAAACATGTTTACTTTAAACAACCATATAAAACAAACTATAGTTAAAGTACGAAGTAGTTGACAGTGGTGTCAACCGTATTTTGTGAAGAGTTACAGTGTTATAGGGAAGGGTCTTGGGGATCCAGTGCCATATAAAGGCTATAGTGGGATAAGATGGTGAAATCTGCACTAGACTGGATTTTTATTTGGGGTTATGTACTTGAAAGTACATCTTTAGAAACTCCTTTAGCCAAACTTTTAGCTCCCTATCTCTCCCCTGGGGTCCCTTATCGCAAAAAATGTGTTTTTTCGAAAAAAAATTTTCTTGAACGATCCTTTAAAAAATCTGAAAACATATGTTTTAAAGCCCAAAAACCATTTGATTTTTTCAGTTTTTTTGGATTATAATTGAGCTCAAGAAAATATTTGAATTTTTCAAAAAAAATTTAAGTTATTGTACCGAACATGCTTATTTCGACGTAGCCCATATAACGGTTGCATCTAGATACGACGATGATCTGTGTTCGGGAATCTTCCGGATGTATCGACCGGGTTGGACATCTAAGCGCTAATGCAAGCGAATAGAGGTGGACTATTCCAGAATATCCTAGTACATAATAACTTGTATAAATAAGTAGCGCTGTTGTCGCTAATTGCGTGACGATCTGCTCTTCATTTTACCATAGGGAAAAATTAATACAACGCTAGTATAGAAGCTTTGCTTCAAAATATATAAATATTAAAAATATTTAAATACTTATATTAAAAACGTGGGTCAAGGTCAATAATATCAAGAACTGCAAATGTTATGTCGAATACAAATCTAATTAGTGTACGTCGGTATTTTGCGCGATGATTGTGATTGTAGCCCAGCCTGGTTATTCAAAAATCATCGATTTCACGGCAAAATTTTTCGCAGATATCTGAAGCTTTTAAGTTTTTCCGTTTTCTTCAATTAAAATAAATAATTTACGGAGATATTTGCAAAAAAGTAGTTTTTTTTGCACAAATTTATAAATTTTATTAATTGTTTTATTAACAAAATAAAATGTTATTAATACATTTGAACTTCGAGGAATTACCGTCTTTTATATTTGTGCGAAATTTCTCCCCGATTGGTCAGATAGTTGAAAAGTTTTTTAATTTATTTATCCCTGAGGCTAATTATTTAAACTATTGAACTTGCCCTATGAATGATGCTAGACACATTTAGCAAATTTTATAGGATTTTTAAGACTTAAACTATCTCAGAAGTTAAATACATATTGCGTTTTCATCGAAATTATTTACAAAATAAACGTTTGAAAAAGGGATATGTTTTTACTTATAAACAATTGTAATAACTTCTATATTTTTCAAGCTACAGACTTGTACGTACAACCATGCCAAGCATAACCAAGCTTGGATAGCTGGTAAAAAAACTCACATTTAAAAAACCTTCTATGACCAATAGGAATGTAGCTAGCGACCTTTTTTTTTAATCAGATCTCCATTGTTGATAAACATTAAATAGTAAAATTTGCACAAATTTTGAATGAAAATCGAAACTTTATATTGAAACTTATAGCTATAAAATTCATCCAATTTTTCGAAACTTATAGCCCAGGGAAATAAGCATTTTTTCATGACACTCGTCCGGCCAGGCAAACGACAGTTGTTTTGAGTAATATGGACCTCTGTAACAAAAACCTATATGTTTCCTGCTGTCGATTTTTTGGACTTCAATTAGTTATTAACAAATTAAGGTCAAAAAACGGAAAATTTTTGCTTTTTTCGTCTATCGTCAAAAAGTAAAGCAATTTAAACAAATTTTAGAAGAAAGGAAAGTTATAAGTTATATAAAAAAAACCTACAAAATGGCGTTTTCTAAATGTTTCCATCCTTATTTGTTGCTTAGAAAGTTGCAAAATAAGTAAAAAATTTCGGTTTTTTTTTTAAATGTTAATAACTTTTTTGAAAATAAACTTATAATATTTATATTTCATGTATTGATGTGTCTTGTAGTGCTTAAAATAAGGTCAAAATTTCAAAGTGATCGGTTCAATAGTTTAAAAGTTATTTTGTTTATCCCAAATTAACATTTTTTGCAACAATATAAGTCAGAAATTTATACAGTTTTAGTAATTCAAGGGGTAGTTTCTGGTAGAAGAAGATTTGTTTTATTATTTACATTAAAAAAATATTAAGAAAATTAATTTTAAATATTGCAAAATAATTTTTCAAAAAAATGTATTAACTGTAAAAATATTATTATTATATATTTAAAAAGCCTGAATTTTTTCACAAATTTAAATAAAAAAAAGGTTTGTCCTAAAATAATTTGGTACAAAGTTAGCCTCTTTTTTTATTTAATTCATAGCACCTTTGTTTATAATACTTAAGAAATCTAATTAGCGCCATTTGAAAGAATATACTTTATAGTTTTAAAGTACTAAATTTTAAAAATATTTCCCTTTAATTTAATCGTCCACAAAGCTTCAAAATGTATGTAAAATCGGTCGGCTTTGAAACTCTCGGGAGCTGAAGGGAGGGGAAAGGCGCTGTTAACTGTATCTCTGTTCCTTTTTTATGTATTTCAACGTTTCTTTTTGAACTTGTATGTACTTTTTGGGTACATTACGAATATGCATTATTTCAATAAATAAATTGTCAAATAAACCACCTAATTTGCTTAAAAACAATTTTTTTTATTTTTTTTTTATAGTATTTAGGTTAAGTTTGAATGTAAAACAGAAGTATTTGTCATTTCCTATATTTTGGGGACTAAGCCACAATTTAAGTTTATAATAAGTTTATTTTTGATGTTTCCATTTCTACTTCGGAAATCTTTCTCAGAATGCAGAACATTAATAGATTAATCAAATTTTGTTTTTGGTTACTTGGCAGAAAATTTATCTGATAACTCCTTTGGGTGATTGATTAGTGTGAGGAAGCTCAGTAGATCTGTTATAGTAAAAATTACAAAAAAAAAGTTATTGACAAAAATTGTAGACAGCTTTAAACTCCACATTTTAAAATTAGTTACAATCTTACAGGGTGTTCTATAAGATGGCAGAAGACCAAACTTATGTTTTTTTAAATGAAACACCCCGTATTTTATTTTAAATTTGAAATCTGCTTCACTTCCATATCACAATAATGTTAAGTTTTATTATTTTATACCGGGTGTTATACCGGGTAAAAAGTATTAAAAAGGAGTATAAGACCATTGATCTATTGCAACCATAGTATTTTAATAATTGTTAAAAATTATAAAACATATTCGTTTTCATAATATTCGTTAAATCAAATACAGGGTAAGTCAAAATGCAAGTACATTATTTTCTTGATAATCTTAAATAGAACACCCTGTATTTTAAGTCACTATCGAAAAGTACTAATATCGTACTTCACATTTTATGAAATACTCACTATACCTACAGTTATCAATTTTCTAGATAAGTATTAATTTGGTAGATATTTTAACTTTTACCAATAATTATTGGGAGTTGGCCATGATTGATTTGTCAGAAACTGACAGTTTGACATTATTGTTTTTTAATTCAGTAACGAGATAACGACACAGAAAAGAAAACAATTTGTTTCAAATAAAAGTTATAAAAAATAACCGACAGAAAATAAAAAAAATAACAACACATAAAAAAATAAAAAAACAACTGTAATTTTAACTAATCATACTTAAGTAAGGTGTTCAAAATGACCTCCCAAAACATTTATGCATACTTGAAAGCGGTCATTGAAAGAGTTACTTACATTACTAAGCATTTGTAAAGAAATATTTTGAAATGCAATTCGGATTCTATTTTTTATATCCCTTGTTGTTGAAGGTATTTTATATACTTCGTTTTTAATGTAACCCCAAAAAAATGAGTCCGCTTTATTGAATTCTGGTGTATTTGGGGCCACCCCTTAAGATCCATCTTTCACCAAACTGATCATTAACTTCACCACGTACTAATTCGATGTGGTACACAGAAGCACTGCCATGTAGAAACCACATTTGTTCACGTATATTAAGTATAATAATATCGGTAACTGACGTACGATAGAATCTAAATAAATCTTACCATTTACGTTTATTACCATATTTAAACAAATATGGTCTTACTACATGGTTACCCACGATATTTCCCCACACATTTAAAGATTATCTTGTTTGACTATGTGTTACTATTTGGTATGGATTACTTGTTGAATAGTAGTGAAAGTTATTTATGCCTAATAACAGAACCATTTCAATGGAATGCAGCTTCATCACCAAATATGATATAATCAAAAAAATCTCTGTTCATTAATTTTTTTTAAGGCCCATTCACAAAATACTATTCGTTTCTGAAAATCATCATTATTTAATTCTTGGTGCTTTTGAATATGATATGGGTGCATCTTGTTTTTAGATAGAATGTTTTGAACAGAGTAGTAACTAAGTTCTTGCTTATTGGAAATACTCCTTATAGTTGTGAGTGGGTTTTCTGTAACTGCCATCAACACACTCATTTTGTTTTCCTCTGTCACACTAGTTTTTTTTCGTTCATGTTTTTTATAATTCACTAAACCAGTGCGGTTAAATCGATCTTTTAATTTTTCAAATGTATCTTGTCTAGGTTGCCGCCTATCTGGAAACCGTTCATGATAAATTCTAGCTGATAGTAATGAATTTTTATTGCATTCTCCCAATATCGATCATATTTATCTATCATTTCATCAGTAGTAAAATTCATTATTGCTAATTTAAATTGAATAAACTATTGAATTGCTAAATAATAATTGCTGCTAATTTACGATGTACCCCAATACTGAATTAATAAACAGTAATGTCAAACTGTCAGTTTCTGACAAATCAATCATGGTCAACTCACAATAATTATTGGTAAACGTTAAAATATCTACCAAATTAATACTTTAATGGAAAAATAAAAATATCTAGAAAACAACTTTATGTATAGGGAGTACTCTATAAAATTTGAAGTACGATATTAGTACTTTTCGATAGTGATATAAAATACAGGGTGTTCTATTTAAAATTACCAAGAAAATAAGGTACTTGCATTTTGACTTACCATGTATTTGATTTAACGAATATTATGTAAACGAATATGTTTTATAATTTTTAACAATTATTAAAAACCAGGGTTGCAATAGATCAATGGTCCTATACTCCTTTTTAATTATACAGGGAGTTAAACTTGATATGATTTTCAGGTAATATTGGTTATAACTTTTAAAATACCCGGTATAACATAATAAAACTTTACATTGTTGTGATGTGGAAGTGAAGCAGATTTCAAATTTAAAATAAAATACAGGGTGTATCATTTAAAAAACATAAGTTTGGTCTGCCACCATCTTATAGAACACCCTGTAAGATTGTAACTAATTTTAAAATGTGGAGTTTAAAGCTGTCTACAACTTTTGTCAATAACTTTTTTTTTTGTAATTTTTACTTTAACAGATCTACTGAGCTTCCTCACCCTAATCAATCAACCAGAAGAGTTATCAGAAAAATTTTCCAACCAAATTTTCTACCAAGTAATCAAAAACAAAATTTGATTAATTTATTAATGTTCTGTATTCAGAGAAAGATTTCAGAAGTAGAAATCGAAACGTCAAAAATAAACTTATTATAAACTTAAATTGTGGATTATTCCCCAAAATGACAAATACTTCTGTTTTACATTCAAACTTATCTTAAATACTACTAAAAAAAATTTAAAAAAAATTGTTTTTAAACAAATTAGGTGGTTTATTTGACAATTTATTTATTGAAATAATGCATATTCGTAATGTACGCAAAAAGTACATACAAGTTCAAAAAGAAACGTTGAAATACATAAAAAAAGGAACAGAGATACAGTAAACAGCGCCTTCCCCCTCCCTTCAGCTCCCGAGAGTTTCAGAGCCGACCGATTTTACATATATTTTGAAGCTTTGTGGAGGATTCCATTAACGGGCAATAATTTTAAAATTTAGTACTTTAAAACTATAATATACATTCTTTCAAATAGCGCTAATTAGATTTCTTAATTGTTATAAACAAAGGTGCTATGAATTAAATTAAAAAAGAGGCTAACTTTGTACCAAATTATTTTAGGACAAACTTTTTTTTATTTAAATTTGTGAAAAAATTCAAGCTTTTAAATATGTAAAAATAATATTTCTACAGTCAATGGTTAAAAAGTTATTCTAATTGTTTATAAGCAAAAAATCGACATGTTTTTGCAAAATTATTTTGCAACATTTAAAATTAATTTTCTTAATTTTTTTAATGTAAATAATTAAACAAGTCTTCTTCTACCAGAAGCAACCCTTACAATTACTAAAACTGTGTAAATTTCTGACTTATATTGTTACAAAAAATGTTAATTTGGGATAAACCAATAAAATAAATTTTAAACTATTGGACCGATCACTTTGAAATTGTGACCCTATTTTAAGCACTACAAGACACATTATTCCATGAAATATAAATATTATAAGTTTATTTTCAAAAAAGTTATTAACATTTATAAAAAACCGAAATTTTTGACTTATTTTGCAACTTTACAAGCAACAAATAAGGATAGAAACATTTTGAAAATGCCATTTTGAAGGTTTTTATATAACTTATAAGTTTCCTTATTTCTAAAATTTGTTTAAATTGCTTCACTTTTTGTTGATAGACGAAAAAAGCAAAAATTTTCCCTTTTGTGACCTTAATTTGTTAATAACTAATTAAGTCCAAAAAATCGACTGCAGGAAACATATAGGTTTTTGTTACAGAGGTCCATACTACTCAAAACAACTGTCGTTTGCCTGGCCGGACGAGTTTCAAAAACAGGGTACTTTTTTTTGCTTATTTCCCTGGCCTATTACAGCCTTTCGAAAGATCGACATAGGAAAGTGGAGGTGAAACTGTTTCAGCTCCACGCTCCAAAATTTCGTCAGCCTCAGTATAGTGGCTTTAGAAAGCAATATACTTATACTTCTTTGAGTAAAATATTTTGTGTATTTTGAACAAAAAAGTTTAAATACGTTTATTTAATTACTTTTTAATTGAAAATTGTTAGTAATATTTAAAACTATTGAATGATTTGAATTAATTATTTTCAACTTGTATAATCAGTGAAAAATATTATTTATTATAGATTATTTCAAAATAAACAGCACACTGTGGCATTAACTTGTTCAAGCAGTAGTAGTTTCAAAGTATGTATGTTAGTAGTAAGTCGCAAAGGAAGATGCTGACTTGCTCATCGTACAAACAGCTGTACAGCAGTACAAAAATGAACCAGAAATGAGTACAGTAATAATAGATAATGATACTGACTTACTCGTTATTATGATTCAACTGACTCAACTTTTTTCTCCAGACATGAATATATTTTTTGAGAAGAAAGGTGAAAAGGATAAATCCACACTTTATAGTTGTACCAGTTTTCAACACCGTCATTTAAAAAAGTAGTTTCCAGTTTTCACTGGATTTTCTACGATTTCAACGCAAGTAAAGAAAATATAATGAGGATTGGTTTGTGAGGTGATTGTGGTTCTATACTCTACTGCAGTTGATATAAATTATAAAAAAAAACACAACAATACACTTTCTTTAAATGATTTAAGATACTATTTAACAGAAATATCGGTAAATCATCTTTTAAACTAGAAACTCTGCCACCAACTGAAGGTGCAGCCAAACAGCATGTTCTTCGGGTTCACTATCAATTACAAATGTGGTTAGGTAATAAGTTAGATGCTTGTGCCTATGGTTGGAGACAAAGTGAAACTGGTTTTGAACCAATTTATACTCTAGATAATTTAATTCCCGAAGAGACATTAAAGCACATTACATGCAAATGCACCACAGGTTGCAAAACTACTAGATGTGGGTGCAGAAAACGTGCTTTGAATTGTACGAACTTGTGCAAAAATTATACTGAGGAAGAAGTAGGGGAGAAAATATGCTGCAACCTCGGTACAGTTACGTTTGACGACGACAGTGATTCTGAAGATGTATATTTAGAGACTGATTTAATAAGTGCAGACAAACAACCAGCAACAAAAAGGTTCAGAGCTGACAGTGAAGTCGAATGAATGAACCAAATTTTAACTTTTAAACCAACGTATGTAAAGAAAATAAAAAAAGTCAAGTTCAATAAACATTGCAAAATTTAATAAGACAATTGATAAAAAAATCGACTTATTTTATCAAAGCAGTAACGCAGATTATAGTGTATTTTTATGTATGAGAGAGTAATAAAACAATAAATTATGTATGCAAATCCCTAAACTGTTGATACGGGTGACTCAATGAAAAACAGATATTTGTCAACGAGTTTACAGAAGTATATAGGAAAACAATTTTAAATTGAGTATGACCACCAGGTATAAAGGTTGGAGCAGAATAGAATACAATAGTTGTGAGGGTTACTAATCCCTAAATAAGGTTGCCAGTGTCGGAGTGATGGAGGTTAACAGGTACTAATGAATTTGCAAGAAATGTAAGATGTTTATTTTATTGGTTATATATAACCAATAAAAGTTTAATAAGTACCTACCTATTTGCAAAATAAAGTTTAATTCTTTAGATAAACCTTGTCTCAGTTCGAGATGATAAGGATTACCCAGAAATGAGTCGAAGTACGTTATGGAAACTTTTAAAAGAAATAGGCTTCCGCTGGAAAAAGAATCTCAGAAAGTCTATTTTATTAGAAAGAAGCGATATTGTCATATGGAGAAGACATTTTCTAAGAACCATAAAGGAAATGAGAAACCAAAAAAGAAAAATATTTTATCTTGATGAAACATGGATCAACGAGGGTCATACACCAAATAAATTTTGGCAGGATGTAACTGTTACAAGTCAAAGGCACGCTTTTGTAAATAACTTATCTACTGGTTTAATCCCACCACCAGGAAAGGGACGCAGGCTGATAATAATACACATTGGCAGTTCAGACGGTTTTGTTGAAGGTGGTTTATTAACTTTTGAATCAACTCGTACCGGTGACTACCATGAAGACATGAACGCTGATGTCTTTCAAGAATGGTTCGAACAAATGATAGATCTTCTTCCTAAGAACTGTGTAATAGTAATGGATAATGCAAGTTATCACTCCAGACTTATAGAAGGACTGCCCACAACCAAGTGGTTAAAAAAAGACTTGCAGAATTGGCTGAGTTAAAAAAATATTACGTACCATCCCGGATCTATAAGAAAGGAACTTGCCAAAAATTGCCAAAAATCGTGGAATGACAGTACTTAGATCCCCACCATATCATTGTGAATTAAACCCGATTGAACTGGTATGGGCACAGATAAAGAGTGAAGTTTCCAGAAAAAATACCACTTTTAAAATTCATGACGTTAAACAGTTGTTTTTGGAGGCCGTAAATAATGTAAAACCTGAAAACTGGGAAAAGTCAGTAAATCACACTATTAAAGAAGAGGAAAAAATGTGGAAGCTTGTAGCGTTTTTTTATTTAAAGTGTATAGAAAAGATTTCTGTGTTACGCTCCTGTTGTTTTTACCAGAGAAAACAATCGAAATAATATTTCAAGTTTTTTTGACGAGATTTTTAAATGCGTATATTTCTACCGATTCAAAAGTAAATATAGATGTTTTTTTTTGTCTGTGTTTAGATTCAAATATCGAACCTTTTGTTATAAGCCAGGTAAAACTCAAGTTTAAAATACGCACGTATTTTGTTAATTTGTATTATGTAAATTTATGATGCCCCCTGATAAAAAAAAGGTTTTATTTGTTTTCTTCGTTAAAAACGCAATAAATATGAATTCCCCTAATATTATAGTTGTTTTTCGTTATTAGACGAGGGTCAAAAAAAAAAGGATATTTGTTTGTTTAGGCAATAAAGGAACATTTAAAATTTGTTTTTTTGTCGATACGAGCGAGGGGATATTGTTTTGGTTCTTGAGTTTGTGGGGACAGGTTAGCTGCAAGACGGAAGGGAAATTTTTGGCGAGTTTCTTGTAAAATGTAACGAAGCGGAGGAGTCGAGATTTAGATTCCAAGCGGGGCAGACATGTGATAAGAAGTCGACATTTGAGTTCCAAACAGGGCAGACATGTGACAATAGGAGTCGACGTTTGAGTTCCAAACGGGGCAGACATGGACAATTGAGACCAAGATTTGATTTGAAAAGGAGTCGAGGTTTAGATTTCAAACAGGGCAGACATGTGATAAGGAGTCGAGATTTAAGTTCCAAGCGGGGCAGACATGTGACAATAGGGTCGACTGAGAGATTTCAAACAGGACAAACGTATTAGTTATGTAGTTTGCAAAAGTCGACAAATTTTGTTAAATAGTGGAACAATTACTCTCTGTAATATGACAGATTTAGAAAAGGGTAGCCACTAAATATTTAAAGGATTTGTGCAGATACCAGAATATGGAAAATATTTAAAGTATGATATAGGATGTCCCCGTAGTCGGCTTATTTCTTCCACTAAGTTCCTGTTCCAATCGTTTTGTCCTGGAGTGTAGAACTAAATCCTGATGGTTGCTGCCTTCCAGTTTTGAAAGTTTTGTCCGAGTAGCTTCCCAGAGATGTAAAGTTTCAAAGTGTTTGTATAAAAAAAAACATTAAGGTAACAATTCAATATATTAATCTTTCAAAGTAAAGACAGATATTTTTTGGCTAAAGTAATAATTGCTTTCATTCTTTGTCATCAAAATTAAATGTGATACCTGACAGCAAAGCTTAATTTGTTTTTTTGTTATGACAATTTTAATTTGATTATTATGTAGAAACGATATTTCATATATAAGGTTAAATTTATATGTTTTCATTAAAAGGGATCCTTAATTTTTTATAATCTAATTGGCCATAATATAGTAAACAAAGAACATGTAAGTTTTTGTTATTTGTATTATGTTATATGATATGTTTCTTTTATAATATGTATTTTTGATCTGTTTTGTTTGAGACAAAAATAAATGTTTAATTTGTTTCTCTGATCTGTTTTGAGTTTTATTTGAAAAAGATATTCTTTTTCTATATTTTTGATGTTATACAATTATTTCCCTAGTTACAACTAGTGGTTGTAATAGGTATAATTGGGCACCTCAAGTGGCGCCCTATATTAAATTTCTTGAGGTGTTTCCGTTTATTTTCATTCTGTTTGTCCCAAGAGATTTGTATAAGTACCCCTTTATTTTTTTTTGTAGTTGCCCCAATCTAACCCCCAATATCTTCAACTTATCCACGACCCAGCTCTCCAACAACCAACTGAGTGTCCGTATGCACTTGTTTCGATTATTTTGTTTGCCCAATCTTGTCCCCCATATTCTTACCCTGTGGTAAGCAAAATAGTCGTTACAATTTTGGCGCCCAACGCGAGTGGCATGAATTAGGTTGGCGCTAATTGTATCTATCGTTACAATTTTGGCTCCCAACGTGTGGGGCTTGTCTTAGATTTGCGCCAATTGTACCTATCGTTACAATTTTGGCGCCCCCAACGTGTGGCATTCTTTTAGTTTTGCTCCAAATTGTACTGTCGTTACAATTTTGGCTCCCAACGTGCGAGGCTTTTGAATATTCCTTAATTTTTAGATTTTTGACCCTTTTCCTGAAGCCACATATCTTTTTCAGTTTCCCCAGTTCCCTGCCATTTATATGAAACTTTTTTTTTTGAATAGTGCCCCAAAGTGTCTCACAAACAGTAGAGTATTTGTATTACAATGTATGTATTTTGTACCAACATTATGTATTGTTGTTTTTTCAGGTAATGTACTTATAGTGACATATGTATTGTTCTTCATATATGTATTGATAAATGAAAGCAAATATTTGAGTTGAATATTTAAATATGAATTTTTATTGAACTATTGATATTGAAAAGAAATTAAAAACAGTAGCAAATTATAGAGTTACTGTTACATTTATTTTTTTATTGATTCGACAAATTTTACAGAATAATCGGTTTTTGTAATTTTTTATTTGTTGGGTCATTTTGAGTAAATGTGTGTATTCGTTTGAGTGACTTTTGAGCTATGTAGTTGAGAAGAGTAGTATTATGCAGTTTGTCTTCTAATTAACCGTCTCTGAAGGTGTATTTAAATGCCAAGGGTTAATTAAAGTTGTTGTACGAGGGGTAGTCATTGTGAGTCGTAGAGAAGATTCGACAAGTTTAGTCTCAGTAGTAGACCGTTTGTTTATTGCGTATCCTTTCTTGTATCTGAATGACCACAGGTGTAATATTTGTGATCAGGAGATGCTGTTTTAGTTTTGACTAGGAGCAGTCTCATTTAGTTTTCGGAACAAGAGTTGGTTTATTTTGGTATTATTTAGTGTAGCTCACTCAAAGGTCAAGTTTTCAATATTATTAGTATTTTGTCTTTCCTTGTATGTACGGTTTATGTTGCTTGTTAGTGTCCATGTTGTCCCATGTTGTTTGAAACCATTTTTTTAGTCCTTGTTAGTGGAAGTGTGAACTTTTAGGAGACAGGTTAAAGACCTCATTTTTTGTTTACCAACTGATTACTAAGTCAAGAGCAGAAGTTGCAGCAAACTGATTGAGTTTTGGATTTCAGTACGCGGGAGTGCAAGTGAGACTTACTATCAGGTGATAAATGGAAACGGTTGTTTCTTAAAATTGTCATATTTTCTACCAGTTGTTGAAGTTGATTTTAGTTATTTTGTGTGTTTGTTTTCATCCAATTTTTGAAAAATGAAGTCCACTCAGGTTAATCATTTGAAATCAGGAGAGTTATCTTATGAGCTTTTCATAAGAGGTAAAAATGTCCCAAATAAGACAGTTGATGATAAGAGAAAGATGTTAAGAGCTTTGTTGGCCAAGGAGGCCACTTTGTCTTCAAGTTTAGTCGATTTGGTTAATAATGTAGTAGATCCTAAAGAAGAGTTGAATGAGATCATGTTGATTATAAAAGATTTATATAGTTGTGCTCAATCAATAAATGTAGAATCAAATAAGACTGATTTTGCTAGATTTGAGACAAGGTCTACACATTTAGATACCAGATTAGAAAATTTCCCTATGAATGATGTTGAGGAAGATGTATTAAAGTTTGTTGAAGAGTGTAAAGATGATTTGTTAGTGTTGAAGGGTAATGTGTTAGAAAAAGAGGAAATGTTTGATGATATAGTAAAACCATCCACTAGTAGCCCAGTTTCAGTCCCTGTAGTTCCCAGTTGTACAGTCCCAGCCCCAATAATACAGGTTTCAACTCCTGTAATTATTTCTGATCTACATATTAAGTTTAATGGTGAGAGTAAAGCTCTTCCCACATTTTTAGAGAAAGTTAGAGATTCTGCTAGGTCTCGGAATATTTCCGAAGACATCCTATTTCGGTCAGCCATTGAGTTATTTGAAGGTAATGCTGCTATTTGGTATAGGAGTGTTAGAGATAAAATTAATAGTTGGGATGAGTTGGTAGCCCTACTCAAATCTGCTTTTTTGCACCCAGATTATAATGATAATCTCTTTGAAGAAATTAAAAATAGAAAGCAAAAAAGGAACGAATCCATAACCATTTATTCAGCAGTGATGGAAAACCTTTTTAAACGTTTGGAAACTTATCCTAGTGAAGCCCAAAAAGTAAAAATAATGAGGAAAAATATTTTAGTGGATTACATTCCACTGATAGCCCTTCAAGATTTTGCTACAGTAGAAATGTTAGTAGCAACTATAAAACGTTTAGAGCAGAATGTCCTGCCCTTGTTGCAGACTACTAAAGGTTTTGCAGGTATTTCGATTGATGATTCAGAAAAGCCCAAAGAACAAGTTCATGTGGTGAATAATCAAACCAAGCAAGATGGAAGTGGAGTAGGTAACAGACAGGACAGAGAAAATTCTGTATCTAGGAGACCCAAGCCCAAATATAAGTATGAGAATAATAGACTTAGTCCACTAGAAAATACTGAAATAAGAAATCAGTCTTCTTCGTCCCCACCCCCAATGATGCAATCTTTTTCGTCCCCACCTCCATTAATGCAGTCATCCCCTTATCAAGCTCCAAGAAATCCGAAAAAGATTATTTGTTTCAATTGTAATAGACCAGGTCATATTTCCCGTGACTGTAGAAGTAAGTCAGTATCTTGTTGGCGTTGTGGTCACAAAGGTGTGATCATATCTTCTTGTCCTAAGTGTTGTATTTCGAATAGGTCTAAGTCCAATAGACCTTACAGGTCATCAGTGAGCCCAATTTTTGAAAAGAAATATTTTGATAGTCGTCCCCATGTTAATTGTTTACAAGTTAATGTAGATAGAATAGACCCTTGGTTCGATAATTTGAGATCAAAGATAATCCGATCCCCCATTGATTATCCACAGTGGAAGGTGGAGAATGATTTTGTTTATAAGTTTGCCCCTACCAGAAATTCTTTTAAGACTAATGATGTAGAGTGGAAAATTGTTGTGCCCAAACCACAAAGGTTTGAAGTTATGAAGTCTTGTCATGAGCCACCTACGTGTGCTCACTTTGGATTTTCCAAAACTTTGTCCCGTATTCAGGAAAGATATTATTGGCCCCAGATGCGTGTTGATGTGCTTAAGTTTGTCAGGTCATGTAAAGTTTGTGGTGCTCAGAAGACACCAAATTATGCTCCATTAGGTAAAATGGGTAAGCAGAGAGAGGCCAAGTTTCCTTGGCAAATAGTTGCAATAGATCTGATAGGTCCCTTTGTTCGTTCAAAGAAAGGTTATACGTGGTTATTAGTAGTTGCTGATTGGTTTAGTAAATATACTTTAGTCCAACCTTTGAGAAAGGCTACGGCTAAGAATATTGTTGAGTTTTTGGAAAATGATGTTTTCCTAATGTTTGGTGTTCCTCAATATGTGATTTGTGATAATGCCTCAAATCTGAACAATCCTCTCTTAATTGAGCTCTGTAATAGGTATAACGTTCAGAAAGTATGGTTTAGTCCAGTATATGCACCTCAGTGTAATTTTGTGGAGAGGAACAATAGAACCATTGGTACAGCAATACGTACGTATGTTAAAGACCACGTAGATTGGGACAAGAATTTAGCAAAGATCAGACAAGCTATTAACACTGCAAAGCATGAAGTGACTGGATATACTCCAGCTTTCCTGAATTATGGCCGTCATGTTCCTTTAAGTGGAAACTATTATGGTGTTGATCATAAGGATCAACAGAATCAAGATATCGAGATAATTCCAGGTGACCGTAACATGTATGCTTCAGAAGTCAAAGGTATAGATAAAGTTTTTGAAAAGGTTAAGGCTAATCTTCGAAAAGGATATGAACGTAACGCTAGAAGTTACAACTTACGTAGAAGAGAAGTCCAATTTCAAGTGGGTGATAGAGTTTGGAAAAGAAATAAGGTTTTGTCTTGTGCTGTCAACAAGTTTATGTCCAAACTAGCACCGAAGTATATTGAAGCAACTATCAAGGAAAAATTGTCACCAGTGGTTTATCGTTTGTCAGATTTAAATGGTTCGGATCTTGGTAAGTGGCACATTAAAGATTTAAAGCCTTTTGTGTCAGATGAGGACAATATGTCATCTTTAAGTAATTAGTTCATCCTATCCCATGTCTGTATTTTCGAGTTTATATGTTGATTTGATTTCATCCCTTCGGAATATTGTTTCACTTTTGATAATTTTAATTCAGGTAACCCATTTGGGAGACACATGTGAGAATCACATTTTGTCATATGTAGGTATATAGATTTTGGGTCTATATCCTAATTTTTTTTGTGGAACCGTTGCCGAATTCCCTGTCTCGCTAGGCGTATAGTGGAGATAGTAACGCCTACATATTAAGTGTAGAGCAATTTATTTTGGATTTGTGTATAGCACTTGGTTTAGGCAACGAGGTGTCATGGCTATGCCTGCCCGACAAATCACTTGTGTTACTGCTGTGAATGTCAGCGAGGTTCACTGCAGGGCATAAGGTTAGCTTCCCCCAAGGCATAGAAACTCATGTCACCTACAGTTCAAGTAGAGTCAAAAATTTCAGTCTACTCGACTTTAAAGAGTCTGGCGATCGATGGCACGCTAGCCCATTCTTTGTAACTAACTTTGTTTTTGTTGTTTAATCCCATGCTAGCCATCATCTAAAAGATATTATTAAGAAGTTTCGACTCAGTTAAGAGGTCATCTTCTGATTTGGTTTTTGTTGTTTTGCCTTTATCAAAAACTGGATAAGAATTATCCGAGTTTTTTCTTTTAAGAAGGGGCATTGTAGCGTTTTTTTATTTAAAGTGTATAGAAAAGATTTCTGTGTTACGCTCCTGTTGTTTTTACCAGAGAAAACAATCGAAATAATATTTCAAGTTTTTTTGACGAGATTTTTAAATGCGTATATTTCTACCGATTCAAAAGTAAATATAGATGTTTTTTTTGTCTGTGTTTAGATTCAAATATCGAACCTTTTGTTATAAGCCAGGTAAAACTCAAGTTTAAAATACGCACGTATTTTGTTAATTTGTATTATGTAAATTTATGATGCCCCCTGATAAAAAAAAGGTTTTATTTGTTTTCTTCGTTAAAAACGCAATAAATATGAATTCCCCTAATATTATAGTTGTTTTTCGTTATTAGACGAGGGTCAAAAAAAAAGGATATTTGTTTGTTTAGGCAATAAAGGAACATTTAAAATTTGTTTTTTTGTCGATACGAGCGAGGGGATATTGTTTTGGTTCTTGAGTTTGTGGGGACAGGTTAGCTGCAAGACGGAAGGGAAATTTTTGGCGAGTTTCTTGTAAAATGTAACGAAGCGGAGGAGTCGAGATTTAGATTCCAAGCGGGGCAGACATGTGATAAGAAGTCGACATTTGAGTTCCAAACAGGGCAGACATGTGACAATAGGAGTCGACGTTTGAGTTCCAAACGGGGCAGACATGGACAATTGAGACCAAGATTTGATTTGAAAAGGAGTCGATGTTTAGATTTCAAACAGGGCAGACATGTGATAAGGAGTCGAAATTTAAGTTCCAAGCGGGGCAGACATGTGACAATAGGGTCGACTGAGAGATTTCAAACAGGACAAACGTATTAGTTATGTAGTTTGCAAAAGTCGACAAATTTTGTTAAATAGTGGAACAATTACTCTCTGTAATATGACAGATTTAGAAAAGGGTAGCCACTAAATATTTAAAGGATTTGTGCAGATACCAGAATATGGAAAATATTTAAAGTATGATATAGGATGTCCCCGTAGTCGGCTTATTTCTTCCACTAAGTTCCTGTTCCAATCGTTTTGTCCTGGAGTGTAGAACTAAATCCTGATGGTTGCTGCCTTCCAGTTTTGAAAGTTTTGTCCGAGTAGCTTCCCAGAGATGTAAAGTTTCAAAGTGTTTGTATAAAAAAAAACATTAAGGTAACAATTCAATATATTAATCTTTCAAAGTAAAGACAGATATTTTTTGGCTAAAGTAACAATTGCTTTCATTCTTTGTCATCAAAATTAAATGTGATACCTGACAGCAAAGCTTAATTTGTTTTTTTGTTATGACAATTTTAATTTGATTATTATGTAGAAACGATATTTCATATATAAGGTTAAATTTATATGTTTTCATTAAAAGGGATCCTTAATTTTTTATAATCTAATTGGCCATAATATAGTAAACAAAGAACATGTAAGTTTTTGTTATTTGTATTATGTTATATGATATGTTTCTTTTATAATATGTATTTTTGATCTGTTTTGTTTGAGACAAAAATAAATGTTTAATTTGTTTCTCTGATCTGTTTTGAGTTTTATTTGAAAAAGATATTTTTTTTCTATATTTTTGATGTTATACAATTATTTCCCTAGTTACAACTAGTGGTTGTAATAGGTATAATTGGGCACCTCAAGTGGCGCCCTATATTAAATTTCTTGAGGTGTTTCCGTTTATTTTCATTCTGTTTGTCCCAAGAGATTTGTATAAGTACCCCTTTATTTTTTTTTGTAGTTGCCCCAATCTAACCCCCAATATCTTCAACTTATCCACGACCCAGCTCTCCAACAACCAACTGAGTGTCCGTATGCACTTGTTTCGATTATTTTGTTTGCCCAATCTTGTCCCCCATATTCTTACCCTGTGGTAAGCAAAATAGTCGTTACAAGCTGGACAATATTACTGATAAAATGATCGACCCAGTTATTATAAATCTTGGTTCTGAAAGTTCATCTTCTGAATCTGATTTGGATTTGTAACAAGTAGCTGTAAGTTTTATATTAATATTTTTATTCATCTATTTAACATACCTTAGACGGTTTTAAAAACTCTTTTTCTCTTTTGTAATTTTTAAAAATTAAAAAAAATGTGAATTTTTTAAAATCCTTTTTAATGTAGGCCAGTCAGTTCTAATATAGTGTGTGATAAAAGAGGTCACTTTTGTTTACATACACATAACACTTTATAACACTGAAATAATTCATTTATTTTTTACAATTATTCAAAGTAATTTTTCAATTAATCTTGAGCACGCCCATGGAGTGGTCGAAGGTTCCAGTTAAAATTATGCTAATTACTCTCTCGTTCATAAAAATAAACTATAGATTAATACTGTATATCATATTTGTATGAAAAATAGAATAAAAATCAATATTGTTAATTATAAAAATACAAACAATTATAATTAATACAAGGAATATAATGTGTAAACAATTACCTGAAATTTAATTTATAAAATATGTAAGTATTATTACATCATTGATATAAAATGAAAAAAGATTTTTCTTTTCCGAGATTTTGGGGGGGATTGGGGTAGATGTAAACTTAACTTAAACTTTCAATATAACGTTTAAGTATAGGTTTCAATATAAAGTAATTTTTATTCAAAATTTGTGCAAATTTTACTTCTAAATGTTTATAAACTATGGAGATATGTTTTTTTTAAAAAGTCGCTTACTTCGTTCCTGTTGGTCATAGAAGGTTTTTTTTTAAATGTGAATTTTTTACCAGCTATCCAATGGTTATACTTACAAGTCTGTAGCTTGAAAAATATAGAAGTTATTATAGAAGTTATTATTGTTTATAAGTAAAAAACACACCCCTTTTTCAAACGTTTATTTTGTAAATAATTTCGATGAAAACGCGATATGCATTTAACTTCTGAGATAGTTTAAGTCTTAAAAATCCTATGAAATTTGCTAAATATGTCTAACATCATTCATAGGGCAAGTTCAATAGTTTAAATAATTAGCCTCAGGAATAAATAAATTAAATAACTTTTAAACTATTTGACCGATCGGGGGGAAATTTCGCATAAATTTAAAAGACGGTAATTCCTCGATGTTCAAATGTATTAATAACATTTTTTTTTGTTAATGAAAAAATTAATAAAATCTATAAATTAGTGAAAAAAACTGCTTTTTTGCAAATATCTCTGTAAATTATTTATCAATTTTAATTGAAAAAACGGTAAAATAAAGATATTCTTGATATAGAAAAATGATATAAATATTGTTTATTTAAAATATAAGGGAAAAAACTTATAGAGAAAAAATCAAATTGTGACCATAAATTATTGTTTAAAAAAAAACGCAAGGTAAAAATACGAGTATCTTTTCATCTATTCGTCATCTAGTAACCCCCCCTTGTCCTAAAAGCTTTAGATATCTGCGAAACATTTTTCGGTCTTTTTTTTTTAGTACCAGACTGGACTACTGTGTTTTCAACAGTTTTGGACAAATATTTTTTTTGTTTTTTAGGTATGAAAGAATTCCTAATAGCTACTCCACTGTTATTTTTCCTGATGGCACTCAACCTCCAAACCCAAGCCTGTATTTTCCTTCTCCAGTCACAGGAACCTTGTTTACCACACTCTCAAGATACCTTTTTCATAAGAGATGGATATGGAGTACAAATCTTCCTTCAAATCCCAGACTACCTGATTATGCTGTATCCAGGATTCTTAATACTCTTACCAGGTAAGCAATCTAGCTATAAGTGTACTTTGCGCGCACGTTTTCGAAAACGTGATAACGTGTTAAGACAAATATTTTGTTGCATTTTATGAATTCTGTAGAAACCGATATATTTTTTTCTCCTTATTTGTTAGCAACATTTAACTTGTTTTCTTTTATGGACGTTGACGAGTAACTTCATGACTAAATTTAAATCTCAATAAAAATATTCGGTTTCGATTCCCAGCACTGAAAATTTTTCTATTTCTGATTTAACTGAGTGGCTATTGTACTTCGGAAGACACGTAAAACCGTCGGTCTCGACTACGTAAGTATTCGTTGTGTTAGGAGCGCTTTCATGATCTGAAAACCCTAACACTAGACGTAAGCAAGAAGATTACACGAACTTTTAAAAAACCATTAATTTATAAATTCTTTAAAACAAATTATGTCAAAAAAAAATTAAAACAAAGTCAAAAACAACTATTTTAAATTCTAATGTTAATTGTAAAGCTACTTTAGTTTTACTATAGTTCTCACGACAATGTTCCAAAAAAGTGTAATAGTGGAATTTCCACATGCACTCACCATACACCTTTTTGTATAAAGGAGGGGGCAAGCGAAGAGCTTCCACTAGTGCGTTTATTTCATAAGAAATCAGCCGGCGTCCCTGTAATACTTCCATCATCTGAAAATTCAAAACGCAAAGCGACTCAACAAAGGGCTCTTTTCAGAGTCAACTTTGACAATTGTTAGCTTAAATATCGACGGACTAACGAAGAACAAGAACTCAGCAGAATCAAGAACTGGGACATTTTATGTCTCCAGGAAACACATAGAGATGAAAGTGCATGCAGTCCAAAAATGGTGTCATACCCAAAGCACATTAGTGCAAGTTTTGCAAAACCGGATCTGAAGTACTATCGATAGACATAACAACACAAAATGCCATTGAAATGCTAATCATGGTAACATCAGTATACAAACTACCAGGAGAAACTTTTAGCTTCTCGCAGACCCATAATTTCGGAAATCAGAAAACACAGTTCGTCGTGGAGGATTTTTAACATCACAGCACCTTTTCTGTGTATAGTGAGACGGACACTAATGGACGATTGGTAGATGAATAGGCAGAAGCTAATAACTTAGCACTCTTGCATAACCCAAAACTGCCGTGCTCCTTCGTCAGCAAAATCTGGAGGCCAGGTTATAACCCAGACAGTTGCTTAACAAGACCCACTATAAACCTACCCAAAGACCCACTATAAACCTATAGGAATACTGGTTTACCCAGCAACAAGAACAACAGAAATTTCCTTTCGCAGAAGATTTAACTTTAAAGGGGCCAAATGGATAAACTTCGAAGATTGCATAGACATACCCATCAATAATCTGAGCTCTACCCCAGCGAACTACGACATATTTGTGAAGACAATCAAGGCGACATATACCCAGTGACTTCAGGCAGCATTTCATCCCGGGCCTTTCCGAGGAGTCAAGAACCATTCTGGCCAAATACGAAAGACTATACCGTCACAACCCATTCAACGAAGAAACAAAAGCAAGGCAAACAAAGTGGATGCATAGTTTGGACAGAATTAATATAACACACAGTTTCATGTTATCTTAAAAAGCTCAGCTGTGACCCCATAAAACCAAGTAACGCCAGACCAAGTAGCTTAACATCTTCTATCGAACGGAAAGCCTATCTTAGTACCACATAAATCAAAAATAACTATCAACCCTCAATCCGAATGAAATTGCCTCGAGATTCCTTTCACCATTAAAGAACTAAACCAAGCCATCAAGCCATTCAATCAATGAAAAATTGCAAGACAACTGTAGTAGACGATATCTGTGTGGAACAAATAAAAAACTTGATCCCAATCGCAAAGAATTGGCTCTTAGAGATGCTTAACAGGTTGGCTACCGACAAATTACACACATATATTACCAGAAACGATAAATGACGACCAGCTATCATTTCTGGTTTATTTCTAAGTGCCGCGTGATCCGCCGGTCTGGTACTAATAGTTCAAAGGACGGTTGGTGGTACCCGCGGCAGCCAACCTGTTAATAACTGCCGACACAATTGCAGAATCTTGAAACTATGGAGTAATTCTAAAGTAATAGCGCTTTTAAAGCCGGGAAGGGAACCAGACTCGTCCAAAAAATACCGACCAGTCTCTCTAGTATGCCATCTCTTTAAGGTATATGAAAGACCGTCCTAAATCGCGTATGACAAAGTCGACCAGAACCTCATACCACAACAAGCAGATTTCAGATCAGATAAATCATGCACTGACTAAATTGTCAATGTTACAGAGCATATGGAAGAGGGATACGAAAATAAACAAATAACAGGGCTTGCACTGATCGATCTGAGATCCGCCTACGATACAATGAATGACAAAACGCTATGCAGTGCTCACAGATTACCACCTAGTAAAAATGAGTCTCTGTTACAAAAAAAGCGGTTCTTTCACTGTTGAGCGAAAGAAGAGCCGATGGAGGAGACAGAATAATGGCCTGACTAGGGAAGCGTCTTGACTTTCATTCTCTTCGATGTATACACGGCCGATCAACCAATACCAGAGGATACGGAACACTTTGTTTATGCCAATCACCGGTAAACAAAAAGGATGCTTTAAGTACGATGTGGTGGTGTTAATCCGAGAAAATTCGACGTACAGTCGCAGCCAGAAACAATATCATCGGAAAACATGCCAATAGCAAGGGCGAGAGGGCAGGCCGACCGTTTTAAGAACTACCGCCCGCGCGCTATGCTATTCTGCGGCAGAGTACACCTACCCGATTTGGTCTAGAGACCATCCTAAATGAAACATACAGCCTAACAACAGACTGCATGAAGCCAACTCCAATAGAAAACTCCATATATCAGCTGGCTTTGCTAGTCCCAATAGCCGCAGAAAAGCTCATGCATTTATGTAATGGACCAAGCAGACAATTGGGAATGCAAATCCAAAAGATTAAAATCTCGTAACAGATTCCTCGATGTGGAACTATGAGAAAATCCAACAGCATTATTTATTCAAACCTAACTTCAGTTTAGTTGTTTATTGCTTCTAGTACTACATTTCTGATTTTATCTATATATGATATATGCAGCATTTGTCTAAAATTTATTCTCTTATAATTTTGCTATTGACCAAATCTACAACCATTATTATTTGTCCAAAATCTTTATAAATAAATATTTTCAGGATGAGAATTAAAGAAGGCTTCAGTTTCGCATATTCAGCCTCTGGTATCATAACAATGGTACTAGAAGTATGGATGGACACCTGTTCTACATGTATCGTTCAATACGTTCTCTTCCCCGCTCATTATGCGAACGTTTGTGATGAATCATACAGTGGCTCAGATGACGAAAACGAGCAATCTTCAGACAATGAAGCAGAGCTACAAATGGTCACCGAAGTTTGGATTGAGCCCCAGTATGGTACTGTTGTACCAAACAATTCAAGGATTAGTTATGCTGACAACAAACATTATTTTGAGATTGCCAATGCAGTAAGTTACTTAATTATTATAGAATTTTACAAATTCGATTACAAATATTTTGTTTTCATTCTACTCAGAGAACTTACGGAAATATACACAGAAAACTTAAGGAATTTGTTGCAAGTGATCTTTGTTACCATACAATTACGCCGGGCACTAATGGGTCAACTTAAACATACCACATTACCATTATAAATTTCCTTAATAGTTTTAATATTAAAATGCTGGTTACCGAACCAACTAGAGATAACAGCATATTGTATTATATTTGTAATAATCTTCATCCGGATCTGACAGTGTGCAGAGTGATTCCTTATTTTTCATCGGATCATGATCCCGTTCTATATGAATTTCCCTTTAAGAATCTACCTTACACAGCCAGGTGAGGTAGGATTTTCAGAAAATGTTATTTTGACAGGTTTATCAAATTATGTACTCAGGAAAATTGGTATATTTTTTGCTCCCCTAACTTGCTCCATCAATTTCATCACACGCTCATGAATATTTTTAATTTGGCATTTCAAAAAAGAATTCTTAAATGAACAAGTAAAAAAACTTGGGTTTCTAACGGAATTAGCATTTCCCGCCAAAACTTACAATCGTTAAACTAAATTAAATAACATATAATATGCAATAATGAATTTTTGATGTATTTCTCTAAATATACGTGTGTCTATAGGAAGGTTACTAAACTAGCTAAGTGTATATGTTTTAAATTTATAATGGAAAATGCCAATAACAAACAAAAGGAATCTTGGCGTATAGTTAATAGTCTTAGAACCAAAGTTCACCAAACTACCCCAAACTACTGATATAATCTTAGAACCTGGTGAGCTGAATAAATATTACTTCTCGGTAGTCCAGAACTCGCTGGAAAAATTAACTCTTCTTATCCAATGCATTTTTTAAATGGAATAAACATTACAAATTCCTTTTATTTTCTTCCTACTAAGTCGGTTGAAATAAAATATATTATACAAACCATTACAAATCCTATGGCTGCAGGCTGGAATGATATCCCATCTAGAGTTTTATCTTATCTTCCTTATGATGTTCTGAGAGTTTTAGCGGAGGCAATTAACACGTCTTTTTCAACAGGTCACTTTGGTGATTGTTTAAAATTTGCTAGAGTTATTCCTCTGTATAAAGGTGGTGACCACGATTTACCTGCTAATTTTCGTCCCATCTCTTTGTTACCGGCGCTTTCAAAGTTTGTGGAATTAGTAAAAATCGGAATGATAACTTTCCTACAAAAACATAATTTACTTTCTTCCTTCCAATTTGGTTTACAGTTATTAAGAAGTACATATGATGCCATCTTTGCATCCATAGAAAAACTATACTACTAAACTATATAAGGATTATGTTGCTGCTGCGGTTTTTTGTGCTCTATCTAAGCGTTTGACTGTATCGATCACAAAATATTTCTTAATAAACTGGAAAGATATGGTTTTAGAGGCCCTGTCCTAAAGTGGTTCAGTTCTTACTTGGAAGACAGATGCCAGTCTGTATCAATCAATGAGCGTTACTCCAGTAGATAATATCTTTATTAGTTGTGGCGTACCTCCAGGCTCTGTCTTGGGTCCTACCTTTTTCTTGATATATTTTAATGACGTAATTAACCTCGACATTGCCAGTTTATTATATTTGCAGATGACACCACAATTTCATGACAAAACAAGGACTCTAACGTACTGAATGAGATTATTAGTATTGATCTGTTACAAATCTTGGGAGTGGTGCAAAGCTAATCATTTGACATTTAATTTTTCAAAAACCAAATTAATTTCTTTTAAGAAGGATCTACACAACAATACGCCAGGTAATGAAGACCTCTGACACCGTAAAGACTTTTTTGGTCTCTATATTGATAATAAACTTAAATTTGAGCAACACACTGTATATTTAAGCAAAAATATATCATTGGGTTACTTTGTTGTCAAATCAGTTGCACGCCACAAGATTTCAAGATTACAAAAAGTGTTTGTGTGACCTTGATTGAATCAAATTTGTGATACAGTATTACCTGTTGGGGTAGCTGTTCTCTCGATCATTTCATCAGACTTTTTATGGTAAAAAAGAGAGTACTCAGATATTTATGCAAGATCAAATTTGGTATATCATGCAGACCTTTGTTCCGTAAACATGGTATCTTGATACTTCCTTGCATTATATATTTGAAATAGCGTGCTTAATTTAATTACCACTCAATATAAGGTTGCTATGATTGCCATGATGGTCGCCAACATCCCAAACGGATAGGTGCACTACAAGAAGAGTAAGATCCTGAAGCAATATCTTTGTAGTAAGCAGAGCAATCAAGAAGTATGTATTATCTAAGAGTTCTCTCTATCTCTTCATCCAGCATTATTGTGAAGAGTAGCTGGCGTTGAAAGTTGATTTCCCCAAAACTTATTAATTTCTTCTTGGCCTAAGAACAAGTTTATTTTCATTTTCCACAGTGGAATTGATTTTCCCATAGACCTTCTCCGAATGCTAATAAAGTGTATTGTCGCATTACCGGTTGTTACCAACTTCGTATCTCCTTAGAATTCCCCCCGAATAAACAGACAGTTTTTTTAATGAACTCTGGTGGAACTCTTTCCATGTTATCGAGTCCTAGGTGATTTGATACGTCGGTATATCTGCCAAAAATTTTCGCACGCATCTGGACGTCGAAAGTAGCACAGCTTACATTTTTTCGTTCTTAGTAAGATGGTTTATGCGCATTTTTTGTTCCCTCAGTTTGATCGGTGTTGTGTCATCTACTGCACAAATGCAGTAGATCTCTCCGCAAAAAAAGAGTAGATGTCTCCGTCTGCACCTAAAAATAAGTTCTTAAATTAGTAATCTGTTTTTCTAATTGCTTGTTTATATCCATAAGTCTTCGTCCTCCTAAATACCGCGGTAATGTCGTTCTTTCTACTGCACTTCAAGGATGGTGTTTTTTTGTGCCTTAAGCGCGGAAAATGCGTATATGTTTAATGTCTTGAACAAATTTTTACTATCAAGATGTGAGCGGAATAGCTGTTTTACCCTTGTTATGAACTCTGATGTTAATTCGATTTATATTTGTTTATGGTAAATTTTCCGCGCTTGCTTTACTCCTATTTATAAATGTTATTTTCGCCCATAGCCTCGATGTTTTGGCCATTTTGCATATCGAATCCTCCGGGCTGAATCTTTCCTTTGACTATATTTAGGACGCGACACTTGTCTAACTCAAAGTGCATACTGATATCATTTGAAATAGTTTCTACAGTTTTTACCATTTGGTCTAAGTGATTTCGAGTGAAAGCTATTAGTTTCAAATCATCCATATACAACAGATGATTCGCCATTACAGTATTGTTTGTTGTAATGCTAAAACCTGAGTCAGTGGAGTTCAGTAGCTGGGATAGTGGGTTCATCGCTAGACAAAACCACAATGGACTCAGCGAGTCTCCTTGTAATAGGCCGCGGTTAATTGCGATAATATTTTCATTTATGGACGCAGTCCATTTCATGCACTGCCTCGGTCGTCCCGCTTAGATGAGTGCCAGCTGATGTTCCAGCGCAGCACCTTCAGCAAGTCGAGCTCTTAGTATTGTTTGGCTGGCTTGTGGTTGTTGTTGGGCTGTAGCTGATTGTATGATAGGGGCCCGCCTCCTCAGCACCCTGCTACCGACGTCCCGCATGCTGTCACGTCCAGCGCCGTCTCCAGACGTGCCCTGACAATCCCCAGGCAGCGACCTTAAACACAAATTATTTAACTCCATTTTCATGGATGTGCATTTTATACCTACTGCCAGGTGTCAGTTTTTGTTCCACGGCAGGTATCCGTGCTACCCTCTGTGTATCGGTTCTAAGAATACCCAGAGAGCATCCCCCATTCGCAGGGTGCCACGCCTGATAAAAGAACTGACAAAAACTCCCAGAGGCTATACAGATTATTATTATGTTATTATTATTTGATGTTACGTATATAAACAACAAAACCGTAAAGATATTTACATGTTTTGTTAGGTATATAAATTAGATATCCAATTTTTAATTTCATAAAAATTAATTAAATAAATTCGAAAACTTGGAATTTATTACCTCAAATTATTATCCAATGATAAATAATTTTGTTTAAATGGGTTATTTCTAGTTTTTACGGTGATTTTTCTTTCAGATTTATAAGGTAGACTGTCAGTGTATCAGTTCTCTTTTAACAATGGAACATTTAAACTTAATGTGTCAAGATAAAGATGACCTCGAAGACAATAATTTAAGTTTATTTAATCACTCATCTCTGTTGGGTGCTAGTCGAAAAAGTTTTTCACGTAGAAGTAGCAAGAATAGTTATGTAGATTCACCTGTACCTGAGAGAGGGTAAGTTCTATTAATATTAAACGTTTTCCCTCACCATTTCAATGCATAATTAAACATAATCTCTTAAATTTGTTTAATGCTGTCAGCCTCTTCTTAAATGATGTTGGAATAAAAAGACCCATAATAATTTATTACCAAATGTAAAATGTGTGGTGCAACTTAACAATGAATTTCACTGTTTCGTTATTTCGATATACCAACAAACATTCTAGCACAGGGTCTTTACGTGCTACTAGTCCGACAAGGCAAGCGACAGTTGTTTTGAGTAGTATGGACCTCTGTAACAAAAATCTATGTTTCCTGCAGTCGATTGGACTTAATTAATTATTAACAAATTAATTATTAACAAAATTAAATTTTCGCTTTTTTCGTCATCAGCAAAAAGTAAAGCGTTTGAAACAAATTTGAGACGAGAAGAAACTTAAAAGTCGTATAAAAACCTTCAACATGGCGTTTTCTAAACGTTTTGATCCTTATTTGTTGCTTAGAAAGTTGCAAAATAAGTCAACATTTTCGTTTTTTATAAATTTTAATAACTTTTTTTACAATAAACTTATAACCTTTATATTCCACACAATGTTGGGTCATGTGGTGCTTAAAATAAGATCAAAATTTGAAGTCGATCGATCACAGTTTAAAAGTTATTTAATTGTTTATCTCAAATAATTTTTTTTTTTGCAACAATATGTCAAAAAATTAAATAGGTATAAATATACGGATAGATTCTAAAAGAAGAAGATTTATTCTATTACTATTATTAAAAAAAACAAGGAAAAATAATTTTAAATATTGCAAAATAATTTGGCAAAAACATCAATTTTTTGCTTATAAACAGTTAGAATAACTTTTTAACCATTGACTGCAAAAACTGATTTTTTCATATTTGACAGCTTGAAGTTTTTTACAAATTTGAAAGAAAAAAAGTTGACCAAGGACACTTTGGGACTAAGTGTCTTTTTTATAAATTGATATCAGCTTTCTTTATAACAATTAAGAGATCTTATTAGGGTCATCTGAAAGAACATGCGTTAAGGTTTTAATGTGAAACATTCGAAAAAGATTGCATTTTAATGGAATCGTTCACAAAGCTTCAAATTTGTGGTCCTCAAAATTGGTTGGCTTTGAAACTAGTGAGAGCGCAGGAGGGGGAAGGAGCTGTTAACTGTATCTCTGCTTCTTGTTTATAGATTTCGACGTTTCTTTTTTTAATTTGTATGTACTTTTTTGCGTACATTACGAATATGTATTATTTAAATAATACGGTTGTTAAATAAACCATCTAATTTATTTAAACAAATTTTTTAGGAATACTTGAGGTAATTTTTATTGTAAAAAATAAATATTTATGATTAATAAATACTTATTCAACAAACTTTTAAATATTTTATTTATAATAGATTTTATGAAAAAAATAACAAATTATCCTATTTAATTCTTTTTACTTAAATGTGCTTACTAATATTTAAAAAAAAAGCTCAAAGAAAAATTTAAGATTTTCCTCAATGTAAAAATAATCTCAATGAAAAAATTTTTATGGTAGTTTATTTATTTATTTATTTATTATTATTTATTTATTTAACACTTGTTAAACAAATTATAAAGAAATATATTTTCCTCAAAATTACTTTATTTAATAATTTGAATTATTCTAAAACGTTATTCTTGTATTTTTATAGTAAATTACTTAAATTAAAAATGCCAACAAATGACGATTTTAACATTGTCGAGGCCATTTTTCAATAGGTTATACATGGCATTAAAAAAAAACAAAAAATATGAGGTAAAAGTTTACAAAATAGGTTCGAAACGCGCAAGTCTATTTTGATTCAATATAGCGTAAGTCAGTTTAAAATTAAATACCGTTGTGTTTCGGGATATATAGACTTGACAAACATCTAAACTTTAACGTTCAAAACACATTGTTTATTTTTTACCCATAAGCTAAATCTTATTTTATTCGAAAGTTAACCCAAAGTTTAACAAGGGAAGCAGTTTATTTATAACAATTTTTCAACAAATAAAAAATTTCATTTGTGAACTATTTATTTATTTTTATATATTAAGTAAGTACCCGTGGTATACTTTGGGTAAACTTTTTACTGTAATATTGCAGCATCATATTCTTCTGATTAAAATAAGATTAAGATTGTGGTAAGAAATAAACAATGTGTTTCAAACGTTAAAGTTTGGACATCCATTAAGTCTATATATTCCAAAACGCAATGGTATATCAATTTGTTTATGTATATTTTAAACTGACTTTTGCAATATAACATTAAAATAAAATGGAGCATTTTTAAACGAATTGAATTCAGCTTTCATCTTGTATTTTTTGTTTTTTTACATCTTATGTTCAACCTATTAAAAAATGACCTCGAAAAACGCTAAAATTGTTTTGTCGGCTATCGTAGTAGTTTATTTACTCTTTACGTTTAAAGCAAGCGTTTACATAATCATTAAAAAAAATTATACATAAATAGGTTGCCATGGAAACTTTTCGGAAAACTTTTGAGCATAGCATATCGATATATCGATTTAATATCGATTAAAACAAGTTTTAATCGAACTTTTTCGACAAAAGGCACATGCTTAGCAAGAAATAAAACCTAGTTTATCTGGGATTATTTATTTTCCAAGCATCACATAAACCAATAATATTTTTAGAAATAATTCTTCTCATTGCGCCGTCTCCTGCCATTGGCGATCCAAATGGCAATTGAAGTTTTGGAAACTGCTGCCCGAAAGATTTCTGCGGATGAGGGGTCGAACCTTCTCCTCAGGTCTTTCAGCCACGTCTTCCTACTGATCTTTTGCCCTGAAAGAAGAAATAATTGAATGGGATATTTTTTTTTTCATAAAATCTAAGTATATATATATATATATATATATATATATATATATATATATATATATATATATATATTAATCATAAATATTTATTTTTCCAATAAAAATTACCTGAAAAATTCATAAAAAAAAACTGAAAAAGAATGGTTTAAACAAATTAGATGATTTATTTAACAACCTAATTATTTAAATAATACATATTCGTAATGTACGCAAAAAGTACATACAAATTAAAAAAAGAAACGTCGAAATCTATAAACAAGAAGCAGAGATACAGTTAACAGCTCCTTCCCCTCCTGCGCTCTCACTAGTTTCAAAGCCGACCAATTTTGAGGACCACAATTTTGAAGCTTTGTGAACGATTCCATTAAAATGTAATCTTTTTCGAAATTTTTCACGTTAAAACCTTAAAGTATGTTCTTTCAGATGACCCTAATTAGGTTTCTTAATTGTTATAAACAAAGCTGCTATCAATTTATAAAAAAAGGCACTAACTTCGTCCCAAAGTGTCCTAGGTCAACTTTTTTCCTTTTAAATTTGTAAAAAAATTCAGGCTGTCAAAATATGAAAAAATCAGTTTTTGCAGTCAATGGTTAAAAAGTTATTCTAATTGTTTATAAGCAAAAAATTTATATGTAGCCAAATTATTTTGGAATATTTAAAATTATTTTTTTTTAATAATATTAATAGAATAAATCTTCTTCTTTTAGAATCTATCCGTATATTTAATATATCTATTTAATTTTCTGACATATTGTTGCAAGAAAATTTAAAATGAGGTAAACAAATGAAATAACTTTTAAACTCCTTGACCGATCGACTTGAAATGCTGATCTTATTTTAAGCACCATAAGACCCAACATTGTGTGTAACATAAAGGTTATAACTGTTAAAAAACGTTATTAATATTTATAAAAAACCGAAATTTTTGACTTATTTTGCAATTTCTAAGATAACAAATAAAAATAGGAACGTTTAGAAAACGCCATTTTGAAGGTTTTTATATGACTTATAAGTTTCTCCTCTTCTCAAATTTGTTTCAAACGCTTTGGTTCTTGCCGCTAGACGAAAAAAGCGAAAATTTACCGTTTTTTACCCTTAATTGCCTAGTAATTAATTAAGTACAAAAAATCGACTACAGGAAACATATAGGTTCTTGTTATAGAGGTCCATACTATTCAAAACAACTATCCGTTGCCCGGCCGGACGAGTGTCACAAACAGGGTACTTTTTTTTTTATTTCCCTGGTCTATTCGGTTAAACGAAAATTTCATTTAACTGAATGTTGATATATACCTACTGGTGTATCTGATTCATATTTAAGCTACAATAATTAATTCATCATCATCATTGGTGCTACAGCCCTATAAATGAGCCTCGACCTTCCCAAGTCTATTACGCCAGTCAGTTCTATCCATTGCCAACTGTTGCCAGTTTGCCTATTTTTCTACAATCCTCATCTACACCATCCCTCCGGGTTTTGGTCTACCCCTACTTCTACTTTCCACAGGTTGTGACATAAGGATTCTTCTAGGAGGGTTGTTCTGCTGTGATCTTGCCAGATGTCCTGCCCATCTTAGTCTTCCTATTTTTATAAGAGATACTACGTCTTTACCACCAAATATATATTTATATCTGTGATATATCTCGTAGTTGTACCTCCTTCTCCAAACACCATTTTCACAGATGCCACCGAATATTCTTCTCAGGATCCTTCGTTCAAATATAAGCAGGAGGTTTTCATCTGCCTTGGAAATGGTTCATGTCTCCGATCCATATGTCAACACTGGTTGTATAAGGGTTTTGTATATGGTTATTTTTGTTTTTTGGCTTAAGTTTCTGCTTTCATATGTCTACTCAATCCAAAATAGCATTTGTTTGCTAGGATTATTCTTCGCTTGATTTCTTTCGTCATGACGTTCTCCTTGGTGATCAGGGAGCCTAAGTATGTGAATTTGTCCACCACTTCAAAGGTAGAGTTATCAACAGTAAATTGGTGGCCGATGTTTCTGGCTCTATTGTTGGGTGTTGATGCCATTATCTTAGTTTTCTCCTCATTTACTTGCAGGCCTATATTTTTTGAGGCATTTGACAAGGTGGTATACATTTCTTCTAGTTTGCGTGTTGTGCGGGCAACTAGGTCAACATCATCTGCATATGCTTGGGATGATTTATTAAAAATGTTTCCTCTGTTGTCTATTTGGGCATCCCTGACCGCCTTTTCCAGAGCTATGTTGAAAAGGAGACACGCCAGCGCATCTTCCTGTCGCAGCCCAACATGCGTTTCAAATGCCTGTGATTGTTCACCCTGTATTTCGACTTTGCAAACAACTTTACGCATTGTAGCCTTAACCAATCTTATCAGTTTATCGGGGATGTGCAATTCATCCATGGCTTCATACAATTTATGTGTTAGGACACTATCATAGGCCGATTTAAAATCTACGAAAAGATGGTATGTGTCGATATTGAATTCATTGGATTTTTCCAGTATTTGCCTTAGCACAAAGATCTGGTCTGTTGTTGATCAATCAGGCCTAAAACCACTTTGATATTCGCCAAGAAGCTCCTCTGAATATGCACTCAGGCGACTATATAAAATACTTAAAAACATTTTGTATGCTGTATTAAGAACAGCACTCTTCAGGGATTTGTTCCTCATTCCAGGCTCTCAGTATGATTATATATATATATATATATATATATATATATATATATATATATATATATATACAGGGTGATTGATTAGTGTGAGGAAGCTCAGTAGATCTGTTATAGTAAAAATTACTAAAAAAAGTTATTAACAAAAATTGTAGGCAGCTTTAAACTCCACATTTTAAAATTAGTTACAATCTTACAGGGTGTTCCATAAGATGGTGGCAGACCAAACTTATGTTTTTTTAAATGGAACACCCTGTATTTTATTTTAAATTTAAAATCGGCTTCACTTCCACATCACAACAATGTAAAGTTTTATTATGTTATACCGGGTATCTAAAAAGTTATAACCAATATTACCTGAAAATCGTATCAAGTTTAACTCCCTGTGCAATTAAAAAGGAGTATAGGAACATTGATCTATTGCAACCATAGTTTTTAAATAATTGTTAAAAATTATAAAACATATTCGTTTCCATAATATTCGTTAAATCAAATACAGGGTAAGTCAAAATGCAAATACATTATTTTCTTGGTAATTTTAAATAGAACACCCTGTATTTTATATCACTATCAAAAAGTAATAATATCGTACTTCAAATTTTATAAAGTACTCCCTATACCTAAAGTTATCAGTTTTCTAGATATTATTGTTTTTCCATCAAAGTATTAATTTGGTAGATATTTTAACGTTTACCAACTCACAATATAATTATTGTGAGTTGGTTATGATTGATTTGTCAAAAACTGACAGTTTGACATTATTGTTTAATAATTTAGTAACGAAATAACGACACAGAAAAGAAAACAATTTATTTAAAATAAAATTTATAAAAAATAACCGACGGAAAATAAAAAAAAATATAACAACACATAGAAAAATTAAAAACAACAGTAAGTTTAACTTATCTTACTTAAGTAAGGTGTTCAAAATGACCTCCCAAAACATCTATGCATGCTTGAAAACGGTCATTGAAAGAGTTGGTTACATTACTAAGCATTTGTAAAGAAATATTTTGAAATGCAATTCGGATTCTATTTTTCATATCATCCCTTGTTGTTGGGGGTATTTTATATACTTCGTTCTTAACGTAACCCCAAAAAAATGAGTCCATTTTATTGAATTCTGGTGACCTTGGGGGCCACCTTACCGGTCCATCCCTTCCGATCCATCTTTCCCCAAACTGATTATTAAGTTCACCACGTACTAATTCGTTGTGGTGCGCAGGAGCACCGTCATGTAGAAACCACATTTTTTCACGTATATTAAGTGGAACCTCTTCTAATAATATCGGTAACTGATTTACGATAAAATCTAAATAAATCTCACCATTTAAATTATCTTCAAAAAAATATGGTCCTACTACATGGTTACCGACGATACCTCCCCACACATTTAGAGACCATCTTGTTTGACTATGTGTTACTATGTGGTATGGATTACTTGTTGAGTAGTAGTGAAAGTTATGCCTATTAAAAGAACCGTTTCGATGGAATGTAGCTTCATCACCAAATAGGACATAATCAAAAAAATCTCTCTGCTCATTAATTTTTTCTAAGGCCCATTCACAAAATACTATTCGTTTCTGAAAATCATCATTAATTAATTCTTGGTGCTTTTGAATATGATAAGGGTGCATCTTGTTTTTAGATAGAATGTTTTGAACAGAGTAGTAACTAAGTTCTTGTTCATAGGAAATAGTCCTTATGCTTGTGTGTGGGTTTTCTGTAACCGCCATCAACACACTCATTTCGTTTTCCTCTGTCACACTAGTTTTTGTTCGTTCATGTTTTTCATAATTCACTGAACCAGTGCGGTTAAATCGATCTTTCAATTTTTCAAATGTATCTTGTCTAGGTTGTCGCCTATCTGGAAACCGTTCTTGATAAATTCTAGCTGATAGTAATGAATTTTTATTGCATTCCCCCAATATCCAGATCATATCTACCATTTCATCAGTAGTAAAATTCATTATTGCTAATTTAAATTGAATCAATTACTGAATTACTAAATAATAATTGTTGCTAATTTACGGTGTACCCCAATACTGAATTAATAAATATTAATGTCAAACTGTCAGTTTCTGACAAATCAATCATGGCCAACTCACAATAATTATTGGTAAACGTTAAAATATCTACCAAATTAATACTTTGATGGAAAAATAAAAATATCTTTAAAACTAATAACTTTAGGTATAGGGAGTACTTCATAAAATATGAAGTACGATATTAGTTCTTTTCGATAGTGATATAAAATACAGGGTGTTCTATTTAAAATTACCAAGAAAATAATGTACTTGCATTTTGACTTACCCTGTATTTGATTTAACGAATATTATGAAAATGAATATGTTTTATAGTTTTTAACAATTATTAAAAAACTATGGTTGCAATAGATCAATGTTCCTACAATCCTTTTTAATTATACAGGGAGTTAAACTTGATACGATTTTCAGGTAATATTGGTTATAACTTTTTAAATACCCGGTATAACATAATAAAACTTTACATTGTTGTAATGTGGAAGTGAAGCAGATTTCAAATTTAAAATAAAATACAGGGTGTTTCATTTAAAAAAACATAAGTTTGGTCTGCCACCATCTTATGGAACACCCTGTAGGATTGTAACTAATTTTAAAATATGGAGTTTAAAGCTGCCTACAATTTTTGTTAATAACTTTTTTTTGTAATTTTTACTATAACAGATCTACTGAGCTTCCTCACACTAATCAATCACCCTGTATATATATATATATATATATATATATATATATATATATATATATATATATATATATGTATATGTATATATGGTTAGTCAGAGTAGCACCTCCACATTTAATAAGTTCCGCGGGTATGCCATCACTTCCTGGAGATTTATTATTTTTTAGATGTTTTATTGCATCCCGCACTTCTTGAATTGATTCACAATAATTAATTAAATGCAATATTATCATGGGTTTGTTCAGACGGCTTAGTCTTATAGACGTATATACAGGGTTGGGTTAAGTATTGAACCAATTAAATATCTTTGAAAAAAAAAACAGACGCTATTCATGAAACTCTGAATGCCAGTACAACGGACCATAATGCAACTGATGCCATCTTTTTTGTTACTACTCCAGTAAAGGTTTCATCGGAATACCCTCAACTTATTTCATTTAAATGGTGATACAAGGTATATTTTTGCAAAATTTAAAAGAACTCTTTTTTGTGTACACATTTGTTTTGTTATATTAACTGAAATTAGAAAAGGATATTAATATACCATATACAGTATTGGAAGATTTAAAACGGAACATACGGATTATTAATACAATTAGTAAGATCCCCTGACCTGCAATTACCCAGTGTAAATTTCAATATAACGTCGCGATGTCTTATAATTAATTCATTTGTTCGACTGGACTCCTTCTCCAGTCGATATTTTTCGACTGCTGCGCACGTGCGCACCTTACCAAACACAAAGCAAAGGGCATGTATTTGTTTTGCTCGGCCAGTGATGTTCCTTGGGACTGTTGCCAAATCGGTAGATACCTTCGGCAAAAATCTGTAGATTTTGATGTATCATATACATCCTTTTAAATTTTAAATTATCAACAATATTTGGAATAATAAATATATTAAACTATACACTAACCAATTCAAATAATATCTAATGAACACAAAAAAATTGTTATTAATAAAACATTGTTATTATCTGCACAAAAACACAGAAAATCAGTGGACGATAGACAACAGTGTCGACGTACACCTGCCGAATACGCTACTAGAAATCGCGAAGGAGTAGCAATCCAGTCGAACAAATGAATTAATTATAAGACATCGCGACGTTATATTGAAATTTACACTGGGTAATTGCAGGTCAGGGGATCTTACTAATTGTATTAATAATCCGTATGTTCCGTTTTAAATCTTCCAATACTGTATATTTCATTTATACACCGATATATACACCGATAAAGTTGTCCTGAATTCTGTGTTACAGAACAGTTACAGTTTTGGTAAAATTGAAATGCGAACTATAATTTTAGTATAACAACTTAATAACAAATATACTAATTTTTAACTTATTCATCTCTTTCAGTCTCTCTGTGTGAGATGATTGTTTTCTATGTTTTCCATCTCTGGCTAATGTTGAATTTCGAACGATTTTTTAGTTGTACCATATTGTTGCAAATAGTTATTTAAATTTTTAGCTTATTACTAAATAATTCCATTCTTTCCAGAACCCAATGGTATCCCATCCTTTCGGAAAGAATCGAGCACATTCCATTTAAATTTGACCCAATAGGCATCTTGCCTTTGTGTCAACAAACCGAACTGTTATATTCGATGTTTAAAGAGACTAATGAAAATATTTGTTTGAAAGAATGTAGTGTAGATAAGGCAAACAAGTTATTATTAGAAAACTTTCTAGAACATTTAGGGTTATTACATGACCACGAATTAGAGCTCACCAAAGAAGATTCTGATAGGTTTACACAAGAAGTTTTACTGAGGCATAAGAACAAACATCCACATATATGCCCTATTTCCGAAAGACTCACATATGGTAAGTTCTAAATAGTCAAACTTTCATAGTTTTGCATTGTAGATATGCTATAGACGTACTGTAGTAGTTCTGTTTTGGTTCTGTTAGTTTCCTCTGCTTTTTGTATTATTTTCAAAACTGTCCAGAGCATGTAAATATTGTTTGTACTCTACTTGTTCTTAATAGACGACACTTACTAGAGAACATCAATAACCAGCTAAATAACACAAAATTACAATAAAAAAATTAATAATTAAACGTTAACAATTTATAAATCCATCTAAATTTCACGCCATCGTTAGTTCATACAAGATCCGAAAGGTGGCATGAATTATGTGGTGGACAACGTAATATGCTTAAAACTTTTGACAGTGCTGTACCAAGTCACGCAGTTTTTTGAAGTTTTCATATCATTAACCTTGTTTGTCTTTAAACTATTTAAAAAATGCGTAAAATTGCCTCTGGCTACGCCCTAATTTCGAGCTCCCCCATATAATTAAATTCCGTCAGTTGAAACTCGATGTGTAATATAAATACAAGTTCAAATATCGACTAAAAATGTCTATATTGTCACTCAATTCTTAATTAGTCCAACGATCGGTTATAACTAACCAAACCCCAATTTCATGTCATTTTTAGTTCGCCGCCAAAATGGCACCCGATATCACGTAATTAATTTTTTCCGTACAGTTTCGAAGTGAAAAACCCACGTTTGTGGTCAGGCATCTTAACTTTTTGCCAATTCATTTAAACGTGATATGTCTTTCTTTCGTATGGTTTTTCAATACACGTTTCAATGCACGCCTGCCCTTATTATCTTATCACATTTTATATTATCGTTTTTTTCTGCCGACAAAAAGGGGGGTGATGTACTCTTGCTTTTTTGTCACTATTGAACGCCTATCTGCTTTTAGCGTTAACTTATGGGCCGAAGAGGTGACTGCCCTTTAATTCACTGCTGACCGATCTTATCATCAAATATCACAATTGTAGCAAGTGGCTCATGTTTTAATGATTTTTTGTAGCCAGTAAAATTGGACGTTTACCCTATAGAAAAAAAAATTTGTTCCGAGAAAAGAAGAAAATTTAATTATTATTTAATAAACAGATTAGTGGATTATTGCAGAATCTGTTTAATTTCTTAAATATTGAGAAAAAACTTCTCGCTTTTCAAAGAATATGCGTTGAGATAAAAGAGATCTCATTTTATATGAAATCAATTTCAATAATTTGATTGATGTAACTGTTCAAATCTTTTGGCAAAGATTTGGGTTTGGACAAAGAAAAATGTAACGTTGTCAGCGTTTATGATTCAACTTGAAGTTATCTGCAGTGTTATAGTTAATACCTTTCTCTAACGGGACAATGTGTCCGATCAACAACATCTTCACAAATTACGGCGATGTAACTGACAACAACGCCATTGTTCGGTATGGATTTTATTGTCTGGTGTCTGTACGTCAGTTTCATAAGCGCACTGACAGGGGTTTCATAAAGCAAAGAACAGAATTGTTTGTAGTATTACTATTAGTAAAGGAGCTTTTACGTTTACTTTTTGTGATTTGGTGACAATTTGGTGGACAAATAACAAATATGACTGATAGTAGTATAATGAACCATATATTGAAAAGAAACGTCACCATTTAACATCCGAAGAAAAAACTGTGATCGAAAATGTGTTTGAAGGACTTAGAGCCATAGAACAAAATGTGAATGTAAGCGATGTAGAATTTTGACAAAAGTTTCCGAAGCAGTGTGTCAAGTATTAAAACAGACGATGAAACAAACGATAATAATACTTTGAAGGTTGAGACAAGAGGAAGGAAACAAATAAAATTGGATAATACAACCAAACAGGCAATTCGTCGTGCAGTACATGAATTTTATTTCAAAAAGGAATTACCAACTATAAAAAAATTGCTTCTTTTCTTCAATCTAATGAAAATATTCAAAAATATCAAGACGTGTTTTGTTACGTACTTTACGTGAAATGAACTTTAAAGGTATTTCAAGAGAAAGAGGAAGAGGAATAATACCCCTATTGAAAAATAAGAAATTATTTTATGGCGCAGAAAGTATCTGAATCAAATAACAGAATTTCGAAGAGATGGAGAAAAACGTATACAGATAAAATATGGTTAAATGAAGAACATACTGTGACAAAAATTTAGCAGGATTTAAATGTGAAAAACATACGACAAGCTTTCCTAACTGATTTGTCGACAGGTTTATAAGCTCCATGTGGAAAGGAACACGCCTTATTATTAGCCATATTGGTAGCGACTCAGGATTGATTCCAGTAATATTGAGCATAACAAAAAATACCACCATGGGCCAACGATGAACATTTCTAGCTACGGTGTATGATGCACACATTTTCTCTGTTGGCAACTTCGCCTTTGGTGCGATTGTAAAACATGATAATAGATGGCTTGTTTTTTTTATCTCATGTTTCAAGATCAATAGTGGAATCTTCATGTAGACTTGAAGCCAAAATTACACATTTTCCTTTTCTGGGAACATAAGAAACCAAAGTATCATTTTTGAAGGCAAACAAGCTACTATTATTAGCTCTCGCCTTACTTGGAAGGAATTTAAGTGCCAACGTAAGAAAGGTTTTTACGTCGTAACTCATTTATCATTGGAATACTGGTGAACCAGTTATCAGCAGTAACATTTCTGCTTGTCTGATAAATAGGTTGGCAAAGTCGCAGAACAACATAAGACGGTGAATTGCTCAATTGAAAGGGGCCTTCAGGTTGTAATCCTGCATATATTTCCAATTATATAGATAGTAAACCTGGGAATCCACAAGTACGTAGATTTTCACACAACATTTATTAGCTTTATTCGGTATGGATTGCACAAAACCGCATCGTCCACGAAGGCCTTCCAATTTCTCATCAATCGTAACGTTCTGTCCTAAACTATAGGATTTCTGTGAATTGTTTACTAAAATTGTAAAAATGTCACGAATTGCTTCAATTTTGGCGGTTTCTTTCTTTCATTTATGGTAGTGCGAATATGAAAGCGCATACAACGCATAATGAACTTAAATCTTTTGATGTTCATGAAGTTGGAATTTTTCAATACCATTCCCGTCGGATCCCCACAGGTCCTTCAAACGCTATCTTTTACTTTTGTGAACACCAGCAAAGTATAAGAGACCTACAAATGTTTTTAGTTCAGTAATTACAGACTTGGCATCTCTATCGCGTTTGAAGGGCAATTTAACACTTTCAATATATCGATTGGTCTGTTGTACAAACCTAAATCAAATATAAATTTGTTAACTTACAAAAAAATCTCCAACCAGGCGTAGTGAATCAGTTTGATGATTATGTTGTAAGTGTAAGTATAATTATTAATTTTGAATAAAAAAAGGAAAGGTAGTAGTAGAAAGGTAGTGTAGTTGGTAAGAGAACTATACCAACAACGTCTAGACCAAAAATTAATAAAATTATAAAGTATATAAAGGCGAGTATAAAATAAGCAGCATTCGACTATAACAAACATATAACAAATAAACAGCACTATTATAAAGTAAATGAACCAACAAAAAGAATAATTGAAGAAAAAAAAGCAACTATACTGAAAATGGCTGACTACAAACAACGATGAAGTTTATAAAGAATATAGAAAAAAACTAGAGAAGTAAACAAAGAAATAACACAACAAAAGAATGAAGACTGGGAAAGAACTTGCTTAAATATTGAAACATACATAGGAGGTACAAGAACTTCGGAGTCATGGAAAGTACTGAGAGGATTGAAACTAAACTCAAAAGAAAAAATTAAATTGGGAAATATACAGAACAAAGAATAGAAGGACTATTACAAGGAACTGTTAACAGAACAAAGACCACAATTCATTGGAAAAGAAAACAGGCGAATATGAAGCAGATCCCCACAACAAGAAATAGAAATAACAGATAGGGAAATGAGAACAACCATAAAAGCAATCAAAAATAAGAAAGCACCGGGACCTGGAGGCATCTCACTTGAGCTTATCAAATACGGCTTAAAAAAATTACACCGTATAATACAATGGATATTTAAGAAAGCCATAAATGGAGAACAGGTCCCAAAGGAATGGAAGGAGGCATATATGACATATTCAAAATATACTTGGAGAAAGTATAAATGCGAAGGCATGAGAGTACCGGTACGGAACGAATACCTATATACGTTAAGCTTTGCAGACGATCAAGTAGTGATTGCACAAGACTAAGTTGACCTCAGCTTCATGATGAAGAAACTACAAGAAGAATATACGAAGGCTGGCCTAGATATTAACCTCGCGAAGACATAGAAGATCTACAGATTGATGACAACGTATCAATCAAAGGCGAGGACAAATTCAAATACTTGGGGTTTATAAGCACGAAAAAGGCAACAACAGAGGAAGAAATTACGCAAAGATTAGGACAAACAAGAACAGCAATCCGATAACTTAACTCAGTATGGTGGGATAGACACCTAAATATGAAGACAAAAACACAGATTTATAAAACATTAGTGCGAAGTATTATGACTTATGGGGCTAAAAATTGGATTATAAACAAGAAAAACAGCAGTAAGATAGTAGCAACAGAGATGGAAATCCTGCGAAAATGCTGCAGAGTAACAAGAATGGATAGGAGAAGTAATGACGAAATAAAGCAAAGAACATCAAAAGAAACAGACATACTACTAACATATACTATAGAACAAAAAAGACTAAAGTGGTATGGACATGTAAGAAGAACTAGCGACAGCAGATGGATAAAGAGAATAACCGAATGGAGCCCATAGGAAGGAGGAAAAGAGGACGACCCCGAAGATCCTGGAGGAACAAAGTAGACGACGCCATGAGTAAGAGAGGCCTAAACGATGGAGAATGGGACAACAGAGAGAGAAGGAAACGGTTGAGCGAGGGAAGGCAGTGAATACTGTAAAATCCCTGAAATGTGACAAATTTAAAAAATTAATTTTGTTATACTAATGGGCGCAGTATATCAAAATGAACAATATTCAAATATCTTCGTTCTAGTAAAGAATATTTTCTCATGACCGATCACGTGCTGTAGAATAATGAGATGTAGGAAGCTACTGATGACGACAATTCCCGACTATTTACGAGACTGACGGAAGGTTAAATGACATTTTTGATAAAGAATAATTGGCTAGAGGATTATATTTTGGTTCCAATAAGATCGAGCACCTGCCGATAATTCTGAATTCGTTGGAAATTATTTAAATGAAAAATTTCATCATCGGTTGATTGGAACTTATGGTCCCGTTAGGTGGCCACCTCGTTCACCAGAACGAAAGCCTCTGGAGTTTTTTATTGAAGAAGAACTATAACTGCCGTTTTAGACATTTTTCAATGAATCGGCCTGTATATCGATAATGCCCCTGTATCTATGCTGTAACAGTAATTTCTCTGGTATACTATGTAAGATGTATATACAAATAAAGGCTATAAAAGTTTATTCTTTATAAAACAGAAGTGTCGTTATATTCCTGATAAAGTTTCACGTTTACCATCGAGTTTATTTAAATCAAGATGTTTATGATTATGATGTTCTTCGATCTTTTATTATTAGTATTGAGCAAATAGAAGCAGTTAAATATTTGTGTTAGATTGAACCGCACTCTTTATATTAGAGTCCACTCTGACCGCCATCATACTCATTTTTAGTTAGCAGTTGTCTTAATTTCATAGTGTGGTTGCATTCAGTTTTATTATATGTATTTAGTAACATAAATAGTTATAAATGTTTACCATGTATAAATGAATAATAATATTCCAGCTAACTCACATCAAACTGACGAAAAGACTGCTTCTCAGTGGCGATGCTTTGTAAAGGGCATATCAGTCACCCATGTAATACTAACATTCGCCCCAGCTACACTAGATGATCTCAAATCTCTTCTGTCAAGCGATAGTACAAACATTCCAAGTCTGAATCAAAGTTTAGACAGTGTAGATAGATCTCCGTCGCGGGAAAGTCAATACAGCGATGTACCTATAAATAGCTCAACTGTTCTTTGCTTGCCGATTTATGTGTTTGATGCTCCTCTTGCTAGACTAGTCAATGCTTATGTAGATTACTATGACGAAACTTCTTCTGTTATGACAAAACAGGACATTTACGAAGATCACAGATTTAAACTAAATAATTTTTACGAAGAAGAGTATATTAAGTAAGTAAATAATTAAATAAGTAAAGTATAATGGTAAGGTACAATGTGATAATATTAGGTTTTAAAAAATATTTGAATTCAAACATTTTACTATGCACAAATAAATAATTTTTATAAACAAATTGATTTGATCAAATGTTCAAATAATAAATAGTCAATCTACAACTGCGATCACTGAATAGTTTACTTGTTCATTTTTATGACGGGATAAATAAATTAAAAGCTACCTTCTCTCACTCCCAGAATTCAATTTTTTTAAGTTCAATGTGATTAAATAATTAGACTCCGCGTAATTTTAACCCACCACCACCTTTCCCCTCCCCTCTCCGTCAAAAACTTAATTTTTCGTGTTTATTTTTTTTAGGTGGGATGAAATCAATTTTAAAATTTCAAAAAATTCACGAGCATAGTTAAGACTTTTTAAAACGTTTTTTTGTGATGGCTGCAGGTCTAATTCATTTTTTGACTTATTTTACGTTTATTTTATCACTGTATTTTATCAAAGACTATATCTCCAATTTCTATCAGATTTTTCCGTAACGTTCGCCACCTTCAAAAATCCGAAAAACTGTTTTTAGAGGGTTTTGGTTTTGGAGATTTTCCCTATTTTATAGACTTCAAAATAGATGAAATCAATGTTTTTTACAGGTTATATGAAAATTGAAGTAAATGAATCCCTTAGAACATTTAAAAGTGGGAGAAACACGGTCAAACTTCCCAAAAACCCCCTAAAAAACAGTCTTTGAGATTTTTGAAGGTGACGAACCTTTAGGGCTGCAGCCATCCCCAAAAAAAGTTGTAGGTTTTTTTCCGAAAAAACATTTTTGACATTATATAAATAGTTATGATTATGAAGTCGTTAAAAAGTCAGTAATACATAATAATTAGGCATTTATTTAAAAAGAAAAACAGTAATAAAAAAAGAAATTTAGAAATCTAAGAGAGTATTTACTCTTTAAATAGTATTTGTGTTCAAGAGGATAATCATAAGGAGGCCGAATCAATTAGAATCATAGTCACTGAGTTCACAGGGGATCTCGTCCTCATCATCTTCGTCGTTGGAACTGTCACAATTCACTATTTTCGTAAGTAAGCATACTAATAGCTTCCTGGGAAAAGGACTTGCTTTTCTTTTTCCATTTTATTCTGCTGCTGTAGCTGATAAAGGGATCAGATGTCAGCAACAACCTATTTAAAACATCTCTGTTGCAGTCAAATCTTGAAAATTTTCTGGCAAAGTCTACGCGATATTTGCGGAAATGTTTGTTTCGGGCTTCAGCAGCCTCTTCTGATAGCTGTCCTATAGGTACAATGTGACTTGATATGACTTAAGCTCCATGCATCAGAATATTGTGAAGTGTAGGTGACATGGGATGCCAAGCATACAGTTCTACATCCAGTTTGGCGGTTGTGTGAGCAAAGTAATTGAATTTCAAAGGATCAAGATCATATCCGTTTGATATTACTTCAAGAATGATTTGGAACCATTTTATCAAATCTATATTGATTCCTAATTCCAAATTCCTTGCAGAGCATCAACTTGGATAGTAAAGATCTCCGATTAATTAAGAACTTATATTGGAGGCAGAGTGCCAAGATTAGGATCGACGATCATACATCTAGAAATATTAGTATAAATAAAGGAGTAAGGCAGGGATGCATACTATCCCCTATGCTGTTCAATCTTTACTCGGAACTACTATTCAAGCAAGCCTTGGAAAACCTTTCCACAGGAATAAAAATTAATGGAGAACCAATATCTAGCATAAGATATGCAGATGACACTGTCCTACTGGCTGATACAGACACAAACTTACAGGGGGTTATAGACCACCTTAAGGATGCTTGTCGAGAGTTTGGAATGAAGATCAACGAAAAAAACAAAAGTAATGGTGATCCAAAGAAAACAGAATATCCCCTTACCTATAAAAATAAATGGGAATATTTTAGAACAGGTAAACCAATACAAATACCTTGGCTGTTGGATTAATTGCAAGCTGGACCCAGAACAAGAAATTAAAGCGAGAATTGCTCAAGCTAGGGATAGTTTCTTTAAGATGCGCGTTCTATTCTGCGATACACATATAAATATTAAATTGAGATTAAAACTTGTAAAATGTTTTATCTGGTCTGTTCTTCTCTACGGAGTCGAAACGTGGACTTTAAAAATAAAGAGCCTGAATAGAATCGAGGCATTTGAAATGTGGGTGTACCGTAGAATTTTAAAAATTCCTTGGACAGCACGAAAAACAAATGAAGAAGTACTAGCTAGACTCAATTTAGAAAAAGAACTATTGAGAACAGTCAAAAGAAGAAAAACCAGTTATTTAGGGCATTTGTTGCGCAACGAGAAATACTACATCCCTCAGTTGATAATAAAAGGCAAAATAGAAGGAAAGCGAGGAATTGGAAGAAAAAAATTGTCCTGGTTACGTAATATCAGAAACTGGACAGGACTTGGATTTGAGGAACTCTTAAGAGCAGCTGAAGATAGACAAACGTTTGCCACCATAACCGCTAACCTCCATTGATGGAGACGGCACTTGAAGAAGAAGAATATTGATTCCAGTAATCCGAGATGAGCATTCAGGATCGTCAAAAAATCTTTTCAACGTATTTCCATCGTTACTAGTGCCTTAACCGACTTTGGAAATGTCAACAAGAAGGCTCATCTCTTCTTTGAAGATTTTCTGTATTTTTCGTTTTGTTTCTTTCACTGCCGTTCGCGCTTGCCACTTCTGTAAGGGCGCTTTGTACGTCAAGTGCAGCAGTAGCTCGAAGAAACGAATTCTTGCGTGAAGAATGGAGAGTCCGAATCTCAGAGACACTTCACGAACATTGCCTCTTTCAAGTTTGTTGATGTCCTTAGATGTCTGTCCACATACCGGGTGGTAAATCGTCAAACGAGCCATAGGAAACTCAATGAGAAATTTTAAATTGTTGAATTGCTGCTTCCCTAATTATTTTAGATCAAAAGTCATAAAAAACTATTTATAGAGGACTAAAATCTGAATTAAAAACAAATGTTAAAACCGTTCTACGAATCAAATGTACTTCAAAATTTTGCAAAAATATAATAGATTTTTCAGACCACCCCTAAAAGTTAGGCCACATGTAATACAAGAATATATTATAACATGTGTGTTTTATCATATTTATGTCAGATATTTGACAATTTGAATTGTCATTTTTTTTATTTTATGATTAAATTATAAACAATGAATTTTACTAAATACTACTACTACTGAACAATATTACTTTGTGAACAATAAATTATATTGTTTACAAATCGATCAATATAATGAAATGTACTCAGTTGACGAAAAATCACATAATGTTATATTCAGGCAATAGCGTGAACCTTTACCTGTCACTACCGGATCTTTATTTAACGTGAGATATTCTAATATACTAAAATTTAATTCCATGTTAAGTTAAGTTATACAACAATTCAATTATTCCAATATACTGTTACTGTGATCTTTATTCCTAATAATAATATATGATAATTTCTAAACATAAAACTATAACAAATGTTATAATAAAACATAAATAAAACATTTTTATTATTGCTTTTTTCTCCTCAACTGAGTACATTTTTTAATCAACTTAATTTTTTTTTAACAATAAATCACAAAATTTTTGCCATTTAAATCATAGATAAATGTAATATAATTGATTTAAATATTGTCAAATATCAGAAACAATAAAATGACAAAACGCAACACGCAATACACATTTGTTCGCAGAAAAATGTATTATATTTTAGCAAAATTTTGGAATACGTTTAAGTCGTAGAATAATTTTAACAGTTGTTTTCGATATATAATTGAGTCCTCTACAAATAGTTTCCCATGACTTTTGGTGTAAAATAATTAGGGAAGCAGGAATTCAACAATTTAGAATTTCCCATTGAGTTTCCTATGGCCCGTTTGACGATTCACCACTCTGTATATAGCATCTCATTGTTGAAGCTGTATCAGTCGCCGCATTGCACACTTTCCATCGACCATTGTGAACAAAATGGTGTGATTTATACATATAAATACAAAATATAAATTTACACATATAAATATAGGTAATTTCTTCCTTGCTGACATCCTTTGTTTCGTGAATGAATCGAGCCCGGATAGGACGACAGAATCTAACCGAAGAAGCCACTGGATTTTGCCATATACTTTTTCTTGTCTCTCCATTCACAGAAACAACGATTCTTACAGGTACAAGAGAACTTAAAAATATATTGGCATCATCGTCGTTAGTGTTGCCAAATTTCTGCTTAAATTGTGTTTGATTAGATCCATCACAGCCCCATTTTGATATTAAGGTTAGATGTTGCTTCTCAAACTCTCATAACGTGTCAACTACTTTTCTTAAACATTGAAGTAGTCGCAAAGCCGTATGGCAAAATTTGAAGTTCCACTTCAAAGCTAGTTTCAGTGACTTTTATGCTATCTTCGGCAGGATAACACTCCTTCGCTTTTTTAAAATCGAATAGCAAGGATAAATTTCTTTTCGGCCACCTTGTATTAATTCTCACTGTCTTCTTGTAAAATTACCTTTTATAAATAACGCTAAAGCTTCTTATGGTCTGTATTTTCCTGTGATTGGTTCTTTTTTAGCTGACGATATTGCTTTTCGGAACTTTTTAAATCTGGTAGGCGTTGACGTCATTTTTTTCATAACCTTAGACACATCAACATTTCCCGCAGTACTGTGACTCACGCTTGCAGTCAATTCATCAACAGGTACCCGGTCCCGTAAATCTTTTGTCCTTCGACGCTTACTCCGCTCACACCATTCTCCGAATTCTTTTGTTAGTCGGCCTGCTTAGTGGGTCCAAGTAGGTAGTTCCAGTGATACATTAAGCCATTCCATATTGTTTTCTAAGAATCTTCTATCAGTATTACGGGCTGCCGACCATCTTTATTTGAAACTGGTCTTGAAATAATTCAAAGAACGGGTAAGAACACTTCTTCTTTCGGATGGGCATGAAGTTAGTTGTGCAAGTCTTTCTTCCAACAACGAAAATTTTTCTTCAATCTTATTTCCTTTGAAATCCTTGCTAATAGTATAGAGCTCCATTCCGGTGATTTTTTTCACTCTTTCCAAAGAATCTACTACAAAAGAAAAAAAACATAAGTTTTATCAGTATAATTATAACCTTCCCCATATAGTTTGAAGTACTATAAAGAAATATGGAGTACGTTGGGGGGACTTTTTATTCATTTGTCTACTACCCTAGAGTCTACATTTTATGTACACATAAGAATTTTGAAGCGATAAGGCGCGACACATAAACAAAAATACTAATATATTTTAAATTTCTCTAGAAAACGAGTCAAAAAATACCAGCTGTTTATTGGTGGCTATACAAGTAGAAAATTAAGAAGTAACATAATAAAATATACTTAAGTATATAATACTAACCTTCTCTATCCATGGCCAAATAGTTATTCTCCTGTTGTTTGCAACACGAAGCCATGTTAGCACAGAAAAATGATAAATACAAACGAGATCGCTTAAAACAAAAACACGCGTACAGCACGATGTCTGGATTCTGACTGACGATGTGGCAACATGCGCGAGAGTTGTACGTACTTTGCGCGTCTGCCTTTCGATAAAGCGGTTGTCATAGGTAAAGAAACATGTATTTTAGGTGCCTTTGAATTAACATCACTATTTTCAATTTTGTCCGGTTTTTGACGTGAAATACTCCTATGTAAGCAAATCCATACGACATGTCGTATGGATTTGCTAAATGTCAAAATGATTGTCAGAAAATTGGCGGGTAATGAAAAATAAAATAACCAGCTATTAAGTGTGTCCAAAATGCCTAGAATGCGTTTGAATGATGCGCAAAAAACAAGAGCCATTGCCAAACTCAAAGAGGGTTAGTCACTAAGACAAGTTGCGCCAGATTTGAACGTAAGCCCTATGTGCATATGGAAACTCAAACAAAGATGGGATCATTTTCACTCAATAGCACGGTTGGGTGGTTCAAGAGTTCAGACGATCTCCACAGAGCAACAAGGTGAGAAGATTTTCGGAGAGAAGATCCTTTTGCCACAGCTCGAAATGCTAAGACACGGCGTTTCCGGGAAGCATTCGCACTGCACGTAGAACGATTAAAGCAAATAAATTGGTAAATTGACCTGATAAATGAAACCTTTTTTGACTGAGAATCACAAGAGGAGACGAGTTGCATTTTGTAATGAATTATAATAAACTGCGAAGACAACTTTTGGTCTAACGTTGCATATTCCGATGAAAAAGTATTTTAATTAATGGAAATGGTCCAAAAAGAGTTTATAGGCCGAGAAATCATAGGTTTAATGAACGGATACTCATCATTTAAGAAATAGTGGATTATTCTCGGTCAATGTATGGGGATGGATAAGTGCTGAAGACCTGGGGGTTTGTTTTCATATAGAAGAAAAATTAACAAGATTATATACAAACATATTATTGAGAAATGTTCGGGGATGGTTGGAAAAAAACTCATGTTAATGTTCTTCCATGGCCTTACCGGAGAGCATTCCTTAACCCCATTGAAATTGTGTGGGCAGAGTTGACAAAGAAATTAAATGAAAGAAATATACCATGGAATAGAATTGAACCATGGGAAGCGTTATTAAGAACATAATCCATTTTATTCAAAAAAACTTGTCCTATGTCCATTTTGTTACATTTTGTAAAATAGATATGTTTTATTTTGATTTTTTAATTTTAATCCACCTATTCTGGGTCCGCTACTGGTAATTAACGTCACTTTGACGTAAAATGTACGTTTAAATGAGGTAAAATTTCACAAAACCTACTACTAAAATAGATATGTAAGGGTATAAACTATTCAATAGCAACAGCCGTACATATTGCACAGTTTTATTTTACTCACAAAAGTTTAATAACAGACTAGAAAAGTCTAACTATAGAATTAAATGTGTATGTTCATGTACACGTTTGTTCTTATTAATTTGAAGTGCCATATCTTATATAATCATTTTCACTTGAATGAATCAGTAAAATTAAGAGTTCTTCCAAAACTATTACAAAAATTAAATATGAATATATCAAATGTATTTTTATAATTATTATGTACATAATTTAAACCAAACTTGAATTCTGCAGTTAGCAATTTTGTTTACAGTTTTGAAATATTTATCTTCATAATTTCTGTTCCCATTGGTTTTTTGGCAGTTTGCAAACTACTGTTTAAGAGAACAGTTGAGTTGGTCATATTTTAAAGTATAAGTTACAAAAAATATTCTGCGACTGGCTAAGTAAAAATAATAAGTGTACAAGATTGAGAATCAATTGGCTTAATGTCTCTCAATCTTCAAAGCATCGTAAAGTTACTTCTCAAATCGTCGTCACTTTTCAATCTCAGATTGAGCTTTATATTTACCAATAAAAAAACAGATGCAATAACATGAAATAAAACAAGTATATTAAATAGCAGTATTATATTGTATTGAGTGAAAACTCACGAAAATACTTTTTAAACTGAATTATTAATCAATTTTACATAACTTACTTTTACCAAACATCAGAAATGTCTGAGTTATCGCTATCTGCACCAAGTTGAACTACAATGGGTTCCATAACGATATCTGTCTGTATATCTAAATTACACATCTTTTCTTCTTCTTTCTGCGTGTGAACGATGTACTTTTGCCAATTTTCTGGGCTAACGTTATTTATGGCTTCATGGAAGAGCACTTTTACATCACATAACTTAAAGGTAGTATTTCTACTTGCTACCTCCTTTTTTACTTGTGCCCAGATTAACTCAATAGGATTAAAGCTCACAATAGTATGGTGGTCATCACCACAAACATTTATAGACGACCTAGTTTGACTACCTACTGACCTACTAACAATATAGAGCTGGAATACCGAAATGAGGAACTCGTGGAACCCCCCTCGGTAGGTGAAGTGAAAATATCTATAGAAAAACTAAGGAACCACAAATCCCCAGGTAGCGATGGCATCCCAGCCGAGTTATTTAAGCACGGTGGAGAGCAGCTCACCAAGGTGATGCAAGAAATTGTTTGTAAAACTTGGTCTGAGGAGCAAATGCCTGAAGAATGGAGCTTAGGCTTAATTTGCCCGTTACACAAAAAGGAAAACCAACTGGAATGCAATAATTACCGCGGAATAACTCTCCTAAATACAGCATACAAGATATTGTCAAACATTTTGCACGAGAGATTAAAGCCTTATACCGAAATGTTTCTAGGAGAATATCAGGCAGGATTCAGGCGTGGACGTTCAACCATTAACCAGATCTTTACACTACGACAGATCCTCGAAAAAGCGCAAGAGTTTAACATAGATATGTATCATATTTTTGTCGATTTTAAAGCGGCATATGCGGCATCTTAAGACCAAGTCTGTACAACGCTATGAATGAGTTAGGAGTTCCAGACAATGGCGAAGATGCTATCAGCAGTAAAAATTCAAAACGACTCGTCAACACCATTTGAAATACATAGGGGGTAAGGCAAGGAGATGCGCTGGCGTGCCAGCTTTTTAATGTCGCCTTAAAAAAAGTTGTACGACACGTTAATTTAGATAGCAGGGGAACAATATTTAATAGATAAGTCCAAATTCTAGCTTATGCAGACGACGCGACGTGGACCTTATAACAAGAACCATTGCGAGAACTGCGGAAATCCTAACCGAGCTAGTAACGGTAGCAGAACGAATGAGGTTACATATAAATCAAAATAAAACCAAATTCATGGCGACTAATACAAACACAAGAGCTGGAAATGTTGAAGCAAATTTAATCATCAATGACCAAAGCTTCGAAGCAGTAAAAAAGAGTTCATATATCTAGGGACATCGGTTAACCCCAATAATAACACATCTAAGGAAATAAAAAGGCGAATAATAATTGCAAACAGGTGTTATCCATGGTCTATCAAAGTACTTAGCTAACAAACGTCTGTCTGAAAAAAACTCGTATAAGGCTGTATAGAACACTGATAGTCCCGTTCTCACATATGGATCAGAGGCACGGACGCTAACTAAAACAGATGAATCCGCTCTATCGATGTTTGAAAGAAAGGTGCTACGCAAGATATTCGGAGCGATCTGTGAGAACGGAATATGGAGGCGTGGGAATGAGAAAACGGGGTAGACCAAAGCTGCGGTGGATGGATGGGGTAACAAGATGCGGAGAAGATCGGAGTCGGCAACTGGAAAATGCAAGCAAGGGACAGAATAAAATGGCGTAGAAAGCTTGAGAAGGTCGAGGCCCTCTAAGGGCTGTAGTACCAAGATGAAGTAAAGTTTGACTATGAGTGTTAACAAAATAGGGATTGCTTGATGCATAGTAATGAAAATTATGATAGCTAATATCCAAAAAAGAATAATCGAAAAAAAATCGGTCTCTTTGCACTTGCTGCTAAGACCAACGACAAGAAGCGAATCTGCGTTGATAATCATGGACTGTCAATTCTTGATGTAACTGTATGTGGTAGGGATGCAGTTTATGTTTACGAAGGATTTTTGCAGCCGAACTTTGACTAATGTCATGTTGATGTGAAATTTATCATCACATCACTAGTGCTGATGTGGGAATCTTCAGTAGTAGCTATCTGTACATCATATTCCTCTTCTTCACTTAGAACAGTTTTGGTTCTCTTTTTTTCTTGTCATATACAAATTTTTTTCATATACAAATGACTCAGTGCGAACAAAATGATCCATTATTTTTTAGAATAGAATAAAGAAACGAAAAACAAAAATAAGAACTAAGTTGTAAAAAGGTCTATTTGTTAGCCAGATTAAAATTTAAAACTAAAATTACCAAGTGCAGAAATTAACGATTTCAAAAAACAAAAATTTGTTAGGCGAATGGATCAAGTAATGGGCAGTCACATTTCCAACCATAAACACATACACGCACATACACTCACACACACATACACACACATTGTTTAAAAACTAAAAACTTTATCACAAAAACTGATCTTATATATAGCTATATAGTAATAAATTCGAGATTATTCTGCTACACAGTCGAAGAATGCGGAAATAGGTTCTAGAATATTTAACTGAAGGTCTGGCTTCATGACAAATTATTATTATAAATAATAACAAATACAATTAATACCAATTGACTGTTGCTGTGTGAACTGAAATACTGTAAGAATAATAAATTGTGATATTGTCGCCAGAAGTGACCAATCACGACGCGTTGTCATTGGCCTCCCGGCGTAACATCGCTGCTAAATTGCACCAAGTGTATAAAAAAGCAGCACATCTTCCGATTGAGATCTAGTTGTCTACATCACGAGCCCCTGCTAGACCTTGTTGGCCGAGTGCCTTTACTACGATTCCGCGTTTTATTATTACCTGAGTGAACATTTCTTCGATCTAAGAAGACGTCGAAGCGAAGACGTTTCGTAAGAGAACTTACGAAACCCTCTATTCCACTGACCCTTTTAGCCAAGAAACGGTTGACTGCGGAGCAGTACTACTCCAACAGCTAAGTCAAGCCAGACAGGAAAAGTGGATTGAGACCCTGGAAAAAATTGACATGACACATAGTAGCAAAATTGCAAGGAACCTTGTAAAAAAACTCAGCGGTGATCCAAAAGAACATAAACTACCTTGCAAGGTTACAGCAAACCAAGTCGCTACTCAACTCCTTACGAATGGAAGAACTACTATCCGATATAAGGACCCAAACACTAGGAGAAGATTGGATTCGGAGACAAACCACCTAGAAATTCCTTTTACACTAAAAGAACTCCACGACGGTCTGAACAGGTTAAAAAACGGGAAAGCTGCAGGTGTGGATGTTATATGCAGTGAACAAATAAAGCATTTAGGCCAATGAGCAAAAAACTGGATCTTGCAATTTTATAACACGTGCTGCAAAACCTGCAAAATTCCAAAATCATGGAGGAAATCTAAAGTAATAGCCTTGTTAAAACCAGGAAAGGATCCAGAAGACCCCAGTAGCTACAGACCTATTTCGCTATTGTGTCACTTTTTTAAACTATACGAGAGACTCATACTCGCCAGAATAGAAAAAAATGTCGACAAGCACCTCATCCCACAACAAGGAGGATTCAGACCTGGCAAATCTTGCACCGGTCAAGTCCTCGCATTAACAGCACACATTGAAGAGGGCTTTGAAGAAAAACTTATAACAGGGGCTGCTTTTGTAGATCTGACAGCAGCCTATGACACAGTAAGGCACAAAACATTGCTTCGCAAATTATACGATACTCTCAATGACCACCATCTGGGAAAGGTCGTATATTCCTTACTGCAAAATAGACGTTTTTTCGTTATGCTGGAGGGTAAAGTAAGTAGGTGGAGAGTTAAAAAAAACGGCCTCCCACAAGGAAGTGTTTTAGCACCAATGCTCTTCAATATATACACAAACGACCAACCTACTCCGACCGAAACCAAGCACTTCCTCTATGCTGACGATCTTGCAATATGTGCTCAAGGAAATAGTTTTGAAGAAGTGGAGGAGAAACTTGAAACTGCCTTAAAAACAATGACAGCGTACTACCTGCAGAATTCTCTGAGACCCAATCCCTCTAAAACCCAAGTCTGTGCTTTCCACCTTCGCACAAAGGAAGCCAAGCGAAAACTCCAAATTGTGTGGAATGGTAATACATTAGAACACATAAACCAACCTATATATCTTGGAGTAACTCTGGACCGGTCCCTCACCTACAAACAACATTGCATAAAAACAAGAGGGAAAGTAACAACTAGGAACAGCATACTCAGAAAGCTAACGGGAAGTAAATGGGGCGCACGTCCTGGCGTTTTAAGAACAACGGCACAGGCACTGTGTTTCTCAACTGCTGAATATGCATGCCCCGTTTGGAGCAGATCTGCCCACACCAAACAAGTTGATACTGCGCTAAATGAGACATGCAGGATAGTAACGGGGTGCATGAAACCAACGCCACTTTCAAATCTATATAGAGCAGCGGGTTTTGCAGAACCCTCAACACGCAGAGGCGCTGCAGAACACATAGAGAAAATTAAACAGATCGCGGACGATCGGCATGCCCTATACAAAGCTCGAACACCACGAAAGCGACTAAAATCTAGGAAAAGTTTCCTTGGAACAGTGAAGGATGAACCGCCTGAGTATTTTCCACTTCCCCAGGTTCAATGGACCGGCCAGACCCTAGACTTTAAAACGTGGAAAACCTTGAATAGGATAAGAACGGGGGTTGCTACAGTAAAATCAAACATGGCAAAATGGGGAAAAATAAACCAAGATGATGTGAACTGTGACTGTGGAGAAACACAGAATATGAAACATCTTCTTACATGCAGAAACTGTCCTCATCGATGTACCCTTGAAGATTTGTGGCTCGCCAACAAAGATGGAACCGACGTAGCCTGATACTGGGCAGAAATTTTATGAATGACATGTCCGGACACCATAAAGTAAAGTAAAGTCGAAGCGAAGACGATTCCAAATCTCTTTAGTGCTTGAATGAATACGGAGCCGTGTGACTACGATATCATTCGAACCACAGGGGCGTACAGGAACCGGCGACTGTTTACTGGCGGCTTACCTTTTGTCGAGGAAAAAATTACCTCATAATTACCTAGCAGAGGCCGGCTAGCAGCTCGGGGAGAACGTTCCCTGTCCACATAGACACAATCTTTGAGATAGGAAAAGACAGGTTGTCTTATAGCTATTTCAGATCGTGTCGAACTGACACGAACATTGCATTGGTCCTCTGACGGTCAGAAGTAAATAAAAGACATAAGTGGGCTTGGAATTACTTCTCACTCGGTGGCCGAGCTGCGGTAATACTTCGCAGAGTAACAGAAATCTTTTTACAGAAATAGTATCCGTCCTTACAGGACTACAAAGTATGTCTCGAGAGGTGACCATACGGACTGAAGGGCCGTCGAAGAGTCAACACTCTGCCGACGTTCCTGTACCTTTCAAGGAGTGTGAACGTAGCCAGACGGCGAGATGTGAAGTATAGTCGCCTCGTATTTCGGTGAGACTGTGTAAGAATATATTTATCTGTAATAAAAGCAGGCAATAAAAATTAAAATAAAAGTACTCTACCAGGAGTAGTTATTAACTGCAAAATTATCAATGACTGAGATGTAAAGTTTTAATATCCCCATCGATATTTACATTCAGATGTGCCTGGTATTACGTTAGAAAAGATGTACAGTCGCCCAGATAAAGTTATCATCGATGCATTCTTTGCCTAAGATAACAATATTTGCCTGAGCGACCGAAACTATAAGGTAGTTTATCCAAATAAATTTCGTTTTGACCGTCCAGTGGTTTACACTTGCGTAGGTAGATATAATATTTTACTTTATTTTAAACTTTATTTTTAAACGAAATATTGTTTATTTGGATGAAACCTGGTATGGTACTCATGACACGGTGAAAAAAAGTTGGACGAATAATAACAAAAAGTGTTCTAATTCAGTACCGCCCAATAAAGGACAGAATTATAATTTTACACTGCGGTGTAGAAAATGGATACATCGACGATGTATTATTAATATCTGCAAAAAAAATGAAAGACGTGAATCTAGATTATCATGAGGATATGGAGGGTTCAAGTATAAAAAAAGTTCAACTCAGGAACCATAGATGTAAACGTTCAATGTTTTTTTGAAAAAAAAACAGAAGTTAGTTTTTATAAAACTCACAAAGAAAGAAAGTACGTAAAAATATGTAAAAGAACAGTAAACTTTATAATTTTACGAAGATACTTTTAAAATGTGGCACCCGTGGTGTGATAATAATTCTGCAGCTGAAAAGCCAGTGGAACCCTCTAATCAATTGGAATATTTACAAAGCTGTGTAGTAAAATGTAAGCGACATTTTCAATATATCTCTGATGATCCCAAACATATGCTGAAACATGTTTATGAAGGATTGTGTTCTAAATTGTCTAAATAAGAAACAATTGTAGAAACATGTTTATCAGAGTGTCGAAAGCAATCTGATACAAGACTATAGGAGCAACATCTTCTTCTAGACAGATGAGAAAGGATTGTGCAAATTCACACAAATAGAACCGCACCTAAAGGAACATATAATCAGAACAATATATAAAATGGAAGTGGCTAATATTTTTCCAACTATTGAAAGCTTTCGAAGTGAACTGGTTCGAAAGGATATTCTCTTATATTCAGCAACAACACTTTGATGATTTCTTAAAACCCATAATTTTAAGTAAAAAACTATAGACAAGCGTCAAACACTAATGGAAAGTACTAGAATAATTATTTCTTAAAGAGACATTTCTATCCGATAGATAACTGAGTATCAAAAAATGAAACGAAATCTTGTTTATTTAGATGAGACTTGGTGTGATACTCATGACAGGACAGAGAATTATAATTTTACACTGCGGTGGAGAAAATAGATGGATCGATTATGTATTATTAATATCTGCAAAAAAAATAAAGATGCGTCTTTAGATTATCATGAGGACATGAAAAGTTTAATTTTTGAATCATGGTTTGAAGAATCTCTTCTTCCGAGATTACCTAAATATAGTGTGATTATTATATGGACAACGTATCATATCATTCAAGATTAATGAGAAAATTCCAAATAGTACTTGAAACAAATTCAAGAATTTTTATTTGGGAGAGATTTGTACTTTGAGGCATCATAGTAAAAAGCAATTGTTGGAGATTGTTTATAGTAGACAGTACCAGAAGGTATATGTTGTTGATAACTGTACTCGCAGTAATGGGCATACCGTGCTTGGACTTCCTCCTTACTATTGTAAATTGAACCCAATAGAGTTAATATGGACTCAACTTGAAGCAAATAGAAGAAGAAAAAACGTGGCTCCTAAATTTTTGTCTACTGCTCTCCAGTTAATTAGAAGAGAAGTCACAAAGATCACAGCAACCAACTACAAAAATGTAATCAAACATGTAATCAAAGTGGAAAATGACTATGTTAAATATTTACCAGCAATAACCAAATTAACTATAAATTTAGAAGATACAACTGATACTAGTGATAACAGTGAATCTGAGTAGATTTTTAAGTTCTTATTTCCAACTAGGTGTTAGTTGAAACCTTTATTTTTATTGTAATTGTACATATTCTCGTTTTGCTTATATATCTTTGAAAATAGAGTACAAATACACTTCATGATAGAACAAAAACGTACAACATATCATTAGGTTAAAATGACAGGGTTCCAACTAACAAGGTGACACATGAAACCTTGTCACTCAACCAATAAAGGTGGATTTTCACAGATCCGATATCCGATGGTATGATGATACGATATAAATTTCAGAGAATTTCATTGGTTGAAAAATGACAGGTAAAATTTTCGTACGTAATTAAAAGTCATCGGAAGAAGTTAAAAATATTTTAACTTTTGCACGAAAATCGGATAAATTTTGACATTGTTGACATTTCTAACTTGAACCTTAACCTTTTTTTTTGTGGAGTGTTTATGTTTACTATTTGAAATATATTTAAAATGGAACAAAGACCTAATTATTATATAAATGCAATGAATAAAGTGTTGTTTCTGGGTCTTCTACACTATGTGAGGCAAAAATTACGAGAACGTAGCTCAATATAATATATATTATATATCAAACAAAACAGCTAACATTTATTGACAGTTCATTGAAATAAATATCAGTCCATCCAATAATCTGACACATAACACAAATAATGTCAAAAAATTTCGGATACGACAATCAAATATATTCGTACAAAAAAATTTCGTATTTCGTGTCATCGGATCTGTGAAAATCCAGCATAATTAAGATTTGTAGTTGTGTTATTAAAACGTTTGTATACTAAAATACTTTTACCTAAAAAATTGTTTAATTGTATGTGATAATTACTTTTATTAACAATTTTTTATAGGTATTATTATTTTACAATAAGTTCTGTTTAGTGAGCCTATTAGTGTTATCACTCCCTAGATATACCACAGAAGTTAACAACATCAATATTTTTTCTTTAAACTTTATAGAAAATGAAACTTTTTCTTAAATAAAATTAAATAAAAATAAAAACTTTTTTATCTAATTTAAAATTAGATATCTACGCTACTGCTCATCGAAGCAGTGGCCAGTCTAACATTGTTGCCATTTTCTAGGATTTGGCTCGCTCTGGGTCCTATAAATTTACTCACGAAATTACGTGTCGACTATACCCGGCATCTCTTTAAGACTCAAGGCATCCACGTGCACAGAATACTAAACAAATATTCATGTAAGACAAATTCACGTAAGAAATAAACCTCGAACTGTGTCTTCTGGTTGCTGGTGGCATCTTGTCGACCGCAGAGTCCCCGATAAACTTCTTGCTAAGCGGAAGCCTAGATCACATAAACTCCACGATCACGAGGATAAAGTCGAGACACCTTCGATCCTCCTCCAGAACGGCGGTCGTAAACCATCCAGAAACTCCGAATACCTCGGACGATGCTACGGCCGTACCTCAATATCCATGTACTCCCTGCGTTCGAAAACTTGTATTCTGTATTCTTAAATTGCGTTCAGATCAGCCAGTTATTGTTTCGTGGTGATATGCTACTGAATTAAGCTACTTGAAATGTGCATGTTTTTTTATTTATTTTTGCCTCAACCTCAAATGACAAATTTTTCATGTCGTTCCGTCACTTAATAATGCTTGTAAGGTATCTTGTAATTGATATTGCAAGTATCTCCATGCAATATAAAGAACACTCCAGTAAAATATGGCGAACACGGAGCACAATATCACATATGTAGCACTGTGGTTTTAATTGACTCTCCAGCAGATGTTTATGGGTGATGCCAGTGTGGCCTATTCTGAGGCGAGATAGGATAGTTTTATATAAACGCTTATTTGGAGTTAATTTCCAACGTAATATCGAATGTTGAATTTCTCGTAGTTTGGATCTTGATTGATTCCACTTGGTCTGCCAAGCATTGCTTACTAAGTTCTTGATTATAGGTTTTACATCTAGATGTGGAATGCATTTTTTTTCTACAGCATCCGGACTCAAGACTACTAGATTTGCCAAGGAATCTACTTCTTCATTACCAGTAATTCCGATATGTGAAGGAATCCATACAAAGTTGATATTTATGTTCATAGTTTGCAGTTGGTTTAATGCTGATTTAATAAGTAGTAGACTTGGATGGCTAGGATATAAGTTATTTAAGGCAGTTACAGAACTTGGGAGTCCGTAATAATGACAGTGTTTTTGATACTATTTTCTACCACAAAATTTATTACATTGAGGATAGCGGTTAACTCGCCTCCGAATGAATGTTAATTTGGGGAGTTTAATTAATATTTTTGTTTTATTAAATATAAATGCTCCTTTTGGTTACTGTGTGTCTTGAGTTCTTGCAGGCCATATTGATATAATGCTTTGGGATGGTTACCGGCTTTTTTATGTATAAAGAGTTTGGTATTGATAGTTGGGATGGAAACAAGGAGGAACAGTGTTGACATTTGGTAAACAGTAGGTATTTGGAAATTTGAATTCAAGTTCATTGAGCTTCATTGAGGTGGAATGTATATACTGTGTCCGTAAAGTATATTACATATTTTTATTTTTATGGGTCCTTTAATTGTAATTGCAACCGCTTCAAGTTGTGTATTGATTTGAAGAATTTCTGCATCGATGGATGAATGAGTGTAGATCGCTACGCCCCCACTAGCATAATCTACATTTTCTTTATTGTTACATGTGCAGGTGAAGTTTTTTAATCATTTGTTGTAACATCTCTAGACGAGTATAATACCCGCGTAGGTTCCACTGGAACGTACACTGGAATTAAGAAAGCCATTTTACAATTCCATTATCGGATTCGGAGTTTGTTTCTGATTGTATGGATTTAAGTTTTTGTTTCGTAGTCTAGTGCATTTATTTTTTGATTTCCTATTTGATACATTTCCATGTAGTTGATTTAAAAGTTTCAATAGGCTTTCTAGATCATTTGTGTAAGTTTTTATTAAGCTTACTGGATCAACGGTATCATGAGCATTTTCCAATATATCAACTAATGCTTCATAAGATTTAATGGGTTTCTAAGTATCTTCATCTATTCGTCAGCTGAATTTTTTATATAGTCAGTTACTTTAATGGTTTCTATGTTTATGATTGAAGACTTTGGCTTTTTTAAGTTTGGGTCTGGAAAGGGGTTATTTACTAGGGTATCATTTGGTGGAGAGGTTATAATTTCAGAACGATTTCGTTTGTTTGAAGGAGGATCCAGTGACATTTGTTGGGAATCAATGCTTTCTGTAACATCGTAAAATATGGATATCCGGTTAAGTCGATACTGTGTTAGCAGAGCAAGGTATGGTTTAAGTTAGGGGAATGTATTCATTGTTTATTGGATCAGTTGAAGTAGTTGGAGCAGCATTTCGTGTTTGAGTTCTCGAAACAGTTGTGCAATTATCAGCCGAATATCGTGCTTTCGTGCAATTATTACATAGATCTTTCTCCATTACAAGAAATATACGGTATGATGTCATTTCAGAATTTACAATTATTGAGTCAGGTATTGATGTGACTTGGGGACAAATAAAAGTATGCCTTCTGAAACTGAAAATGTGTTGCAAAATTTAATCCCAAAGTAGAATGTGCATTTTCAATAATAAAATGTGGGATTGAAGGACAAACATTTGATATAACTAATCTTTCATTTGGTAACAATTTACGAGCCTGAATTTTTTGGTGGTTTACAGTTATTCCTTTAATTTGTAGAAAATTGTTAACTAAAGTTTCGCTTGTTAGGTATATGCAAATTCGACCATTTGACATTCTAGAGGAGCAAAGAATATTTTTGGGATGCATTAAATCATCAACTGCAAACAAATAATCTTCCAACTTTGTATTTTCCAGCACTGGAAAAACTATTGCTTGTGATTTGGACGGAAATTTAGGTACATTTTGATTTGTGACAGTTGCAAAAGATTGTTTCATATTTGGATTTGATGAATGTTGCTCCAGTTCTTGTTCGGGGGCCCCAAGAGGTGGAAGATGATCCATTTTTAATTATTATCATCGATAAATTTAAAAAACTTAGTCCGGCCTGTCTTTTTGACACCAGAACTGATAGACGGTAGCAGTAAAAAGTTGTTGCTTTATAACCAATAATTGATTCTTGTTTACTTGGATAAATATTTCTACTCACAGATTTTATAGTTTCAATGAGAAAAATCACTTTATAAGTAAGACTGTAATTATGTTGTTTCTTTTATCACCTAAAAACTGTTTTATGTGAAGATGTTTTAAAACATACAACTCGGTCATTAACTCAATGTCCCTTCAATGGGCATAATATCTTTAAAAACTCTTGTCATAAATTCTGTTCCTTGGTTGGTTGCTGTCATGCTTACTACTCCGTATATGTATACTAAAGTATCAAACTAATCCTTTTGCTACTTTCTCCGCTTGATACATCTTTGCAATATATTTTTTCTGTTTAAGGTTAAAATCTGAAGATGCTTACGAAAGTATGGACATTAAAGATGAAACTATGGTTGATTACAACAATTTGAAACAACACTGCAAAACATTGGTACTTACTCATTCGAAGTGCTTTACGACATCTTTATTTGCAGCATTGCATATGGGAGCAAATATACATTCTTTCGATGTTCAATCAGCTATGGATCAATGTGAGGAGTCAATTACGGAAATTGACATAACTCAATATATAACGACCATTTGTGCCCATATTAAAAACAGCAATCAAGGGAATATATCCGTTAACGAGCTGAACAATGCTTTGCCTTGTTTAGATCTTAAGTCTCTACATGGTCTCATTAAAGAAAAGTTCTTCAAGTTGATCAATACAATATTTTGTCCAATAGCAACTAATAACGAATTCTACTTTTATAGAAATTTAAAAAGTGTTGATGCTGGCGACGAAAATATTGCAGATAGCGACGATGAAGTGTCGGATAATCACTCAGAAATTATTGAGTTCAAATCGGAAGATGTCAGTATCTTTTCAGAAGGACCCCATCTTTTACAAAGAACGGAGAGTGCGGTAAGTGGAATAAGCGATCTGGTGCACAGCAATGAAGTTACTCCTCTTTTCTTGCACCTTATCTGTACATTAAAATATAATGGAAGCGAGTGTACCAACACTGCAGTCAGGGTGTTACCCACATGTTTAGGTAAGTTCTCTAACGTATTACAATATTAAGGTTAAGGGCCAATTTTGTCATAGCAAAAGGTTTAGCGAAGCTGGTTTATAAAAATATAATATTAAATGGTCAATCATTGGTTATAACTATGGGGAAGAGTGTAATATGTAATAAGCTTGAATTAAATGAAGGGCTACGTTTTTTCAAGAAACGTTTTTTCAACTGAAGAAAATTAATTAATTTCGATTAGAAATTCGATATAATATTAAATGGTTAATCATCGGTTATAACTATGGGGAGCAGTGTAATATGTAATAAACTTTAAATAAATGAAGTCTACGTTTTTTTCAAGAAACTTTTTTTTTAAAGAACATTAATTAACTTCGATTAGAAACTCGAAGTTGATGGTTGATAAATGTTTTTTATGTAATATAACGTTTTAGACTCATTTCGTCAAATTTGGCATATCCAACAATCTATTGAGAATGTCATAAACATAAAATTATACGTGAGCATTGAACGTGCAAGTACTCGAGCTTAGGAGACATGTAGTCCCTAAAGTAAAAAATTTTAAATTTTAAATACATCCATTGTCATCGACCTACAGTATCAACATTACCTAATGTAAAATGTGACACTTTACCAACTCAAACATGGAAGTCTTATAGACACCATATTTATATAGTTAGCAACAAATACTAGGCACTGAAGATGATCCGTAGTGATCGAAAACGTTCTGCCAGAACTTTAAATGTGACGACACTTTTTTAAAAAGTTTTAACTTGTTTGTTTGTTTTATACCTAAATACACATTTGTGAAGTGTTTTAACTTCTGTGTTTTTTTATAAAATTATACATTCACACTACACGACACAAGGACAAACAGTTTAAAATTAAAAAAAAACGGCGAAGCTACATATTGGTTGGCCTTAGGAGAGCGAATGGCTCCTGGTCTTAACGGAAATGTTAAGGTGACATAATATGACAACTTGGATGGGTAGTAACAATCATGGTGACGTGATCTGCACATTTCAAAATTCTATGAAACTGAGCATTGACCAAAGGTCCAACTGGTACTACTATGGGAAATCAACTGATGAAATATGAAATTATATAGATTACTTTAAGTAGATTGCATAATCCAGATCTCACACTCAAACCTGTCTGTAATAATTAGGGTGTTAGTTTAAGGGCAACTGAAGTGGACGTAGAGTATGAATGCAAGAAATAGACTAAACAATCTATTAAATAGTTGGTTGTTGACTACAAGACTTCTCCATATTTTATAAACCTACCCATACTGACACGACTATACAGAATTCATTATCCCATCCCACACAACATAAACTGGTAGCCTATCATAGTATGTTACATAGATTAACCGAAATTCCGATGTCAAAATATAACTTTGAGACAGAATTAAATATCATTAAGCAAATAGCAGTAAACAACGGATACAACGAACAAACAATTAATGAAATTTTAAATCAAAAACTACACAAGAAAACCCTGAAATTATTATTTCCACCACCAGAGAAAAAACCCAGTACCTTCTGCTCGATTACATATATACCGGCAAAATATCAACAAAAATAGCCAAACACATAAAAAAGAATGGAATAACACCAGCTTTCAGAACAAACAACAACTTACCCCCCTTTCAGACGAGGATACTGTATCTGAGATACGTGTATCCGCGACGCAGATATTACATAGACTCAAATGGAGCTTTTCACACGGGACGCGCGAGTGATACAGTATGCGAGATACCGAATGCCTATGCCAGATACAGAAGAAACATTTCTGTATCTTTCAGACACAAATTCTGTATCTCGCATACAGTATCTCACATAGAGTATCCTCGTCTGAAAGGGGTCTTAGGCAAATATATTAAAACAACAAGAGTCAACATTTTACAATATGCTGATTACTTCTGTTTCTGTGTTGAGAAAAAAACTTTTCAACAATGTGTTAATGCCCTTAAAGTAAATATGTCTTATTGCCAAAAGTATTTTGATAGCCATGGAATTGACATCTCACCTAAGAAATCAGATGTAGTATTTTTTTCGAGACACAGGTTACCAAAAGTTAGTACGTTAAAATTCTCCCAGCTGGAAATTCCTGTATATAACAGTTTTACATACCTAGATGTTACCTTGGATTCAAAATTAACCTGGAACGAGCATATTAATAATTGCATTACCAAATGTGAAAAAAGCCTTAATATCCTTAAGGCCGTTAATCGATACGATTGGGGAGCAGACCCGAAAATAAACTTATTATTTTACAGAGCATATACCAGATCAATTTTGGACTACGGAAGCTTTTTCTATGGATCAGCGACAAAATCTCGTTTGATTAAATTGGATCGAATACAATACAAAGCTTTAAGGTTAGTCCTAGGAGCTCTCAAATCTACTCCCACACCAGCCCTTTTGGCAGAATGTAACGAGCCACCTTTACATTTAAGACGTCTATTTTTGACAGAAAAAATTATTCTTAAATGCCAGTTTAATAATCAAAACAGCTTATTACAAAAAATATCTTGTCTCTCTGTTGAAAATCTAACAAACAAATGGTGGGCAAATAAAAACTCTCCAACTCTAGCTGTTGCTTTTCCCAATTTATCACAATATTCATTCAATGGAGGAGGGATTCCATTCTTTGGCTCCAATTATGACTTACTATATGAATATAAACCTACTGTAGTAATTCCTTTATCTATTTCAATTGTTCACGAAGATTTAGTAGTACAGAACAAGCTGGAAGACTCTAACCATTCTTGTAAAATTTATACTGATGGTTCAAAATCGCCTGCTGGTGTTGGCTGTGCCATTTACATAGACAATATTCAAGATTATTTTCAGTACAAATCAAAATCAGACTGCTCAATATTCACAGCTGAATTGGTAGTCATTGTCAAGGCGTTGGATTGGATAATTAATAGCACATTATATTTCGAACGATATATAATTTTATCTGACTCACAGTCCGTCCTCCTCGCATTAAGACACTTCTCTAAACACATTTATACCAACAGACTAATTGTAGATGCGCTTGAAAAGCTAAGGATCTTAACTTCTCTAAAAAGAATTGTTAACTTTGTGTGGGTTCCAGGCAATGAAAAAGTAGACCATTTGGCTAAAGACGCTACTTTAGTGGGTATAGAGTACGAGTTGCCCAAATGGGATATAGTTTCAGCTAGGAAGAAACGTGTTAGACTTAATTGGGAAATTGAGTGGCAATCCTTTACTAACAGTAGCAAAAATACATACTGCAGTATATATCCAAATCTTCCATCTACTCCTCTAAATGACAGAAGTTCCATCTCTCGGAAAATTTTTGCTATATACGTTAGATGCCTTTTTGGACATGCTACAGTAAATGCTTACCCATAATAAAATAAAACTTTCCGAAACTGATATATGTGAATGCAATGGCAGTTATGACGACCTTAACCACTGGATGTTTCAATTCTCTATTTAGGTAGTCGAAATTCAACTATTAGATCGATTTTATGGGAATTTTTCAAACGTACCAAACGGAAAATCTAAACGTCCCTCAGTGTTGTGTGAATCCGAAATGGTAGGACGTTAGTTGTTGTATTTCCCATTGTCTTTCCTTTTATGTAATTTACCCTTAACCTTTGCCTGTATTGTTTGTGTTAAAAAAGTCGTTATTAAGGGCACCTTAGCGTGAAGCGTGTGTTCCTGTTCAATCCTTTTTGTATAGTAACCCAATAGTGTTTTCAATGGTTAATTTAGGAAATTGAGTGAATGTGCGAATGAACGAACGGTTAGGAAATTTTTATGAATTTAAAGGAAGTGTAGGAGATTGTTTTTACGTATTCAACCAATATTGTCTGGCTAAATAGGTCTTGAACCTAAGGCAAAAAAAACTTACTTACACAGTGGTGTATACAAGCTTAAATGTGGCGACTGCCCAAAAACTTACATCGGTCAAACTGGTAGAAATTATAATAAACGAATAGCAGAACATAAAAGGGCTTTCAATAATAGAAAAACAGATTCTACATACGCACCTCACCTTCTAGATCATAACCATTCTTTTAATGACGAATTTCAAATTCTTCACATTCAAAATAAAGGTCTTAAGGTGAGACCTTTAATACATAATTCTAAATGACCCACTTGCTACAAATAGTTCTTCCCTCCTCAACTCATTCAGTTGAAGACTATCAAGCTTAAACGTATACCAAAAATAGATCACTTGTGGAAGGCACTCTGCCGAAACAGCTGTAGTGATAATAAATTATAATAAATTTAGTGGAAGTGTTGAAAACTTCACAATTTTCAATGTTTTCTTAATAGATCATATAAATTACTGCAGGTAAATAAAAAATCGGAGAAATTATTCTGTAAGCTTCAGGAAAAAACAACGAAAGAAAGTTATAGGGAAATTTTAAGTAATAAAGGTGTCTAAAATAACCTCAAATTACGGGTGACCCTAATTTTCGGTAGTGAATTATTAGCGTTAAAGTTACAAAGTGAATTTTTCATAAATGGTGTATTATCAATTTTAATTTCAGGAGAGTTGATTCAAAATTTAGAGACTCCAACTGATATAATTGACCAAACAAACATCCAAGTGACTTTGGATATGTTATGCCTTACTTTACCACCAGATGTTCAGAACATTATTAACGATTATTCCAAACAAGGCTTTAGAAGTACATCATTCTCATCTGATTTTCAAGCTAGCATTGGAAGTGAAACTACTGACGCAAGTTTTAATTCTGAGTAAGTAATAGACATTCAGCTACTCTTCGTATTTAATTATTCTCATCTTGATCTCTATTGATGAGTACTCTTTCCTCTACTATATTTACTTTGTCGTTTTTATTACCACACACACAAATTCAATAGTTAGTGCTGTACATGATTGCTGGTCTTAAATGGCTACTATACCCACTCGAAGCGTTCTTCCATTATATCCTTCCGAATAATCACCCGACCTAGATGAAATTCTCGTATCCCATACAAAATCGCCCAAAAATAATGCTTGTATAAATGTAAAATAGGCAATAGGAATTTTTTGAAAAAAAAATTGTTTAGTGGATTTTTTAAAAATTTTGAGAATAAGCAAATTTTATAGATAATTTTAGACATATTTTCTATTACTGGGTATTGAAATAGGCGAGTTTTCTTGAAAATACAATTTTTTTTCAACACTGCGTTAGCAAACGCTAAAGCAGACATGTCGTATTGCCACGCTTCCCAACTCATTACTCTCTTAATCTTTAAATCCACTAGCGAAACAGGCGTACAAGTGGTAATTCGTTTTTTCTTAGTTACCAAAGTGTGAGACAGTGAGAGTTTGGAATTGTGTTTATATTTCGAAATAAGTAAAATATTAATTAAAATATTAATAAAAATAAAATTAATTAATTAATTAATAAGATTATTATTATATGAAACCGAAGGAGAAATTCCCGAGCGTAAGGTAACACAAATTTTTAATTGTGGGTTTAATTATATGATATGTAATTTTGTTACAATTCGTACTATTTTATATAATAAATTCTATGAAAAACAAGCTAATCTACCGTGGGATTCATTAAAATAGTCAAAAAATTCACTTTACGGAAATACCTACATTAGTAAAAATATTCATTATTAGTTTTTGTAGTATAGTAGTAGGTTCATGAGGTCTGGGTGAGCGAAATGAGAGAGGAGAACGCCTACTCACATTTTCTACGGAAGAAGAGTTGGTAATCACCAATACACTGTTCAAATTACCATACAGAAGGTTGTACACATAGCTCTCACCCTGTGACATGCCAGAAAATCTCATAAGAAACCAGATTGACTATATTTTAATAAATAAAAGATTCAAAATCTCAATAACATCAGTGAAAACCTACCCTGGTGCAGATATTAAGTCAGACCATAACCCACTAAGTTACATAAGTAAAAAGATCCTTGATCTTCAGTAATATATACCAAAGTGGAAAAATACCCCAACAGTGGCTAAGATCAACTTTTGTAACAATCCCTAAGAAACCCAATGCCAAAAAATGTGAAGATTATCGAATAATAAGCCTTATGAGCCATCTCCTGAAAACTTTCTTAAAAAGTGTGAAGAACACATGACAAACACACAATTCGGCTTCAGGGATGCATTGGGTACTCGAGAGGTACTTTTTGCAATACAAGTTCTCTTTCAAAGATGTAGAGCCGTGAATTGTTATATATATATATATATATATATATATATATATATATATATATATATATATATATATATATAGAAATGTAACCATTAGCTCCCAGACTATTAACATTATTGTTCATTGAACTTCAAGGAGTAGCAAGCTCAGCAATTGCAAAACAACGGACAATAAACTTGATTTTTCAATTTTATAATTTAATCATTCCATTATCATTCTCTGATCAATGCGTTTCATTTTTGTAATTAAGAATTTTTATTGTTTAATTTTTGAAGTAAAAACTTAGTTGTACATTTTAAAAATAAAACCTTTTTTAAAAGACATTCTGAAAGTGCGTAAATTTATCTGGCGCTGCGAACAGGATACAGCTCGTACAAGAAACATAAGCAGTTTCCTTGGTCGACGAAGTTGTTAGACGAGAAATCCGAACCGGAAAAGAAAAGATTATGTGCAGGACATCCCAACAGATCATCCTACTGTAAGTACATTTTCCTTTTCATTCCTATTTTTGATTTATGAGCACTTTCATTGATATTTCGCAAGACTCTGTTAATAATTTAAATACTGAAATTGATTCTAACACCCGTATTAACTCCGATCCCGATTTTACTCAACAAATCCCTACTATTATTATCACAGAAGTTGAAATGCCGTTTCTAAATGCCGATATTACTAGCCTATGTGCTACTTTGCCGGAATTTTCCACCGGAGATAATTTATCTACCTTTTTAAAATCGGTCGATAACTTAATTACATTCCTGGTAGGCCAACAGCTTACAGCTTCGCAAGAATTTATCTTAAACTCTAATATTATTGCTCGTATCAAAGGCGAACCGCGGGATTTTCTTAATTATTCAAACAAAACAGCTTGGGCTGAAGTAAGGCCAGCGCTTTTAGCTAAGTACGGAGACAGACGCTCCGAAGATATCTTAGTTACTCAACTTTCGACGACTGTCCAGAAAAATCACGAATCTTATGATCAATACCACCAGAGAATTACAAGAAATTTAAACGATTTATTACAGCATACAGCTCTAAACGATAACGTCGAAACTGTTAATTTTAAGACTCCCTATTTTAAAAATATAGCTTTAAAAACATTTTGCACAGGTATTAATGAACCATATGCCGAATATTTGTCGCATTTTACAATAACTTCGCTTGAACAAGCGCTCCAAAAATGTATAGTTTATGACAATCATAAATCTCAACAGAGATATATGAATTATTTAAAGACGCAACAAAATAATAAACCATTTTTACCAAAACAAAAACCTGCTAATACAAACCAGACATTTTTTAACAATAACCCAAATCCCACAAGAAATGTTTTTCAACCAAACTCTAACTTTTATCCGAGACAACCAAACTTCAACTCTTATCAGAGACAACCAAACTCCAACTCTTATCAGAGACAACCAAACTTCAACTCTAACCCGAGACAAAACTTTTCTCAAGCCAATTCTAACTTAACATCAAGAAACAATGCCCATCAGAACACAAATTTTGCTACTAGGCCAAACGCCAATGCAACTCCTAACTCTAATTTTAATTCTTTTAGAAATAATCCACAAAATAATAACAATTTCAATAGACAAATCCGAAATCCCCAACCTGAAAGATATCATGCTACCCCAATGACCGAGGTACAGACTATTGCCACAAGAAATGAACCCATGGATTTGGATGCGTCCACTATTAGACGTACGCATAATTTTAATATTAATGCAAACTCAGACGAAAATTTCGAATACACCCCTGAATATTTTGAAGTTAATGACAATGACTATCCCCAAGAATTAATTGAAGAAACTTCTCAGGATTTTCTCGAGGACCCAACAGACGAAAATCCTCCATTAATATCGATCTAAGTAATCTCCAAGCTAATCCCCGACTACCGTTCTTCTTCTTACCTGATTCAAATATTAAAGTATTAATCGACACTGGTGGCACCCACACAGTTGTCTCACCAAAAGTTTTAAAATATTTTGACCCCTCACATATTTACGAAAAACCCTTCACACTGACGTCCATGAAAACAACCCAAAACTGTTTACTAAACATAAAAACACCTCTACTACAAGTCTATAATATTTACGAACCCATAAATGCTCGAATCGCTGATTGGAGCGAAGACTTCGACATTCTTTTAGGAAACTCTGAGCTTGAACGTTTTAAAGCCGTAATTAATTATAAAACTAAAATACTAAACTTAACCACTCACAATGTCGAAATTAATTTCCATACTTTATACAATAAAATACCCGTTGACATACAACAAGGACAAGTCTTTATTCACGCTACAGAAATTGCAAATTTACAAATACCTAACTCAATCCACAATGTAAGTGACGGATTTTTAGAAAACATTACACTACAAAAACCTATGCAATTAGACACTTTACACGTCGAAACTCTAGACAATTATGAAATTTCACCTCCCCGACCGAATTTAACGAACCAGCAATAAGAACAGAACACCTAAACGAAGAAGAAAGAAGAAAAATCATAAAACTTTGTAGAAAATACAAAGATATTTTTTACGATGATTCAAAGAATTTAACTTTCACATCTGCTGTGAAACACGAAATAAAAACCAAGGACGAATCACCCATTTACGTTAGAGGCTACAGACATCCAAAATCTATGCAAGAAGAGATCACTCGACAAGTAAACAAACTTTTGGACAACAAGATAATCCGAAATTCAATTTCGCCATATTCAGCACCCGTATGGATTGTTCCCAAGAAACCTGACGCCTCAGGAAAACGGAAATTCCGTATGGTGATTGATTATAGAAAACTAAATGAGAATACTATCGGAGATAAGTATCCTTTACCAAAAATTGATGAAATCCTTGACAATCTCGGAAAAGCTACATACTTCACTACCCTCGATCTCGCTCAAGGCTTCCACCAAATAGAAGTTCACCCAAACTCTATTCACAAAACAGCATTTTCAGTACCCCACGGCCACTTCGAATTTTTACGAATGCCTTTTGGGCTAAAGAATAGCCCTGCCACTTTCGAAAGATTAATGGACAACATCTTAAGACCCTTCCTACACAAATTCTGCTTTGTTTATATGGATGACGTTATAGTCTTCTCAAAATCTTTACAAGATCACTTGGTCCACATCTCCACAATTTTTGATACATTTCGAAAAAACAATCTCAAGGTCCAACTAGATAAATCTGAATTTCTGACTAAAGAAGTTGCCTTCCTAGGTCACATAGTTACTCCCGAAGGTATAAAACCGAACCCCAGTAAGATCGAAGCTATCCAAAAATACCCTCTACCCAAGACTGTCAAAGAAATAAAATCCTTTTTAGGCCTCATTGGCTTCTACAGACGTTTTTGTAAAAACTTTGCAAAGATCACCTCTCCATTCACAAGATGCACACGAAAAGATGCAATCATTGACCCCACTAATCCAGAATTTTTAGAATGTTTTGAAAAATGTAAACAGTTACTAACCAACGCCCCAATTCTCCAATATCCCGACTTTTCTAAACCATTTGTATTGACCACTGATGCTAGTAATGTCGCTATTGGATCAGTGTTATCCCAGAATAATCAGCCAATCGCCTACTACTCTCGCACACTAAATACTGCAGAGCAGAACTACTCCACAATCGAAAAAGAATTGCTCGCCATGGTAGATTCTTGTAAACACTTCCGCCCATATCTTTATGGCCAACATTTTATCATTGAAACCGATCACAACCCACTCGTTTGGATTAATAAAATCAAAGACCCTTGCTCAAGATTATCTCGCCAAAGGATTAAACTTGAGGAATTTCAATTTGAAGTCCGATATAAAAAAGGAAAAGAAAATCAAGTAGCCGACGCTCTCAGCCGAGTTCAAATAAACGCCTTAAGCACTAGTTCAAACTCTGCTGAACCACCGGATATTAATGACCAATTTGACATCGATGAATTCTTAAACGACTTTGACAAAAACCAAAACCCAACGGACGAAAACACGCAACACACCTCTGTCGAAAATCCCATAACAGGAATAGAAATATCAGAAGAACCAATCAATTTGTCATCCAACCAAATTATATTTGAACCTCACTCTGACGAATACAAAATGACTTATAAGAAAATTTTTAACAAACACCGTCATACAGTAACTATCACTGATGATTGGAAAAACGAATTACCAGAAACCTTCCAACATTTACTTAGGCCCAACCAAAAATTTGCTATAAAAATACCACACGAATTCCGACCATTCATATGTAACTATTTTAAAGAAAACATAAATTCCACAGTCAAAACAATATTTTGCAACAAACTATTACAAGACATCGAAGACGAGACACAACAGTTAGAATGTATCAGAAAATACCACACTGATAACCATAATGGAATAGTAGAAACTTACAAGCATCTGAGACATAAATTTTACTGGCCCTCTATGCAAACTACAATCTCAAACTTTATCAACTCGTGTGAAATATGCTTACAAAACAAGTACGAAAGACACCCTTACAAACCGCCACAATTAGGACCACTTTTGGGACAAAAACCGTTTCACATATTACACATAGACGTATTTCATTGTAACAAAAATCTTTATCTGACCATTGTAGATTCATTCTCCAAGTACGCTCAATGTTATAAACTACCTGACAAAACCTCGATCTCTATTCTGAGTAAACTAAGACACTACTTCTCTCATCATAACTATCCCCAAAAAATTGTTTGCGACCCAGGCACAGAATTCAATTCTGCGGTCATTAAAGAATTCTTAAACCTTCATAAAATAGAAATACATTTCACTACTGCCAACAACTCATCTTCTAATTCACCCGTAGAACGCTTCCACTCCACACTTATAGAAAAACTTCGCACCTTGCGTGCCCAAAACCCTAACTATTGTCTAGATGACGTATTCACACACGCCGTCTTAATCTACAACCAATCTATTCACAGTGCTACCAACTATTCTCCTTTCTCAATCCTTTACGGTCCATACGCCGAAGAAATACATTTCGATTTCGACCTTCCCGTGTACGAAACATACAACCAAAACCACAAAGACGAATTACAACCATTCATCCAAGAACTTTATAATAAACAAAAAGAAAAAAGACAACACGCTTTAGACAAACATAACAAAAACGCCGAAGAGATACCCGAAGTCGATCTTTCACAACCTCTGTATGTATCTAAGAAAAAACACAAACCCAAATTACAAGCCCCTTACTCCACAATGCATACCGACAAACAAGAAAAGACTAAAATAACCGGAAAAACAGATAAACAAAATAAAACTAGCACCACCTTAAATTTGTAAAAAGAACTAGGAAACATGTAGACAAAAATATTTCAAACAAAATCTCCTTTCAGGATAACCCTGTCCCTGGGACATCCACTCAAAATACTGGAAGTTCCCAATAATGGGTACTTCGCCGAAGATACTGGCAAATCTCACGAAATTTCTCACTACCACAGACACTTTCTTCACATTGATTTAGAAAAACTAGAAGAAATCCTAAACATTAGCCCATTAGACTATTTTAAAGACAACCTAAAAAGAGGACCGCTTTCGACATTATACACTCAATACAAACATCTACAACAACAAGCACAAGATGACCTACATAAAATTACACGTAAAAGAACACAAAAAAGAGGACTTTTCAACTTTCTAGGTACAGCCATAAAATACATTACAGGAAACCCAGATGACTCAGATCTAGACCTTCTAAAAACTCATATTACCGCTATAGAAATGAAACAAAACGAGATAATAAAAACGCTTAATAATTAGATCTCGTATGGGCAAGCCAGCGATACGAGGTTCGAAAAACTATTGATAAATTTAAATAAAAATAATGCTTTGCTTACGTCCACTATTAACAAGCTGTCAGCTGGCCTCGACGGATATGTCGCACTACAGAACGAAATATTAAACCTTCAAAACATTTACGAATTTTTAATGAAATTAATCAGAACCATCTCTTTATCTCATCTAGATATTTCCAATATTGAATTGTTTACATTAAAAGAACTTAAAACTCTTAAAGCCGATCTCTTAAAAATTTATCCCAGAAATTCTTTATTAGTAAATGACGAACACCCATATGAATTAGTTGAGCTTTCCAAAACATTAGTTTGTGTTACACATCGAACCATGCTCATAATAATCAAAATTCCTATCCTCTACGAACAATCCCACAACACAATTAAAATTTATCCTATCTCAAATGCAGACCATATTATGATTCTTCCACCAGCACATTATCATTCAAATAATAAATGGTTCGAGACCTGCACGAGACAAGCTGAGAACATCATATGCATAAAACCAGTAAGGTCTCAATGTACTATACCAAATGTCAAGAATTGCACCAAGAGTATAGCCAAAGAAAATTTCTTCCAAGAAACCAACAATGCGATACTATTGGTAATAGTAGAACCAATAAATAAATGAGAACAAACCATTAAATCCAGCAGCATCCTTACCACAAATGAATCCATTACCATTGATGGCATCAAATTCAACAAAAGGTCAAATCAAGAAATCCACGTTTATACCAGATATCATACCCATGGAACTTATTGCAAACCACGAAATAATAATCGAAAAATTGAGAATCCCAGAAACCCATGCACAAATTCAACCTATAGAGATGATCGCTAATTTACCGCAACTTTCCACTGGAGTCAGCATCACTGCACTAACAATCATCTTATTTGTGTCATCGATCCTAATAATATTCCTACTGAAGAAAAGAAAACGTATTTCCAAAATCCTTTTCGGACCTAAGCTAGATACAGCCCAAATCCAAATTTTAGAGGAACTAATAGCAGAAGTATCAAGAACTTCGAGGACGAAGTCAAATCTCACCGAGGGAGAAGAAATGTAACCATGAGCTCCCAGACTATTAACATTATTGTTCAAGGAGTAGCAAGCTCAGCAATTGCAAAACAACGGACAATAAACTTGATTTTTCAATTTTATAATTTAATCATTCCATTATCATTCTCTGATCAATGCGTTTCATTTATGTAATTAAGAATTTTTATTGTTTAATTTTTGAAGTAAAAACTTAGTTGTACATTTTAAAATAAAATCTTTTTTAAAAGACATTCTGAAAGTGCGTAAATTTATATATATATATATATATATATATATATATATATATATATATATATATATATATATACAGTACAACAAACTGCAGCTGTTTGGGGATCAGTTAACAGACGACATAAAGACAAAAAGAGTCGCAAACTGGAATACCTGGGACATATAATGTGCAATGAACCACGATATGACCTACTTCGGACCATACTTCAAGGTAAAGTGCATGGGAAAAGAGGTACAGAACGAAGAAGAATATTCTGGCTGCATTACCTGCGAAAATGGTTTAACAATCAAAAGACTGATATTTTTTTGTACATTATGACAAGTCGAAAGAAAATGCAAAAAAGTATTTTTGAAGTGTGTATATTTTAGGCAATTCCTAGCTGAGCGCTTTCGGCTTTACAAAGCCATCATCAGAGCTATGGTCAATTTTTTAAATACCACTACAAAAGAGAGATCTCATTTCCTTAAATTTCAAAATTATGATTTTTTAGCACTTTTAACGTTTTAACGACAAGCAACGGTATGATCTATTTCTCAGGAAATGAATACCCACATCACAGATATGGTGTAGCAATTGTCGTTTCAAGAAGAATGACACAGTCTGTCACTAATTTTTCGCCATTGTCAGACAGGATCCTGCTCCTACAACTGCATACAAAAACTGCAAAACTTAATATTATACAGGTATATGCCCCTACTGCAGATAAATCAGATGAAGAGATTGAGCAGTTTTATGAACAAATAAATCAAGTTCTAAAGTCTACAAAGCCAAAAGATGTTACACTTATCCTTGGAGACTTCAACTCCAAAATTGGCAAAGGAAAAAGCGGAAAAAATGTGGGAGAATATGGTTTCGGGGCAAGAAACGACAGAGGAGACAAACTTTTAGAGTTCTGTCAAGAGAATGATATGATAATTTCAAATACATTCTTTAAGCTACCCAAACGAAGACTGTACACATGGACGTCCCCTCAACACACTACTGAAAAAACAATTAGGAATCAGATAGATTATATTTTAATAAATGAGCGATACAGAAACTATATAAGATCAGTTAAGGCTTATCCAGGCGCAGATGTTTCTTCAGATCATAACCCCCTGATAGCGCGGGTACACATTAGACTCAAAAGACCTTCAAATAAAACAAAAATAGATCACATAGATACCAGCCGCTTACAAGATCCAACAATTAAAGAAGATTTAAAACAATATATCAATGATAACTTACGAATGCTTTCTACAAAGACAGAGAACACGCATGTAGAAGACAAATGGCAAGATTTAAAAGACGCAATAATAAAACCTGCCCAGAAAATGCTTACCAAAGAGAAACAGAAAAAAGGACGAGAATGGATAACAGAAAAAATTTTAGGTCTCATGGAAGAGCGAAGACAGTTAAAGGGAAAATGCAGCCAAAAATATAATGAAGTAAACAAACAAATCAGAAAAGAAATAAGAACTGCAAAGGAAAATTGTTATACAAGAAAATGCGAGGAAATCGAAGAACTACACCTCAAACATGACACTTTTAACTTACATAAAAAGATAAAGGAACTGACAGGTACACAAAAACGAAAACAACCCAATCTCCTATGCAACGCAAATGGTGAAATAATAGCCGATCTACAAGAAAAGCTTAGGACCTGGAAGAACTATGTAGAAGAATTGTTCGACGATGAAAGACAAGAACCTAATATAGATAACTTACAAGGCGACGAAGGACCAGAAATAACTAAAGAAGAACTATTATACGCTATAAAAATAATGAAAAATGGTAAATCACCGGGTCCAGACGGGCTCACATCAGAACTTCTTAAGCTTGTGGAAGGCGAATCAGTGAATATTCTACTCGACCTTTTTAACTGCATCTACAAAAGAGGAGAAATACCAAAGGAATGGCTACTTTCAACTTTTGTAACCTTACCAAAAAAGGCAAATGCAAAACAGTGCACTGACTACCGCACTATAAGCTTAATGGGTCATACATTAAAAGTATTCATCAAAGTAATCCACTCAAGAATTAACAGAAAACTAGATGCAGATATCAGTAATACTCAATTCGGATTTCGGAACGGGCTTGGAACAAGAGAAGCACTATTTGCACTTAACGTCATATGCCAAAGATGTCTAGATATAAACCAAGATATATATATATATATATATATATATATATATATATATATATATACATATATATATATGTGCTTCATTGATTACAACAAAGCGTTTGATAAAGTTCGTCACGATCACTTAATGAAACTGCTAGTAGAAAAAAACTTGGATAAAAGGGACATTAGAATTATCTCTAAGATTTACTATAACCAGAAAGCAAATATCCGAATAGAGCAAGAGACAACGGAGGAAATCGAGATCAAGAAAGGCGTAAGACAGGGTTGTATACTCTCACCGACCTTATTCAATCTATACTCCGAAGACATTATAAACACAGCACTTTCGGATCAAAATATAGGTATTAAGATAAATGGCATCCGAATAAACAACTTGAGATATGCCGATGACACGGTACTAATCGCAGAAACTTGGGAAGATCTTCAAATACTAATTAACAAAATAGTAGAATGCAGTGAAGAACACGGATTATCACTTAACATAAGCAAAACAAAAATAATGCTAATATCTAAATCACCACAAAACTTCCCTGACATAACCGTGCATGATCAAAGAATCGAACGTGTAAGAAGATATAATTACCTGGGAACTGTTATCAACGAAAATAATGATTGCTCTGAAGAAATCAGAACCAGAATAGAGAAAGCTAGAGCCACATTTACTAAATTGAAAAAGGTGTTCTGCGGAAGAGATCTAAGTCTAAAACTTAAAATTCGCCTTTTGAGATGTTACGTTATGTCAGTTCTCCTCTACGGGATGGAAACATGGACATTGAAAAAGATCGATACCAAAAAGATAGAAGCATTTGAGTTGTGGATGTATCGTAGAATATTAAGAATACCCTGGACAGAGAAAGTAACAAATGTGGAGGTTTTGCGGAGAGTGCGGAAAGAGAAAGAGCTGATACTTACTGTTAAAAAGCGCAAACTACAATATTTGGGACATGTTATGAGGGGAGATAAATACCAGTTGCTGCAATTGATTATACAGGGAAAGATAATGGGAAAGAGATCTATAGGAAGAAGAAGGCATTCATGGTTGAAAAACTTGAGAGAATGGTACAATTGCACCAATTACCAACTGTTTAGATCTGCAGCATCAAAAATACGCATAGCTTTGATGATAGCCAAACTTCGGAACGAAGACGGCACTTGAAGAAGAAGAAGAACGTTTTAACACCTAAAAAATCATAATTTTGAAATTTAAGGAAATGAGATCTCTCTTTTGTAGTGGTATTTAAAAAATTGACCATAGCTCTGATGATGGCTTTGTAATGCCGAAAGCGCTCAGCTAGGAATTGCCTAAAATATACACACTTCAAAAATACTTTTTTGCATTTTCTTTCGAAAATGGTTTAACTTAACCACTACCGGACTGTTCAGGGCAGCAGTCAACGAAGTCAGAATAACCATGTTAGTGTCCAACATCCGTAACCGATAAGCACCATAAGAAGATTAATTTTTGTGACAAACTTTTCACAAACTCCACTTTTTCGACAAAGTCCGTTATATCTGTTATAATAGGAGATACCCAAAAAAGTTATTTACCAGAATAGGAGGTAGCTTCACATTTAAAAATTAGTTAAAAATACACAGGTTCTACCAGAATACTGTAACGCATCAAAGATATGTTTTTTTTTAATGAAACATCCTGTATTTTATTTTAAATTCAACATCATATTCACTTCTTCGTTACAAGGATACAAAGTTGTAACCTTTTATACTGGGTATTTAAAAAGTTATAATCAATATTACTTCAAATTTTATGAAGTATTCCCTATGCTTCATGTTATTAGTTTTTAAGATGTTTTAATGTGTTTATCATAGTATTAGGTAACTATTTAAACGTTTACTAATAATTATTGTGAGTTGATCATGATTGATTTATCAAAAACTGAGTTTACCGTTATTGTATGTTAGTTTAATAATCAACTAACGACACAGGAAAGAAAAAAATTTCTTATAAAAAATTTAACAAACGGAAAATTAAAATAATAATAATGCAGAAAAATAAAAAACAACAATAATTTTAGCTTATATTATTTAGAGATGTTCAAAATTATATTCCAAAAATTTTATCCATGCTTGAAAGCGGTCATTGAAAGATTTGCTTTTTTTACATCAAAAATTTACTTACAATCTAATTATAATTACAATAAGTAAATTGTCTAACTGTATTTAACAATATAAATATTATTAAAGAAAAAAATGTCTTGTACAAAATTGCCCATTGACAATTTCCTGTATATTCTTGGCACTGGAATAGTCACGTATGTTTCAGGGTTTGGTTGGGCTTCTGCTTTTAGATTCTATTGAACTTCTGTGACTTCTTCTTTTGGTGCCTATTCGTTTCGAATATTTTCCATCATTCTGGTTATAATTATTTTATTAACTGATGATAAAGAGATCAGTTTTTGTTGTGGAGAACCATTTCCTCAGGTTTTTTTACCATGATATTCTTCTTCTCCCAATTCCTCGCTTTACGAATACTTTGCCTTGAATGATTATTTTCAGTAATCTGTATTTAGTGCCGTTTCTCAGTATGTGCTCGAGATATTCTTTCTCTTTTTAATCGTATACATCACTTCTCTTTCTTTTCCCACTTATCTCGATATTAAGGTTGTGGCTTTTAAAGAGTTTGGCCATGTTGTTGAATGCACTCCTAGCCTTCTCTATTCTACATTTTACTTCTTGTGAGTGATCCCATTGTTCGTTTACTATTGTTCCAAGATAGGTAAATTGTTTGGTCCACTGGTGTATTCTTGATAAGCAGTTGCACGTCTCTAATTTTATTTTTACTGATATGATAATGATAAATTTAGTTTTTGATATGTTTACTTGTAGTCCAAATATTTCACTTATTTTCTTTACTTTGTTTATTAGTTGCTGTAAACTGTTTAAACTGCCTGGCAAAAATAACAGTGCCATCTGCATAGCGGATGTTTTTTAGGCGTTCTCCATTTAAATGTTTCCATGTTCGCAATTTTTCAAGGCTTCATTAAATATTTTCTCTGAATATACGTTGATTATGAAATAACGAGAAGTCGAGAGACCTCTCTGATAGCAAATTAGGTGAACCGCAAATTCAAAGCCTCTTGGTAGAGGCTTTCAACGACGCTAGAAGTACATTTTTACTTCGACATGCATCTACGATTCACCTTTGAAAATTACCATCTTTTTTCACTCTTTACGTAGAGAAAGACGTTTAAATGAAAGTAAAAGAATTTGAAAGTAAATGAATTTGCGGTTCACCTAATTTGCTATCAGAGAGGTCTCTCGACTTCTCGTTATTTCATATAGATGTCGCTGCTAGCGTACCCTGGCTATTATTTTAGTTGTAATGGCCAAATACTAGACTGCATTTCATTTCGGTTGAACTTCCACAAGAGCTCCTGACGATGGGTTGAATAACCCGAAACACGTGTCGGGCTAAGGTGGAGTTCCTATCGAAATGAAATGCAATCTTTTACTTTCATTTATACGTTGATTAATATAGGTGAAAGTATACATCCTTGTCTAACACCTCGTAGAATCTGGATCGCTTCCGTCGGTTCATCTCCGAGATTTGTTCTTATTGTGGCTGATTGGTTCCAGTATAAATGTTGTATTATACGCCGGTCTTTATCATCTATTTGGTTTTTTGTTAAAACATCCATCATTTTTCGGTGTTGAACTATGTGAAAGGCTTTTTGGCAGTCCACAAAGCAGGTGTAGATATCGCAAGTCATACCTCTGCATCTTTGGACTAATATCTGTAGACTAAACAGTCCATCCCTCGTACCTACGCCTTTTATAAATCCAATACTTCTTCTTTTTTCTTTCATAAGTTCATAAATCCAATATAATTAATTCCTTCTTGGCATTGCTTGTATATTCTGCGATGTATAATTTTAAGAAAAAGTTTTAGTTTATAGTTAACAGGTCGGCTGGGGTCTTTCGTTCGAGCCTTCTTCCGATTGGTTGTGTCATTGAATTTTGGGCTAGATTATTGGGGTGGTCTGTTAGTCTCTGATCATATTGTTGGCAGAGTTTGGTGACTTCTTCGTTGACAGTTGTTATTTTGAGGTCTCGTGCAATCGTCTTGTTTGGAACTAGTGTTGTGTCAATCGTTCATTTTACAAGGACCGAATCGATCAGTGACCGACTCTGAAAACTATCGAAACATTTTAATCGTTCGTTCGTTTTAATACTATTCGTTGTCGTTTAAAACAAATCACAAGTAATCGATTGATTGGGCTGAATCGACTGAAAACCGGTAGTATTGCTTACCTTATTTCATATGTGTATTCACCTTCATTGTCATCCATACGTTTATATTAGTATGTTAGCATTCTAAGATCAATAATGACATATGCCTCAGAAACAAGACCCGTCACAGCCACAACGCAAAGGCTATTGGAAACGGCAGAGATGAGAGTACTGAGATGAATTACAGGAAATACGGTGAGAGATCGAAAGAGAAGTGAATACATTAGAAGAAAATGTAACGTACAGTGTATAGATGAATATACAAAAAATAGAAAACAAAATGGAATAACCACATAAGCAGAATGGATGAGACCCGTGTCGTCAAAATAGCAAGAGATAAGTCACGAATCGGCAGAAGGAGTATCGGACGACCGCGCAAAAGATGGAGTGACAACCTTCCATAGAGGTATTAATCCGCCGATGAACAAGCAGAATTGCTTATAAAGAGTAAGAAGAAGAAGAAGATGTTAGTGCTCATAGGACTTAGATTTATTTTGAAAAATTGTATTTATGCAACCGCAATTTTCAAAGTTTTTAATAATTGATCGTACTGTGTTCTCTGTCGGAATTAGGCGATTTTCAAAAGCAGCAATAAATAACTGTATTATTTCTACAATAGATTGTTTCCCATAATACCATTTCACCATTTGAATCTTTTCTTCTTGAAAATACACGCTTGGCATGTTAATTATTCACAGTCAGTTTTTAACCTTTTACCACTGTTTAAATTTTAATTGTTTTTTTATTGGAAATTAGCGTGGAAAAAAAAGCCTTCGATAAACACAAAATTGGCGTGTGTAATGCCTTGCTATAAATGTTATATTACAATATATACAAAAGGAACAAACATGGAGGAGATATGTCTTCCGACAGTTGACATAAAAATGACAGGCAAACTTTATTTATTACAGTGTTGCCATACATAAAGGTTAAAATATTAAATTGAACATAAATTCCCCCCTTTGAAGAGAATCTTCAAAGTTAAACTAATTTATAAAACTAATACAATAATGTCAATGTCACTATAGTGTCTCATTTTCCAATGGTAGTGGACACAAATGTCTAATAGAACGGGTCACTACACGAGTGGCGGTTTTCACTTCTGCTACTCTGGAGATGCTGTCCTTTCCAGGAATTAATTGAAGAATTCGCCCCATAGGCCATTTACATGGCGGCTGCTGATCATTTTTGATTAAAACTAATGTTCTAATCTTGACTGATGTGGGTGGATCCTTCCATTTATATTGTACATTTAGTTGAGAAATATACTCCTGTTTAAATCTCGTCCAAAACTGCTGGTACATATGCTGAAGCTCTTGTGGTTTACTTAATTGATTCAATAGAACTTCTGTTAGGTCAGGATCCGGAAGGGTAGTTATAGGTCGACCAATAAGAAAATGGAAAGGAGTAATAGGTTCAATATCATTGGGATCATTAGATAGGGCACATAGTGGGCGTGAGTTTAGGATACCCTTAATTAGAATGAAACATAATTAGAGAATTGAAATCTTCTAAAGACCTCCAAAGTTAGATGTATAAGGAGGTATAAAATGCCAACTAATGTTTTTATGAGACAAATAGTTGTTTATTTGAGTTTGATTAGCATACAAAAATTGACCTAATTCATTCAACTCATTTCTAGCCCCTATGAAAGTACTTCCATTATCAGAATAAATATCGGATGGTACTCCTCTACGTGAAATAAATCTCCTATGACAGGATAGAAAACTATCTGTTGTTAAATAAGATCTTTCCCTAGCTTGAGCTGTTCTCTGCCATGTGGGACCTCCTTGTTTCCTGGTGTCATGCTGGTCGCCATTAAATAAGACACTAGCTCTAAATGAATAGCTTTTGTGCAAAAGCAGAAAAAAACGCAGATATAACATTTTAATAGTTTATATCCTCTACCATTTTTGTCCTTCAGTGAGAATGGTCCAGCATAATCAATACCAGTATACTGAAAGGGTAGAGATGGCGTTACTCTATTGTCAGGTTAACTTGACATTGGATAAGAAGCAAATGATGGGTTAAATTTATAACATATGATTCAACTGTTACAAATTTTTCTAGCTAAATTTCGTCCTACAACAGGCCAATAAAATTGTCTTATAGCTGAAAGTGATAAGTTAGGCCCTGGATGCAGTAATACTGAGTGTTTATGTTCAAAGATAAGTTTTGTTAATGGATGTTTTGACGACAACAACACAGGATGTTTTTTATTAGATTCTAAGGATGTAAATCGTAATCTTCCACTAACTCTTATTGAATTGTTTTTATCTAGAAATGGAGCAAAACTGCTAAACTTGTGCTTAGAAGGTAAATAGGTATGTAATATTATCAAAGAAAATTCTTCATGGAATGAATCTAATTGTGCCAATTTTAATAATAGTATATGAGCACAATTTAATTCTGAAACTGTTAAACTTCCAAATACTCGCTGTTCTGGAGCTTTGCGGCTATTTGAAATGAATCGAAGAAGACAGCTATTTACTCGATGTAATTTATTAAAAGTTTAAAATTGTAAAAATAAAGCAGATGGCTCTTTAATTTTAGTTGAGTATAGCAGATGCTTTCTTTAAATCCGGAATTACTATGTAGATTACATTCATTAATAGTAGATAATAGATTAAACGGTTTAGGTAAAAATTCTGGACCATAAAACCATAATTTTGAATTTGCGAGATTTTCGGGTAAGACTCCCCGAGAAGCTAATTAATGCAGGGTTCTCCTTGGTGTTAACATAAAACCAGCCATATGTTACACTCATGTATTGGACTAATATTTTAGAAGGAATGATGTAACAGAAATTTTGCGACACTGTTTAAAAGTTAGAGTCGCTACTCCAACATGCGTGGATTGTGTCTCTTCTTCTTCTTCAGATGCAAATCCACTAATGGATGTTAGCGATCACATTTTCCATTAATTCTCTATTTCTTGCAATATGTATCAGAGATTGTATGTCGTTAATCCCTGTCCATTGCCTTATGTTTCGGAGCCAGGACATTTTCTTGCGTCCCATTCCTCTCTTGCCTTCAATTTTACCCTCGATTATAAGTTGGAGGAACTGGTATTTTTCATTTCGCATGATGTGACCTAGATACGCCGTTTTCCTTTTCTTGATGGTTTCGAAAAGTTGGCGTTCTTGGTTTATTCTTTTAAGGACATCTATATTTGTGATTTTCGCTGTCCATGGTATTTTTAGGATACGGCGATAAAGCCACATTTCGAAAGCTTCTAATCTGTTTATATCCCTCGTTTTGAGTGTCCAGCCCTCTACGCCATATAGCAGCACTGACCATACGTAGCACTTAGTAAACCTTAGTCTCAGTTGAAGATCAAACTCTGAACAAGTCAGTACTTTCTTGAATTTTACGAAAGCTTGTCGAGCTTGCTCAATGCGACATTTTACTTCCCTGTCCGATGCCCAGTCTTCAAAAAGCCACGATCCCAGGTATTTAAATTTACTCACTCTTTCAATGGACTTAGTATTCAGTGTTATGGTGGAGTTTTCAAGTGCATCTAAGTTTCTGGAGATGATCATAAATTTGGTCTTTTTGGTATTAATCTCTAATCCCATTCGCTTACTGTATTCTCCGATTATAGTGACAAGTTGTTGAAGATCGACTATGTTGTCACAAATTAAGACACCATCATCAGCATATCGTATGTTGTTGATCAATACTCCATTCACCTTGATTCCCATCTCTGCATCCTCCAAAGACTCTTGAAATATGGCTTCCGAATAAATGTTAAATAAAAGAGGGGAAAGCACACATCCCTGTCGAACGCCTCTTCTTATATGTATGGGTTTGGATATAGAATTGTCTATTTTTAACTGTGCCGTTTGATGCCAGTACAAGTTTTCAATGCATCTTATGTCTTTTTGGTCTATATCAACTTTCTTGAGAATCTGCATTAACTTGTGGTGTTGGACACGATCAAACGCTTTTTGGTAATCTAAAAAGCATAGGAACACATCCTTCCTCTGATCGTAACAATTTTGGACCAGCACCTGTGTTGCTACTATTGCTTCTCGTGTTCCTAAACCTTGCCTAAACCCGAACTGGGAATCACTGATGTCCCATTCACATTTTTTGTATAATCTTTGATGTAGTATTTTTAAGAATATCTTTAAAGTGTGACTCATCAGGCTAATGAGTCTGTGATCCTCACATCTTTTTGCATTGACTTTCTTGGGCAGGGGAATAAAGGTAGAGCGTAACCACTGTTGAGGATAGCAGCCAGTTTCATAAATTAAATTAAATATTTTGTGTAGTGCTGAAATTCCCCTTTCATCTAGTAATTTGAGTATTTCTGACGGGATTTCATCTGGTCCAGGTGCCTTATTGTTTTTTGAATTTAATATTGCCTTTTCTATCTCCTCTTTGGTGATTGAAGGGCCAGTCAGCTGGTCGTCTGTATAAACTTCACTCATGGGTCTTTCGTCATGGAAGAGCTCCTGGATATAATTTTCCCATATATCAATTTTCTCCTTTTCACCCAGCACTATCTGGTTATCCTGATTAACTATGGTAGTGGTCTTCGTTTTCTGTATATTCCAGCAGTCTCCTTAAGCTTTTTATGTAAATTACCGTCGTCGTACTGTCGTTGTAAATGTTCTAGATCGATACATTGTTGCTTAAGCCATTCATTTTTTGCTATTCTTATTTTTGCTTTTATTTGCCTGTTAATGTTTTCATACATATTGCTGCCATCTTGGTTATTCTTGTGTCTTCGTCGTTCTTCCATTAGTAATAGTATTTCTTCTGTCATCCATTTTTGCCTCTTGTTATTTCGTTTGTACCCTGTTGTTTTTCATGATGTCTGTTACAGCACTTGTAATCGTATTCCATGTTGGTGTTAGATCTTCGGTAGTGTTTGTCGTCAATATTTGAATTTGTGCGTTTATTTCATTGCTTATTTCTGCTTGCATCATTGGGTCTTTCAGTGTATCCAGTGCTATCTGTTGTTGAGTTTCAGGCTTGTTCTTGCATGAAAGAGCGATCTTTATGACGACCACTAATAGTACGTGGTCAGAAGGGACATCTGCTCCAGGGTATGTGCAAGCTCTTTTGACAGTTGTGCTGAATCTACCGTTGATAAGAATGAAGTTTATCTGATTTCTTATTATGTGTGTGTGTGGAGTTTGTGCATTATTGGCTTCGGAGACTCTGTCCATTCGCCATCTTACCTTTATGGGATAATTTTGTATTTTTTATTCGGAAGCAATAAAGGAGTGCTCCTTGCTTTCTTCTCGTTTGCTATACAATCATAGTCCTGCTCTAATTTTACAAAGAATTATTTCCTATATATCTAATTTTACAATTATACCTTAGACTTGTATTACTCTTATAACATATATTCAGCTTGTTTTGAATTATTTACTTTTGTTGTGTGTTTTTTTTATTTCTTTTTTTCTTTTTTTTTATACATACATTTATACATATATACCTACATATAATTATTATTTTTTCTCATCTTTTTATCTTATATAATTTGGGATATTAGACTAGGATACAATTTGACGCTCAGGGGTCGATCAGAGCATTTAGACGAGACAGGTGGACCTCGGATAGACTTAGGGCTTTGCACGAAGGGAAAAAAAACATAGGTTATAAACTTAATCTAATACATAAAATATGTTTATACAAAATTTGATAAATATTACAATCTTCTGAACTTAATAATTGGGTTAGGTTATATGGTTGGATGATTTTGGGTATTTTGGTTATTTCTTCATTTAATATTTTTACTTCATTACTTATTTTAGGACAGCCTAATATCATGTGCTCTGTTGTACCTTCTTCTCCGCATGGACAATTAGGAGAATCACTTAATTTTATTTTATATTTATACTGCGGAGTTAAAACATGGTTGAACCTTAATCTGCACAATACAGAGAAAAACCGCTTACTTCCCGACAGTCTTGAGAACCAAGATTGGCTAGGAGGCTCGGTAACTATGTTTTTATAAAATTTTCCTTTTGGACTGCTTCTATACATTTCTCTCCATTCTGTTAGTAATATGGGCTTTACGTGGCGAGCAATTTCATTGTGAGAACATTTATACTTTAAATATTCTCCTGTTCTACTTCCTATTTTCGCTTCTTCGTCTACTTCTTCATTTTCTTTTATTCCACAATGCCCTTTAATCCAAACAAGTGATACATTAATTTTTTGAGATTGTAGTTCATGAAGTTTAGTTCATTTTGGTAAAAATATAATTACTATTGACCTGGTGGATATTTTTTATTTTGATAACAGCACTTTTACTATCTGAACAAATTGCAAATGATTCTTCTGTAACTTTCATATTAGTTTATTCGTCTTCCGGGTTTGGACCGTGTCATTTGTGAGTGTTTTCCCATCTGGAATCTCAGTCTAGAGCCGCCGTCCGGTCCCGCCACCACGATGCAGCCACATGATTGGCCAGCGCGCGCTTCTTGACGTTCGCGCCACGGAGTGTGCCGATACGTCCCGACAAGACAGGTCACCGCGACTATAAATAGAGCGGTACCGGAGTAATCGTCGGATTCACTCCCCGCCTCTTGACGCGTTAGTGTTCTGAGCTGTTGGACGTGAATCCCTGTCCTGGCATTTGGTTTTCACCTCTGGCTGCGTTGAGTAGTTGAGTTACTGTGACCAAATGCCCATCCTGGTAGTTAGTATTCGCCTCTGGTTGCGTTGAGTAACTGAGTTACCGTTGCTAACTACCCATCTTCCTGTCTTCTTTTTCTTTTTCTTTTTCTTTGTTCTCCTGAAGAAGCTACATACAATTGCAGCGAAACGTCGAGATGAACCCACTTTTGGGTCACTCACAAATGACACGGTCCAAACCCGGAAGACGAATAAACTATAATTCTAACTCTGGCCGTGGAAGCCTACGATTTCAACTTTCATATTACTTATATATAGAAGAGCTTCTAATATGGCGATTAATTCTGCCGTATATATTGTTAGTTTTTCATTTAATTTATAAGATTTTTTTATGTTATTATGTGAATCAAATATAGCGCAACCTACTTTATTGTTACTCTTTGATGCATCAGTGAATATATATTGACATCTGGGAAGATACTTTTCTAAATCTTGCTTAAATATGTATTGTCTAATTCTTGGGTGAAATTTTGAATAATCTTGGAGAAAAACACAGTTAATTGGATGGGTATTGTAAATATTTATGCTATATAATGGATCTATATCTGAAGAGTGTATTTCTTCTATTACGTTATGTATTACACAATATGACTCTGTAATAGTTAAACTTTTTTTCGACTTCCAATAACTATGGGTAAGATCCGATGTGAACAGTATATTAATTTTTTGGACTAAGTCGCTTTTTTTGGAGCTTAATTTAGCTATAAAATTGGAAGCTAAAATCTTTCGGCGATATTTTAGTGGAGTTTCCGCTACTTCTGCAAATAAACAATCAATCGGTGTACTTTTTAAAGCCCCTAGGCATAGTCTTAGACACTTATTTACTACGTGGTCTATTTTTTCTAGTTGACTTTTTGAAGCTTGGTCGTAGAAGAAACAACCATAATCCAGTATTGACCTAATGTAGGATTTGTACAGAAGGATTGCTACATTTGGATCTGATCCCCATTTTGTTCCACATACTGACCGTAAGATGTTAATTCCTTTTTCTGTTTTCTTGATTAGATAATCTATGTGATTTTTCCATGTCATTTTTTTATCTAGATACATTCCTAGGTATTTTACTGATGCACGTACACTATACTTTGTTGTATCCAATGTTACTTCGGTTGGAATGTTTTGAATGTTTTTTCTTTTTCTCGTGAAAATGCAAATTTCGGTTTTTTCCTGGAAATTTTTAGACCATTTTTAATACACCATTTATTGAGGTTCTTATACGCTATATTTAATTTTTTGCACCCTTCTTCAATATATTGACATGGTGAATATATACAAATATCATCGGCAAATTGTAGTATAGAAATGGTCTCACATTTAATTTTACATTCCAGATCTGCTGTGTATATTAAGTATAGTACAGGGCTTAGTATACTTCCTTGTGGTAACCCAATATTGGTAGTTTTAGGGCCCAATATTTCATCATTTATATTTATTGAAACTGTTCTATCGGAATATAGTAATCTGATACGTGAGGTCAAAGCTTGAGAAATTCCCATTTTTTCCATTTTTTCATAGAGAATGTCTAATATTACATTATCATATGCTGATTCTATATCTACAAAAATTGCTGGAAGTGATTTGTTGTTAGTAAAAGCGATATTTATATCACTTACTAGGTTACCTATATTTTCAATGGTTGAACATCCTCTTCTGAAGCCAAACTGCAATTTAGGTAATTTTTTATTGGTTTCAAGCCAATGAACTAGTCTGACTTTGATCATTCTTTCTAAAGTTTTTAAGACACAAGAAGCTAGAGAAATTGCTCTATATGAATCTGGATCTTCCGCATCTCGATTTGGCTTTAGAATTGGAATTGCTGAATATTCCTTCCAGCTTGTTGGAAATTCTGCCCTATTCCATGTTGTATTTATTATTTTGCGAAAAATTTCTATACTTGATTCAGACAAACTAGCGAGCATTTTATAATAAATGTTATCCACTCCGGGCGCTGTATTATTGTTAGTTTTGAGGCTTTGTTTTATTTCCATACTTGAGAATTCCCTATCTATATCATCCGTGCTCAGTGAACTAATCGGCCGAATATTTGTTTCCACCCAACTTGGAGCAATTTTATTGAAGAACATTTCTACCCACTCCCCTACCTGGATCCTATTTTTTGGAGGATTAAATGTATTTTTTATTTTCTTTATATATTTCCATATATCTTTTATAGGTGTGTTTCTGTTAAGTTGTTTACAAAAATTTTGCCAAGAATCTTTTTTGCTTTGTAATATTATTTTTTTTGCGACTGCTACTGAATTTTTATATTTTAAATAGTTAGTTAAATTTGACTGCCTTTTGTAAAGCAAGAAAGCTTCTTGTTGACATTTAATGGCATTTGCACATCTCTGATTCCACCAAACTTTGCTAAATTCTGATTTGATCTCTGTTCTCTTCTGTGGGATTGCTAGTTTTGTAGCATGATTTAGTGACTCTATAAAATTTGTATAAGATCTTTCGTTATTACTTTCATCTAATTGTTCATATACTATCTGAGAGAAAAGGGACCAGTCAGCTTTATTTAAATTAACTTTATTTTTACACTTAAAGGATACTTGAGTAGTATTAAAATGTGTTTCAATTAGAACAGGAAAATGATTGGAAGTACCTAATGGTATAATATCAGTTTTCCAATCACAATTTAAAGTTATATCTCTAGAACATATTGTTATATCTACAGCAGATTTATTATTACTTCCAAATCTAGGTATTAATGTTTCGCTTCCTGTATTTAAATAATTTAAGTTACACTCCTCTATAGCACCGAGAAGTCTTGAACCCGATATATCTGAATAACTATTTCCCCATGCAGTATGATGACAATTGAAATCACCTCCTACCAAAAATGGCTTTTCTAGGCTATCAAAAAAAGAAACCCAATCTGTTTCACTAATGTTTAGTTTTGGTTTGGCGTATATAGAGTATAGATGGATTTTGATATTTTTATTTATTGACACTGATACCGACACACATTCCACGGACTTTATTGGAGTAAATTTTGGCTTAGGAAAAAGGTAAAGTATTTTCTTAATAAGATTGCAACTCCTCCATAACCGTCATTACGGTCGTGTCTAAATATATTAAAATTATTAATAAAAAAATGTGAAGATTCCTTTAACCAGGTTTCCGAAAGCAACACTACATTAATCTTATTATCGAAAATGTATTTTTCAAAGTGACCTTTATTACACAAAATTGATCTAGCATTCCATTGCAGTGTATTTAAGTTACTCATAGTCTGACAGAATTTGCGTTATACTGTCTTTTATATTTTCAATAAGTGTACTATTTTTAATTTCTACATTTGAAAAAGTTAAAACATCTTTGATAAGATTTAATATTGATTCGCAAGTTTTTATCTGTTTACTTAAAGTGCTACTACCATCACAACTATTATTATAATTTGGTATATTTTTAAATTTATTGAAAACAGGTTCTGTTAAAACTTTTGGATTTGAAATGATTTCTTTATGTTTTTCAAATGTTTCATCGATCTCTGGGGTTATAGCTAACCTCTTTCTTTTTAAAGTAACAGTATACCGGTTTGAATTTGTGTCAGTTTTTGCTACACTTGAAAAACTTCTTTCGTGCTTAGAAGAAGCCTCAGTGTATGATAAATTTTCATAAACCATAGTTTTTTTAATACTCTTTTGTCTACTAAATTCTGAACAATTTTTTTTATCAGTGGCGCAATGCTTTTCTTTACAATAAATGCATATTGGTTCATTTTTTTGGCAACTTTCTACTTTATGATCTTCTCCACAATTTTGACAGCGTTCTTTTGATCTACACTGTGTACTAATATGGCCGTATCTTAGACATTTAAGACACTGCATTACTCTTGGCACGTATTTTTCGACTTCATACACCATTTTTTCTATTACTACCCTAGTGGGTAAAAGTTGACCTCTAAATGTAACTATAATTGTAGTTGTTGGAACAATTTCATTTTTGTCATTTTTACGTGAAATTCTTTTTACGTGACTTACTTTAAAATTATATCCTAATTTCGGTTTAATAATTTCTTTTAATTCCGGTTCCGATAATTCTAAATCTATTTGCCTTATGACTCCCTTTACGTGAGTAAAAAACATTGGAATGTATGTATCGTATTGTTTATCCTTTAATGACTGTGCTGTTAATAATTTATTTGCGCTTGCATAAGAAGTTAATTCAACCTTTATTTTATTAGCTCCTATTACTGATATGTTAGCTATATCATGTTTAATTTCTGGTATCGCATTAATTATTAGTCTAGCCGTAGCTATTTTATGTAAATTACCTATTTTACCTGTTTTACTTTGAATATAAACAAAAAATGGCCCATTATCTTTTGGAGAATATTGATTTATTGTGTTAATGACCGTGTTTACGTTTAAATTTTTTTCGGAAACAATTTCAGAAACATTATCAGTACTTATCTGTGTAATAGGGTTGATATTTTGAAATCCTCTAAATTCCTCCACTGGAGAAGGTGGAAGATCCGGATGGGACACATCCATATCACCTTCCAACTCATCTTTTTCGGGGGGTTTTCTACCCCCGCTAGTAACACTCATGGTCTTTAAACCACTTAAACTTTACTTTTTTATTTTAAATCGATATGTGTAATTTTTATATGAATAAAACTAGTTTTTTATTTATAAGGTGATAACACCGATTTCGTTAATTAGATTTTAAGTATCGCACGTCTATTCGCTTTGACGAACCGAATCCAACTCGATTTCTTATTATGTTCTGAGCTCTATCGGCTGGAGATTTCCAAGTATAAAGTCGACGGGGGTGGAGTTGGAACCATGTGTTGGTAACTCTCATGTTTTCTTCTTGACAAAATTGTATAAGTCGGTCGCCCCTTTCGTTTCTTGTTCCAAGACCATAGGGTCCAACTACGTCTTCAAAGCTGCCCTTCCCTATTTTGGAATTAAAATCTCCCATAATTATGTTGACATCATGTTTCTTTGTCAATTTAAGTAGTTCTTTGATTTCACTATAAAAGTTTTCCACTACTTCATCTGATGCGTCTGTAGTTGGTGCATAAACCTGTATGATGTTGAGATTATTTGGCTTCGCTTCAAGTTTTACTAAGGCCGTGCGGTCGGAATATGGTACAAACTCTGTGACAGCTTTCACCAATCTTTTAGTTATCATAATCCCGACGCCTTTTCTATGATCGCGGTCATCATTGCCTGAGTAAAAGAATGTTCCGCTTTCTGTAGTGCATTTACCGGATCCAGGCCACCACGTTTCTGAGATCCCAAGGATTAGGTCCCATGGAATACACGCACCCAAGCTGCGTGTATTCCAGGTGCCTATCTTTAATGTCTTTCTTAAGTTTGCTCGTACGTTTGAAACATTCAAGACCGCTCCCCCCGGAGATCCGACTGGGGAACTATTTATACCTCCGGATAATTTTGAGTTGAGTGTATTCATGTGATTGTCTTGGGAAATATAATGAAGGTGGTATCCCGTTGCCTTCCTTCATGCCGCTTCAGGGCTTAGTTTTCAGCCGCCCACTATGGAACAGACGCCGTTTGCAACCGCCCATTCTGGGTACAGACGTTGCTATTTTCACCATATCTGGCTACCCTCACTTAGTTTAGCCTGCAGACCAATGCAGTTGCCCAAGGTGTGGCACGTGGAGCCATAAGTGAGAGTTGGGTGTCTTATGAGGACCAGTTATCAAGAACCATCTCCCGTCTATGACGCTCGATGTGGTCGTTCCGATAAAAAGTACTACCTCTATAACACAACCCTACACCCCTACACCCCGAGATTGTGTCTCACTCGTATTCAAACAATACAGTGTTATCTTTGTTCCACATACTGAATAACGTATATGGTAGTTGAAAACTTTCCATATCGGTATATCAATCCAAGAAGTATCTCCTTCCTTGGTATCTAATTTAGTTACACTAGCTAACACTTTTTTTAAATTATATTTGTTATGAAACTGGAACGCGTCGGTACAGTATACATACTTTAAAACTTAGTTCGTATAATACCAATAAACACATAATGGTTCTATTTTTTAGTGTGTAGTTCCAACATTTTTTCATATAGATTTATTTGCTATTGGTTCCATAACTTTCTTCATGTCTTTTTTATTGATAATTTTTGATATATAATATTAAATTTAATCTTTTTTTTAGAATTTCTGAGCCTCTTAATCATCTCTCAGATGCACAAAATAAATCAATAATGACATTAAACGAAGAAATAAAGTGGCTGCTTAGGGATGAAATATGTACGGCTCTGTTAGATAAAGAACCTGTTAAGAAAGATACTCTAGCCTATGTCATGAACCATGTAACGGAAGGAGTCAGTCGTGCGACTAAATCGTGTACTCAAGATTCCATTAAACTAAATTTTGTTTATCCGTCAACTCACAGTTATGAAAAGTTTGTCGAGGAGTTCGCAAATTTAAAACTTCCGTACAGTGGGTACAAGTTATGTAAAGAAGAGGATTTATACTACTTAGTTAAAGATCAAATTGATAGTAGCGATAGTAGTACTCACGTACAAAGCAGCGTAGAGTTGAGCACATATACTGGAAACAATTTAAGTGCGCAATCTAGTGGATTTCTCAATGGGGTACCTGAGCCAAACATAAATGAAGTGTTCATTACTTCCGAGGATGTGGCTAGTACTGATCAAAATTGCAAGGAGCACATTTCTCAACAGAGTGATGTTTCAAGCATTAATGATAGTGCTGCCGGAACCGATGGAGGTAAGTTATACTTACTATATCATCAAAACTTTTATTGTTAACTAAATTTATCGAATGTGGAATCTATTTCTTATCGACTTTTATGTTTTAAGCTACTGGGACTGATAAGGGTAAGTTTAAACTAGGAAACTTTTAAGAACCAGCTGGTACATGTAAAAGAAGGGATGTATTTCAGTATATTCCCTTAAATACGGCTTTAAAATGTTTCCTTAATTTCCATTTTTGTCACCCAACAAGATACAAATTCAATCTCGTCCAAGTCCTTAGATTTAGCTTACCCAGTTTGACGCATGCATACCGAAGGTAATCTTTAATTTTACTCAAAAAAATTATCATAGAGAAATCTTATCCTACTTGGATGATTAATAGATTTCTCTCTTCTAAGAGATATGGTACTCTTACAAGTGATTTATCCAGAAGTTACTGCACATAAGATTCCTTCGTCTCTGCCAACTTATCATTATGCATATTTGCTTTATTTCCCATCATTTACTGATAAGCTCACTAAATTGTTCAATAATATACTAGCTAAAATTGCTATTAAGAATGCTAAATTTGTCGTGAACTTATTTTCCAAGACTAAAACGCCTCTTTGTATACAACAGCAAATCAATATATAGATTTAGACAATAATAGGTTTTTCGAACAATCATTGTTTTGACGACGTTTCGGCAAGGTCACACTTGCCAATTTCTAGTCAGAGTAGTTCTGCTTCTTCCTGGCGTTCTAGGAGAATATCAGGAAGAAGCATTTGTGTTTTCTGGCCAGGGCCTGAACCTGAACCTGAATAAAAATGAAAACAATGTTTGTTAATCGAGACCTTTCTCTGGAGCTGAGGATAAGAACCTTAAGATGCTACGTGTTCTCGACTTTGTTGTATGGAATGGAAAGCTGGACACTAAAAGTGGATAATATAAAGAAGTTGGAATCATTTGAGATGTCGTGCTATAGAAGGATTTTGAAAATGGACCATGGACCCAACGAGTTACAAATGCAGAAGTATTAAGAAGGCTACAAAAGGATGGCGAGGTCATAAAGCACATCAAAACAAGAAAGCTGGAATATTTAGGCCAAATTACCAGAGGTGCGAAATATGAGATATTAAGGCTCATAACGCAAGGTAAAATCAAGGGTAAAAGATCCATAGGAAGACGAAGAATTTCCTGGCTAAGAAACCTAAGAGAGTGGTATAGTTGCAGCTCAGTAGATCTTTTCAGAGCAGGCGCCAATAAGGTACGAATAGCTGTGATGATAGCCAACCTCCGATAGGAGAAGGAACTACAAGAAGAAAAAGAAAAAATTTAAATTGATCACTTTTTTTTCACGTGTATTTAAGTTTGCTTGTTTTCTGCTTTCCCTAGATTTCATTCTTTTATCATCTTTCTCCTGCTTGCCTCCTTAGCAAATTTTAATTTCTTAAATTAATTTTTAAAGGTTATGAAGAAGATGTTAGCGAAGATTTTGAAGACTATGATTGGTTAATTACTTTGAATAATAAAAGAGCACATCTCCCCAATTTTTGGCTTGTAACAAAAGTTGTACAAGAAGAAGTCACCGTCTATTTTCATTGCAGGTAATTTGTTTTTACAGATACTGTAAGATATGTAAGTTATTCAAAAACAATTGAAATAATTGAATTGACCTGTTTTTGTGTTTTTTTCCAAACTCTTATCAGGAACAAAATTAAGAATCATTCGTTACTTTTATAATATATATACACTGTGTCCGTAAAGTATGGAACAAAATCTTGTTTAGCTAAACAGAGCATTTTAAGTAGTAATCCTGAAACACGTCTATTTTTGATTTTAATTTCGAGTAATGACGTCACCGTCATTTTTTTAAATGGAACACCTCGATTTTATCTCAATTTTCGGATTACTCTAGCTGAGCTGATTCCAAAAATGTATCACATGTTGATTCAAATTGATACAGGGTGGACAAAAATACAATAGTTTTGTGTGTATTCATAAAGTAAAGCCTTAGTTAAATTAACAATATTCTCAAAAATACTTATTGTCTAGCGAACAGAATATGATGACATACATGATTTTATAAATGTTCGAACTGCAGCCCTTGCTGTATTTGACAGTAATCCAAACGTTGTACAAATTCTTGTTGAACCTTGTTTATTGTGTCTTGAGAAATATTGTTTATGGTTGTCCGAATTCTCTGTTGTAATTCTTGAATATTTGCTGGTTTCGTTTGATATACAACATTCTTCAGATGGCCCCACATAATATAATCCAAAGGATTGAAATCTGGTGACCTCGCTGGCTATTCAATAGGTTCATGTCTACCAATCCACCTATCCGGAAAAATTTCATCTAGGTACCTTCTAACATCTACAGCATAATGTGGAGGTGCACCATCCTGTTGCAACCTTAAACTTTCATCAAAACCTTCAGGATTACGTCTGCTGTAAAGCAGACGTAATCCTACGTTAAGTGTAAAGCAAAGAATTGAAATACTTATGATGATTGGGTATTTAAACAGATCGCGAACTCAGATGGAAGTTTGCAATTTGTTTAATGATAAATATCCAGAAAGACCTATAACGCGTACAACAGTCAATAAGATTGAAAAGAAATTTCGAGAAATTGGTACGGTTGAATATATACGGAAATCAGGTCGTCCCTCTTCAAATGCTGCTACAGCATTAGATGTTTTACTTAGTTTTGAAGAAGATGCGCTGTGCGTAAAGTTAGTCGCGATATCGGTGTTAGCAAAACAACGGTACACAAACTATTAAAGCTTGAAAAATGGCATCCTTATAAAATCAAACTTGTGCAGGAATTAAACGAAGATGATCCCGATAAAGGAATGCAATTTTGCGAATTATGGATAACTGCCACCGATTCCCTCTCTTGGTACAAAACATTATTTTTTCTGATGAGGCCACTTTCACGTTAAATGGCGAAGTTAACCGTCAAAATTGTAGATACTGGGCAAAAAAACCCCTGGATGCGTGAGTATTATACACAATACTCGCAAAAGGTAAATGTATGGGCTGCAATTGTAAGAAATCGAATCATCGGACCCTACTCTATCGAAGGTAATTTAAACGGGGCAACGTACCTTGATTTTTAAGGGGGTATCTAGTACCTACTTTACGTAATTTGTTTCTCAGCAGACGTAAACCTGGAGGTTTTTATAAAAGTTTATGGCTGTAACAGGATGGTGCGCCTCCACATTATGCTGTAGATGTTACAAGGTACCTAGATGAAATTTTTCCGAACAGGTGGATTGGTAGACGTGGACCTATTGAATGGCCTGCGAGGTCACCAGATTTCAATCCTTTGGATTATTTTATGTGGGGCCATCTGAAGAATGTTGTGTATCAAACGAAACCAGCAAATATTCAAGAATTACAACAGAGAATTCGGACAGCAATAAACAATATTTCTTAAGACACAATAAACAAGGTTCAACAAGAATTTGTACAACGTTTGGGTTACTGTCAAATACAGCAAGAGCTGCAGTTCGAACATTTATAAAGTCATGTATTTCATCATATTCTGTCCTCTAGAAAATCAGTATTTTTGATAATATTGTTAATTTATCTAACGCGTTACTTTATGAACACAAAACTATTGTATTTTTGTCCACCCTGTACCAATTTGAATCATTATGTGATACATTTTTGGAATCAGCTCAGCTAGAGTAATCCGAAAATTGAGACAAAATGCGGATGTTCCATTAAAAAAATGACGGTGACTTCATTACTTGAAAGTAATTCACCCTATATATTAGAATATTATTTTAAAATACGGTAAACTAAAATCAAAAATCGACGTGTTTCAGGATTGTTTCTCGAAATGCTCTGTTTAGCTAAAAAAGAATTTGTTCCATACTTTACGGGCAGAGTATATATATATATATATATATATATATATATATATATATATATATATATATATATATATATATACATCCTACTATCATTTTGGCATCGATACATTATGCTTTTACCATCAATTTAGCATCGTCTTGCAAAGTAGCATCTGTATATCGACGCTACTTTACAAGACCTTAATAACTTTTTTCCTGTACTTGTTACAAGAATTTTAACCATCTCAATGATTAGAGATTTGATACCGTGTTGGTATTTTAAAATGTCCGCTTTCTCTTTTTATCCCTTACTGAGTTATATAAGTTTATTCCAGGAAATGTTTGAGTCTAAAATGATGGTACAGTGAAAATATTATATATATTTAGTTCAGGGTTTTACCGTTTACTCGCTGCCATTATATACATGAAAATGTATATCGCACTTTCATTATCAATCATTTTGGCATCAGAAATTTGGCATCGCTGTTGAATATAATATTACCCACAACGAAATGGTAAATTTAAGAATTTATATATATTTTTTTCATCCATAAATCATTCTAGCATCTTGTTTGATTAAAAATAACGGGTTATATATTGGGTATATATAACGGGGTATATATTGCATATTTTTGCTCCAATTGGTCCAGTCGTGATGTACAGCACCTCAAATGATAGGATTTAACCAATAAAATACAATAAGACAGAAAAGCAGCATGTCAAAAAGGCCTTAGTTATATACCTTCGTTTCTATAAGTCCAATCGTGACGTACAGTATCTCAAATGATAGGATTTAACCAATCGAAAACAATGAAATAGAAAAATCAAATACAGCAACATGTCAAAAGGGCCGTAGTCACGTATTTTTGATCCTATTAGTCCAATCGTGACGTATAGTACCTCTAATGATAAGATTTACCGTAAGGAATACAATGGGATAGAAAAATGAAATACAGCACAATGTCAAAAGGGCCTTAGTTGTGTATCTTCGGTTCTGTTAGTCCAATCATGACGTGCAGTACCTCAAATGAAAGGATTTAACAAATAAAATACAATGAGATACAATGAGGTAATGGAGTTGCATGTCAAAAGGGCCTTAGTTATGTACCTTTGGTCCTATTAGGCCAATAGTGACGTACGATATCTCAAATGATAGCACTTAACCAATCTTCTTCTTACGGTGCCTTATCCTTAAGGACGTTGGCCATTACATTTGCCCATTTAATCTTATTTGTAGCAGTTCTGAATAGTTCTATGGAGGTCATGTTCGTCCATTGCCGTAAGTTTTTAGAAAGAGTTGCAAGAGTTTTTTTGCAAGAGTTGCGAGAGTTTTTTTGCAAGAGTTGCGTCTTCTTCCTGGTCCTCTTTTGCTATTGACTTTGCCTTCGATTATAAGTTGGAGCAGTTCATACTTTTGACTTCTTATGATGTGACCAAAATATTGTGTTTTCCGTTCTTTTATTATAAGCATAAGCTCTCTTTCCTTATTCATTCTCCGCAAGACTTCCGCATTCGTCGTATGGCTCATGTAGGATATTCTGAGCATTTTACGGTAACACCAGAGTTCGAATGCTTGGATTCTTTTTTGTGTTGCTTCTGTCATTGTCCAGGCTTCAACACCATAGAGCAGGGTGGAGAAAACATAGCACTTAAGTATTCTAGTTCTCAATGAGATGCCCAGCTGGCGGATGATAGAACTTTTTGCATTTTGTAAAACATTGTACGTGCCTTTTTCAGGCGTATTCTTATCTCTAGTGAGTGGTCCCAAGTTTCATCAAGATTACTTCCAAGGTACGTTGTTCTTGTTACTCTATCCAGATCTGTTCCGTCGACATTGACCTTCACCCTTCTGTTTTGGTGCTTGCTGATGATCGTCGTTTTTGTCTTCTTTGTATTCAATTTCATTCCAAATTCTCTACAGGCTGTCATTACTCGGTCCATTAAGCGTTGCAGGGCTTCAGCATTATTTGCCAGTATGACAGTGTCATCAGCATATCGCAGGTTATTTATACATTGCCCGTTTATAATTATACCATCCGAGGTGCCTTCCAAAGCTTTCTGAAATATCTTCTCAGAGTAAACATTGAACAGCAAAGGTGATAGGACACATCCCTGTCTTACTCCCTTCTCGATATTGATTTTTCCAGATGTTTCGCTTGTTATTCTGATTTTAGCCTTTTGTTCTTGGTAAAGGTTTGAAATGATCCTTAAGTCTTTATCGTCGATATTACATGACCTTAAAATATCTATTAGTTTATAATGTTTCACCAGGTCAAACGCCTTCTGAAAGTATATAAAACACAAGTATACATCAGAATCGACATCTCTACATCTTTCAACTAGCACACGTATTGAAAAAAGTGCTTCTCTTGTTCCGTACCCATTCTTAAAACCAAACTGAGTTTGACCAGTGTGTTAGTCTAGTTTATTGTATACTCTATTGTGTATTACTCGTAGGAAAAGTTTCAATATATGATTCATCAGGCTAATAATCCTATGGTCTTCACATTTCTTGGCGTTTTTCTTCTTTGGTAGTGGTATAAACACCGATGTCAGCCAATCATTTGGTATTATGCCTGTTTCGTATATTTTGTTAAATATATCTTCCATTACTTCGATGTGTTCGTCTAGTAATATCTTTATTATTTCAATTGGGATATTATCTTCCCCAACAGCTTTTCCGTTCTTTATCTGATTTGCCGCTTTGATAATTTCTTGCTTTGTGATATAAGGTCCAGTCGATGCCTCCTGCATGTAAATGTTCGTCCTCTCTCGGTCTTGAAACATCTCTTCCACGTATTCTCTCCATCTACCTATTTAATCTTCTCTGTTCAGTAGCGGGTTCCCATGTTTATCTTCGATGAAAGACGTAGGAGTTTGTTTAAATATTCCAGCGGCTTCTTTTACTTTTTTATGTAGATTGAAAGTATCATGTCTTTGTTCCAACTCTTCAATTTCTTGGCATCTTTCACTTAGCCAGGTTTCTTTGGCTTGTTGGATCTTTATTCTGATATTCTTGTGTATTTGCTTGTATGTTGTTTCATTTTTACCTCTGTATTTTCTTCTTTCGTCCATCATGTTTAGAATTTCTTCTGTCATCCATGGTTTGTTACTCTTGTAAGTGTTTTCTCAATATAGTGCCAGTCTTCCTCGGGAGTTTGTGTCGATTGTACTGTTCTGTTACTCAAGTGTCTATGTATTTCTTCCCGTATTTTATTACTAGTGGATTCTTCTTTAAGCTTATCTGGGTTAATAGCTATTATTTGCTTATTTCTTTTTGTTCTTTTAAATTCTATCCTAATTGTTGTAAGAAGAAGATTGTGGTCGGTGGGGATGTCCCTAGTATTTTTAAAATATACCAATTAGATAATAATAATCAAGCAATAGAACACTGAAAACTTTTGTTTTTAACTGTCCGCCCGTGAATGACTTGCCATTTTTTAAATAACACTTCATATTGCACTTTTTTATTGTATTTTTCTCATTTTTTAAGATAATTCTTGTAGGAATATATTTATTTATAACATACGGTCTTATGGTCTCACGACAAGTATTACGGCTTGATTATACAACCTAAATATATCTTGTACCGCACTGTTAATTGAGAATTATGTTTGTAATGCGATAAGAGGACCGTATATACGAGACACCAGTGACTTATGCCACACATAAAACTTCGACAGGAAATTCTATTTCTACATTTCTATAAAAAAAATAGATTACTTGTTTTGTGTAATAATTTAGTTTAGGTCGAACAAGAGTTGCAGTAAAAATTTTTTCTGAAATAGAATTTAAATCATATTTCGAATGCTTTGTGAAAGATAACCAATTTATAATATTCCCGACAACGTAAAAACACATTTCTTTTAGAATATGGGTCGATGAATTCAAATCATAGTTCAAGAAACGAATTTATGTGCAGATGTTCTATTACAAAAAATTCAAAACCAAAATCTAGATTAAAAAAGTCGCAACTACTTATATACTGAAACTTCACCCCATTATTGATTTCACAAGTGATAAAAAGGGTCGACAAAGAACCAGTTTTAATTATTACAACATTTAAACATAATAGTTGTATCTTGGTTTATTCAGGTGGAAAGAAAAATTAGACACAAGTGCTAAAACCACAAACTATTCTAAATTATAACGTTGTGAAAAAAGAGTTGATTTTAGCGATCAAATGGCTTTTTACAAAAGCCCAATACGCAAAATACTAAAGTGGTACCGGAAAGTGGCAGTGGAATTAATATTTAATACCGCAGTAGTCAATACTTAGTTGCTAAATAATAGAAAACGCGAAAAAAGCGACAACCTATCCTTGAGTTCAGACTGGAATTAGCGAAGGCGTTTGCAAATAAAGAAATGTTGAAACCCTAATGACTAATTACACCCAAAAAATACCATCTCAGGCAAAGCGATGTAGATAATAAAAAGAGAAGGAAGTGTACAAGAGGTTACAAAATTTTAAGAATAAGCGTGACTAGTAGAAAGGCCGATAGAAAAATTAAAAAAATTAAAACATACTGTGAAGAATGTGATAGCAAAACTGCAATATGTCTAGTGTGCTTCAATGAAGCAAATTAAAAAGCAATTTTACTTATACAGGAATTATTATTGAGTAAAAACGTGTTGTGCCTCAAGTGCCCTTATAGTATTGGAAAACGTAAATTGATAGTTTCTAGTAGTATGTTTTCATTGTTAATTACGTATGTTAAAGTAAGTTATAGTATTTGTAAAAAAATGGATGTAAATAATATTATGTGTTCGACGTCTAAAAAAGCTAGACGTAAACATAAACGTAGATTGACCACTGCTGAATTACAATCATTTTTAGAAGCATCTGGCGAGGATGATGTAGATTAAATGAATGGTGGAAGTGACTCTGACGAAATATTTGCAGAAAGTCGTTTAGAAAAATCGAGGATTGCGTTTTGGAAACAGACAACACAAACAGAATTTAAAACTTTTCTCGGGCTTATATTCCAAATGAGGACAATTAAGATGAACCGTCTAAATGACTACTGGAAAAGTATGGGTAACTTCTATAATAGATCTATCAGTAATTGACTTTACTAAACAATTACTGATAGTCCATATTAAGAAATAACCGAATAGACAATCCCCACTTGTCAAAGAAACTAAAAAAAAAAACGTAAAGTGGTCAGTATTTACAGTCCTGAAGGAATATGTGTGACCAAGTGCAGAGATAAACAAGACATAATTACTAATTAAATGGGAATAAGCCACAATTAAAGGTTAAAGTACGTTTATTGGCATTTCAATTTCCAATTCGGAAATCGTTCTCAAAATAGAAACGTACTTTCGTATTTTGCCGAAAAACCCTCAATTATTTTGCAGTAATTTATAAATGTTAATACCTTCGTTTGTACATAATGGCATTTAATATAACTAATTTAAATTGGGGCAGATAATACGTTATTAATATATATAATAACGTTAATACGTTATAAACATCGAGGTATTGAACAAATTTAACACCGGCAGTGACCATAGACTAGTTCGTGCTGATATACGTATTAACGTAAAGAGAGAAAGACGAAAACTATTAACAACAAACCCTTTACCGACGGCAGACATCCTAGCCAGTAATAAAGAGAAATACCAAGAGGAATTAGCACGAAAACTAGTAGCAAATACCTTTGAGCACAAGAATATAGATGAACTAGCTGAGAAAATAACTAAAGACATACAAACAGTCACTAAGAAACTCTGTTGCAGAATAAGAAAACAAAAGGAAGCTAAACTAAAACCCGAAACTCTAGAACAGATAGAGAAAAGAAGAAGAACGAACAGAGATAACCCGGACTATAAAGCGCTCAACAGAAGCGTTAAGAAAAATATTAAGACCTCAGAGTTTATAGAACAAACCAGATTCTTGAAACCATAGAAAATAATAAGAACATGAAAGTACTAAAAACATGTAAATCCGCTGGCAGGAATAAAATCATAAAGATAAAAGACGACCGTGGAACATTGTGAAGGAAGAGATCGTTAGAGAAATTCGAAAATTTTATGAGAAGCTGTATAGTTCTACTATTCCGAACCCCGGTATACCAAAAAAACATATCTTAAATGTGGGCTCAGAGGACTTCCCTGAAATAATAACATCAGAAATTAGAGCCGCCCTAAAACAAATGAAAAATGGGAAAACACCAGGAGAAGATAAAATGACTTCAGAGATGCTAAAAATGGGAGGCACTGCATTAGAAGAGGCAATAAGAGCATTACTTAATAAACGCCTATTGGAAGGACAAATACCGAACACATGGAAAAATGCGGAAGTCATTCTACTCCATAAAAAAGGGGACGCCGCAAATATAGAAAACTACCGACCAATAAGCTTATTGTCACACCTTTACAAACTACTAACCGAATAATAACAAATAGATTGACAGCTAAACTAGATGCATACCAACCAGTGGAGCAAGCAGGCTTTCGTAAGGGTTTTAGCACTATCGATCACTTGCAAACAATTCGGACCATTATTAAAAAAACAATAGAGTACAACATACCACTACATCTGGCATTTGTCGATTATCACAAAGCATTCGACAGTATCGAGAATTGGGCTTTCTTAACAGCATTGGACGACGCCAGAGTAGATTCAAGATATGCTGCCCTCCTTAAGAATATATACGATGATGCTACTTTTCACGTAAAAATAGATGATGATCTGGAAACTAGAAAAATAGACCTTGGCAAAGGTGTGAGACAGGGCGACACCATCTCACCCAAGTTATTTACTTTGGCACTAGAAAATGTTTTCAAACAACTAAATTGGGCCGAAAATGGATTAAAAATAGATGGAGAATATCTTAACCATTTGCGTTTTGCAGACGACATAGTACTAATAAGCACAGATATCCATGAACTAAAATCAATGCTACAAGATTTAAATCACAAATCGAATCAAATAGGATTAAAAATGAATCTCGACAAAACAAAGATATTAAGCAACAGCCTAGAAAACATCACGATAGATAACATCAATATAGAAAAGGTAGAACAATATATTATACCTAGGACATGCAATTAAAAACGAAAAGGAAAATCAAACCCTAGAAATTAAAAGAAGGACACAAATATCATGGGCTGCTTTTGGTAAGTTGAGCTTCATTTTAAAAGACAGAAAAATCCCAATTCACTTAAAACGAAAAACCTATGACACTTGTATACTACCAGTTGCAACTTATGGATTGGAAACTATGGCAATAACAAGAAAAATGGCAGAACAATTAAGAGTAACTCAACGGGCCATGGAGAGGGCCATGTTAAATATAAGCCTCAGAGACAAAATTCCTAACACCGAAATACGTCAAAGAACTAAAGTAACCGACATCATGGAAAAAATAGCGACATTGAGATGGCAATGGGTAGCACATGTAGCAAGACAAGACACCAACAGATGGTCTCATAAAGTGACATTCTGGAGACCTCGAGAAACAAAAAGAAGCGTGGGAAGACCTAAAAAGAGATGGATAGACGATATAACTGCTGTAGCTGGAAAGCAGTGGATGAGAATTGCAAAAGATAGGGAAGCGTGGAAGCAATTGGAGGAGGCCTATGTCCAACATTGGATAAATGAAGGCTGAAGAAGAGAAGAAGAATACATTATTAAAGTGTGGTATATTTCACATAGATCACAAAGTTATCCAATTTGTTTATCCCAAAGAGCGATTATCTAAACGACTGTACTTGACCAGATAGTGACTCTGTACTCTCTATACACACGTGTATTCTGTAAATCGAACTCGCTTTTATAAGAGTTCGTACTTTCAACGGAAAAATTTAGTAAGATAGGTCAAAATAGCACAATTCTTATTATTTGGTTGAGCTACCCTAGTAAAGAAATGAAGGTTCTACGTGCCACAGAAGCCGAGATATTAAATATTTTGCAAGCGTGCTTCAATTTAAAGTCCGAATCTAAAAAAAAACAAGCTCAGTCAGTTCTTACCTCCATGGTACTTTTCCGTGGCGGTAATTTACGAATACCATTATTTTAATGGGTTATAACATTTTACTCCTTTACTGTGTAAGCCATCTATAACTTCGATCATATATTATAGATCTTAATTCAAAATCTTTTCAATTTTTAGATCTTGTATTAATAAACAATAAAAATATGATTTTAAGAATTAAATGTTATCTTAGTTCTTATTAGTTAAATATGGTTCTGTTTTTGTCTCTTTGTTTTCTTATAAGCCATTAAGATTGCAAATTACAAAATACTTGTACATACAAGTATTGGACAAGTATTTGGACAAGTTCAAAGTGATTTGCTTACTATTTAGCACACCTTAAAAACCCATTAATTGCGATAATTTGAAGTAGCTATATTATCTGCCGTTGGGCAAAAAATTCAATTATTATCATTTATAAATTACTAAAAACATAATATTTTAGAGTTTAGGGTTTTTTGCAATTACCTTGCTCAATTAATTATATATTTTAATTTGGTATCTCTCAACATAAAAAACCTTTTATGGTCTACAACTTTTATTTTAATCATTTTTCTTTAGAATGTAAAAAAAACGTTTTACAAGCAAACATTTTTTTTTGTATCTTTTAAGATTGTTAAAAAAAAAGAACAAAGCATAATCAACTGTACATCTTAGAGTATAGATACATATAGATACATATTAGAGTATAGATATAGTACAATAGTATCTCTCATACTATTTAGAATTTAAATAACCGTAGATTTTTGAAAACTATTTACCGAGGTTCTGCGAAATACTTTCTTGTTGCATGGTTAAGTTAAATATTATTTTTTTATGTATATTATGTATATAAAAATGTAATATTAATTACATTTTTAATTAACTAATATTTATTGTTTATTGTACAAATTATCTAAAATGTGTATACACATTTTGTACAAAAAAACGTTTTTGAGAACGATTTCCGGAATGGAAATCAAAATGTCAAACACAAGTTAATTAAAAATGTGATTCTTATCACAATTACAACCAATAATTGAGGCGTAATCCCATAAAAACATAATATTTACCTCAAACTATTCACCGATAGCTTGGATTAAACAGGTTGTAAATTGAAATTTATGTAAAATATTCCCCTACACAATTCTCTGGGAAAAATATCTACCTTAAATAAATATATCTAACATTTAGGCAAAGAAAAAACCAGTTAAGACCGCAACGTGTTATCAGGTCGTTAGCACGTTGACCGAAAACGGATCGATATTTATGTACCTAGATATTATTTTAAGTATTAATACCGGCAACATCTATTGGCTTTAAAATGATAGCAAATACAGTGATTTTAAATGATCGATGTTAAAACGTAGGATTGATGTAAAAAATTAAATATATAAAAAAATCAGAATATTGAAAAACCGACAACGCTGCTAAGCCAACAGAGGTGCACTAAACGAACATACACGACTTATATATAGAAAATAATAGATTTTCTTGGTGATGCTAAATTACTGCAACGTGAAACGAGTTTAAAATGATGGCGGGATGTATATATATATATATTTATATATATATATATATATATATATATATATATAGCATCGTCTTGCAGTTAGCCCAGTTTGGTTAAAAAAATTTCAAAATTTTTTCGCAGATATCTGAAGCTTTTAAGACATAGGTGGGGGTTACTAGATGACGAATAGATGAAAAAGTACTCGTATTTTTACCTTGCGTTTTTTTAAACAATAATTTATGGTCACAATTTGATTTTTTGTCTATAGTTTTTTCCCTTATATTTTACATAAACAATATTTATATCATTTTTTTATATCAAGAATATCTTTATTTTCCCGTTTTTTAAATTAAAATTGATAAATAATTTACAGAGATATTTGCAAAAAAGCAGTTTTTTGCACTAATTTATAAATTTTATTAATTTTTTTATTAACAAAATAAAATGTTATTAATACATTTGAACATCGAGGAATTACCGTCTTTTAAATTTGTGCGAAATTTCCCCCGATCGGTCAAATAGTTTAAAAGTTATTTAATGTATTTATCCTTGAGGCTAACTATTTAGACTATTAAACTTGCTCTATTAATGATGTTAGGCACATTTAGCAAATTTCATAGGGTTCTTTAAGACTTAAACTATCTCAGAAGTTAAACGCATATTGAGTTTTCATCGAAATTATTTACAAAATAAACGTTTGAAAAATGGGTATGTTTTTACTTATAATCAATTGTAATAATTTCTATATTTTTCAAGCTACAGACTTGTAAGTACAACAATTGGATAGCTGATAAAAAACTCACATTTAAAAAAACCTTATATGACCAATAGGAATGAAGTTAGGGACTATTTTTAAAAAATCATATCTCCATTGTTTATAAACATTAAGAAGTAAAATTTGCACAAATTTTGAATGAAAATCTAAGCTTTATAGTGATTATAGCTATAAAATTCATCCAATTTTTCGAAACTTACAGCCTTCAAAACGAAGGTACTTTCGAAAGATCGACATAGAAAAGTGGAGGGGATAACTGTTTCAGCTCTGTTTTGTTTTTTCGAGATCGGAAGTTCAAATTGAAACACGTAGGCAAAATTTACATTATCTCGGCTTCCATTGCAGCTAGAAGCCACTTTTTTTAATCTGGGGTAGCTCGTCGAAATATGAATAACTACATAGTTTCCACTGGCCGGGAAATATGGGAAACCTCGGAAAAATTGAGTTTTATAATTTGGCTGGAATAGGCAGTTGCAGTATTAATACTGATGACATAATTTTCACCTCCTCACCCTCGGAAAATCAATTTTTTTTTCATTTTATATCAATGATGTAATAATACTTAATTTTATGGTTTAAATTTCACGTCATATTATATTATTATATTCCTTATTATTATATCCCTTTTATTAATTATAATTATTTACTACTTTGACGATCTATATGTTAATATATGTGTATACGTATATGTACCGGGTGGTCCAATAAGCCGATCTCTCGGCTATATATCAGAAACTATTCATGTTATAACTTTAGGAGAAAAAATTCCTTAGTAAAAGTGGTCAAGAGAAATCGCTGGAAATAACTTTCAAGTTTCTGGGTTAACCGCTAGGGGGCGTAACCTGTGAATAAAAATTTGAAAACCAGTTTTTTGTGAAATATGCCCAATTATACCAAGTGTTAAATAAGTAAACTAAAAGAGGCCTAAATTCCGCACAAAGTTGTTCAAGTACTTTTTTTTATTTTTTCAAATAAAGGATGGGGGAGAGTGGGAAAGTATTTGTGGATAAATACCTATAACTTTGGTTTGGATCAACCGATTTTAACGAAATTAGTGTCATTAGAAAGAGTATGGATGATTTAATTTATATCTACTATAAAACAATTGAATTTAGTTTTAATTGTCATGGGTAGAGGGTACTTTTGAATAGAAAAAATTAAAATTTATTTTTCTTCAAAATGTTTAATGGATACACCTATTTATTGTAAATTATAATGAAACTGGATTAAAGTCGTAACAAAACGGCGCAAACCGTATGTTGATAGCTTTTGTAGAACTCGAGATATGAATAAAAACGCATAAACATAAGTAAGTATAGTATTGACTCACCCTTTATTATAACTTAAAATTAAATATGTGAAAGATCATACAAACATCTCGATCATTAAAACTTAATGTCCAATTAAATGTTCAAATTGTTTTCCATCATTGTCCACACAAAGATGTAATCTTTCGCGCGTAGACATAACAGCTGCTTCAATCTCAGCTGTTGATATACTATTTATTGCGTTTATAATGCGCTGTTTTATCTCGACTCGCGTGGTTGGTCAAGTTTGGTACACAAAGTCCTTCAATCTTTCCCACAGATAAAAGTCCAGATATGTTAAGTCTGGAGATTCCCCTTCCAATCCATTTATTTGGATAACTTGCATACAAATAATCTTGAACTCGTCTGGAAAAGTGCGCAGGACACCCGTCATGTTGTAATATCATATCTTGTTTGTAAGGAAATATCTTCCAATAAAACAGGCAACTTATTTTCCAGAAAATCCAAAGGATAGAAGCGCCGTGTTGCCGTTTTTATCGGAATATTAAAATAACAGTTGAATCTAAAGTTTAAAGGGAATTCCAAGTTTCCAAACTCAACGTTCACTTTATAATATGAAAAACCAACCTGTGATGTTTTAAAATCCTTAGAACAGTACTTTTGGGTATGTTTAATTCTATAGAGATTTGCCGACTACTTATATGTGGATTCTGTTGAATTAAAGCAAGAACATTGATTGAGTTATCTTCGGTCATACCTCTACTACATCGTTTACAGGACGATAAAAACTACCAATTTATCTTAATCTTCTTACCTGTCTGTCAAATACTTCTTTGCCATAATGTCTCCTGTCAGGATATATTACAGAATATATACGTGAGGGAATAGCGGCATTTTGGTAACATTCGAAATAAACTCCAATCATATACAATTCTGCATTTGATATACTCATCACTGAATATTAGTACTCATAATTAATTACTAATATTACCAATATTAATATCTATTGAAAAAAGTGCAATCTTAAATTCGGATTATAATATAACACTTTCAAAAAAACTATTTTTAATCATATAAAATAACAATGGTCAATATAGTTTATTTTGCTATAAAAAAATTTGAAAGTACCTACTGACTTATTTTTTAATTTAATTTATAATACAGGGTGAGTCAATACTATACTTACTTATGTTTATGAGTTTTTATTCATATCTCGAGTTCGACAAAAGCTATTAACATGCGGTTTGCGCTATTTGGTTACGAATTTAATCCAGTTTCATTATAGTTTACAATGACTAGGTATTTCCATTAAACATTTTGAAGAAAAACGAATTTTAATTTTTTATATTCGAAAGTACCCTCTACCTATGACAATTAAAACTAAATGCAATTATTTTATAGTAGATGTAAATTAATTCATCCACACTCTTTCTAATGACACTAATTTCGTTAAAATCGGTTAATCCAATCCAAAGTTATAGGTATTTATCCACAAATACTTTCCCACTCTCCCCCACCCTTTATTTGAAAAAATAAAAAAAGTAGTTGAACAACTTTGTGAAGAATTAGGCCTCTTTCTAGTTTACTTATTTAACACTTGGTATAATTGGGCATATTTCTCAAAAAACTGGTTTTCAAAGTTTTCTTCACAGGTTACGCCCCCTAGCGGTTAACCCAGAAACTTGAAAGTTATTTCCAGCGATTTCTCTTGGCCACTTTTACTAAGAAATTTTTTCTTAATCTTATAACATGAATAGTTTCTGATATATTATAGCCGAGAGATCGGCTTATTGGACCACCCGGTACAGTACGAGGACGGTAAACATATTTATTTATGTTTTTAGATCTAAATATCTCCAAAGATCACAGACTATACCGTCCTCGTGTCCCTACATTATATATATATATATATATATATATATATATATATATATATATATTCATGTGAATAGGATAAAGATCATCTATATAATAGAAAACGGGTAACATATCTTTCATAACATATCATAATCAAAATAGTCCCTAACTTCGTTCCTATTGGTCTTAGGTTCTTTTTATGTTAGTTTTTTTTACCACATATCCAATGGTTCTACGTACAAGTCTGTAGCTTGAAAAATATAGAAGTTATTACAATTGTTTATAAGTAAAAAACATACCCCTTTTTCAAACGTTTATTTTGTAAATAATTTCGATGAAAACGCAATACGCATTTAACTTCTGAGATAGTTTAAGTCTTAAAGAATCCTATGAAATTTGCTAAATGTGTCTAGCATCATTAATAGAGCAAGTTCAATAGTTTAAATATTTAGCTTCATGGATAAATAAATTAAATAACTTATAATGGATAAATAACTATTTGGCCGATTGGGGGGAACTTTCGCACAAATTTAAAAGACGGTAATTCCTCGATGTTCAAATGTATTAATACCATTTTATTTTGTTAATAATACGGGAAAATAAAGATATTCTTGATATAAAAAAATGATATAAATATTGTTTATGTAAAATATAAGGGAAAAAACTTATAGACAAAAAATCAAATTGTGACCATAAATTATTGTTTAAAAAAACGCAAGGTAAAAATACGAGTATTTTTCATCTATTCGTCATCTAGTAACCCCACCTATGTCTTAAAAGCTTCAGATATCTGTGAAAAATTTTGCTGTGAAATTGATGATTTTTGCATAACCAGGCTAGGCTTAATGTAGCATCTGTATATCGACGCTACTTTACAAGACCTTACTAACTTTTTTTCTGTACCTACTTGTTACAAGAAGTTTAACCATTTCAATAGTTAGAGATTTGACGCCGTGTTGTTACTTTAAAATATACGCTTTTTTTTTAATCCCTTACTGAGTCATCTAAGTTTATTTCAGAAAATTTTTGAGTCTAAAATGATGGTACAGTAAAAATATTATATATATTTAGTTCAGGGTTTTACCGTTTACTCGCTGCCGCTATATACATGAAAATGTATATCCGACTTTCATTATCAATCATTTTAGAAATATAAAAGTAAGTAAAGTAAGAAAAATAGAAAAGTCAAATACAGCAACATGTCAAAAGGGCCTTAGTCACGTATCTTCAGTCCTATTAGTCCAATCGTGATGTACAGTACCTCAAATGATAGGACTCAACCAATAGAATATAAGGAGATAGAAAAATCAAATACAGCAGCATGTCAAAAAGGCCTTAGTTAAATATCTTCGTTTCTAAGTCCAATCGTGACGTAAAGTACCTCAAATGATAGGATTTAACCAATAGAATAGAATGAAATAGGAAAATCACATTCTTAATATATATTTTGTTGTGTAAGAATATTCATAATATTCTTACACAACAAAGTCAAAGAATCTGTGAACTATACAACAAATACGCTATTTTATCTAACAAGATAGCATTGAAAAACAATACTGTTTACGAAAACAATGCTATTCGTGAACAAGGAATACTCAGAAATAACTGTAGAATCGTATATTCGTTCGTTTTAGGTTACACGTATAATCGCGCTGAGACTAAGTTGATTTTTCAGTAGGACATATTATTTCAAACATGTACATTTAAACATTTCAAACATTTCAACATAAATCTGTGAGAATACATGGCGTTAAAATCTTGTTTTTTGAAATTTTGAGGGTGTCTTGTTTTTCCTTTGGACTATACAAATGATCTAATATTAGCATAAGTAGCATATCCAGTAATTTTGTTATTTTTGCACAGTTAATTTTTACCTTTTTATTATAGGTTTATCGAATTACCTACTGTTCAAGTCAGAATATATCTAGAAGTTCAAAGGGCAGTATGTGAAGCTGTGAGAGACCTTTGCAAAAAGATAAATCAACTACTCCTTTTACAAACTCTTTACGAAACTAGAACATGTGATGCACTTTTGGAACCTGACGACAGCAATGATATGTGCAATTCTCCTATATCAAGAATTCCTTCTTTTGGAAGAATGAAAAGTTATGATTGTAAGTTTTAAAGCGATAAAAACTAATTAATTACTTGTATTGTTCTTTTTAGACGCAGAAGTGAGTGAAGATAGTGATATAATCTCATATGCAACAAGTCTAACAGACGCATCGCTGAACTTTAAAATTGGTGAATTCAGTTGTCCAGTTGTGTGGGAAACTCCCTTTATTTTACACCCACGGTTAAAAACAGGTCCCGGAAAAGCCGGATTATCAAGAGGAATATTGGCATTGAAGAATATTCTTGATAAATTCTCCGTTTCTAATAGGAATAATATGTTTGTTTATAGAGATAATCAGAAAAATGTTTTTTACTTAAGGTAAGTTTTACATTTTCTGTCTTACTTCAGCTTCCGCTTTTTTGCGGATTTTTTTAAAATTTTTTAAATCTTCGTATCTACGAATATGAACATTATTTTCTGCAGAGTTTGTGTGTTCAGTAAAGTTTATAGTACATATATAATAGCATCGATAATATATTACATATTGAGTTGTAAGTTAGCAACTATTCATCTGTTGTATTTTAGAGAACTGATGAAGCTTTAGAAATGTAAAGCGAAACGTCTTCGATAAACTTATGAAGTAGTTAACTTCTTTTTTTATTTGCCAACCTGAATTGCCGATTAAACCTCTGAATTCACTTGTTAAATATTTTATAAATAAATATATATATATATATATATATATATATATATATATATATACATATACATAAGCTATACGCTATACGCTCCCAAAGAAGTTGAAGCTGAAGATCCTTTTTGTGTGGGAGATCATCCCACTCTGGGTTTGATTTTACAGTTTCTGGTTTCTGGTGCGGCTTCGCTATTTCCACTAGTGTTCTTCATTCTTCTCTGTCTTTGATTGTCCTTCCTATATTTCTCATTTCCATACTCCTTAAATCTTCTTTCACTTATTGTATACATCTCGGTTTAGGCGTTGGTTGAATAACCCAAATTATTCAATCAACGGTTTAGGTCTTTCTCTGTTTTTTTTACCTGGTGGTATCCATTCCGTTATAACTCTTAAGGGATTGCTCTTCTCTTCGCGTTATATGTCCATACCAGAGAACTACGAACGCAGAGAAGCGACACTCCTTTGATCTTGCGTGGGCAAGCCGCCAACGAGTGAAAATGACAGGAAAGCAACCAACTTACTAATAGTCAGTGGGCATATCACACAATATAAATTCTTAAATACAATTGAGCATTTATGTTGACTTTCAATAAATATGAAATATTGCACTGAAAAAATAATTACATGCAGGGCCGGCTTTTGTTGACATTCTAAATGGTGTAATTATTTTTGATTTACAAAAGGTTGCAAATACATCGCACAACGCAAAGTAATGGTGAAAATCGTATTGATGGAACCATAGATGAAAATACTTTTTTGTTTATTCTGATGTTGGCATTGATAATACAATAATACACCGATTCTTTTTGGCTTGTGTTGATACAAGATATAATTTGTTCGTCGTGGAATTTCCTAATAAATTATCTTTCGTAATATAATCGAAAAATAACAAAGCCATTGTAACTGCCACGGAAATTTCACAAACTCTAAAAATTCCAATTCTCTTTGGGTGAGACTGAGAAACAAGAAACTTTATATTGATATCGATTGTTAATGTCTTGGAAACCTATTAAAATTACATTTTTCCTTTAAAGTCGAATATTGGAGTAAACGATATTCGACTAAAACGAATAAAAAATCAAGAAGTAACTATTGTACGAGTATATTTCTATAAATATAAAAATGTAATAACCTAAAAAATAATCAAAAAAGTATAACGAATCATTACAAGAGAGCATTAGGAAGATAAAACGAATTTATATTATTGTCATTACACATGATTCGGATATACATAGTAAATCCAGACTTTCAGTTTTAACTAATATTTCGATACAATTTATTTTGTTTACAATAGATTCAGAGTTAATACATACGATTTTTAGTTGATTGGTATTGCCTTTAAAATTATTTGTAGTATCTAGTTTGCCTAAGCCGGATTTGTAACAATTATTTCTGGTTTTGTTGTTAACTGCGGTTAGTACAATTCTTATACTTGAAGTCAAAACGACGAACCATTGAACCTTCAGGCCAGATACTGGGATTGAGAACTTCATTTTTATAATCCAATGGATATGAAACTTTAAAGCGGGCTTGGTACTCCGTAACCTTTAACTTCTTGAAGTAGACATGTATATTTGGAGCATTTACCTTTAAATTATTGGTCAAATCTTCCGTTGTCTGTTGTGGAATTATATTATGGTGTAAATAAATAATGATTGATTGGAGTAAGATTTATGTCTGTTTACTCTTAATATTGGCTATGAGCATATGTGCTTGGTTGTAAATATAGTAATTGTCATCCAGTTCTAGTCTGTTACTACTGTTAAAATACTAGATAGTTGTGTCTGAGATTAGAGAATCGACTATACATACACTACATACATTCAGTATCATTGTATATCCAAGATGGACGCCGCTACACAATAGGGGATTACTTATTTTTTCACAACTACAGTCCTCTCTTCTATAACGATATGCAAGGGACCGGGAATTTTGATCGTTATAAGGAGAGATCGTTATACAGAGAGGGAAAAAATTCGGTACTGTAATATTAATAATACTGTACTAAATAACCTATTTTAATTTTAAAACTGATCAAAACTAATATAAATAAATTAACACTGTACTGTACACCACATAGATTTATTAAAGAATAATATAAGCAATACAGTATAAAAAAATGACTGTACAATTAAAACATGTGTACTGTACAATAACAAAATAATATGCTACTGTAAAATATATTTAGCCTACATTACCAAAAAAGTCTGTCACCTTGGTCTGTTTCCTTTTCCCTTTCCACAGAACTGACCTGACCTTATCCTGAAGATGCATAGAATCTTCCACAGCACTCATATCGTCTTCCTGGTGGATGAAGAATCGATGCAGTACTTTTGCCGCATCCAATGCTTGCTGAGAGGTCGGAACTGGTTCTGGCTCTGCTTTCACTTCCGAGTCACTGTTTTCTTCTTCTTCTACACGAACTGCTTGTAGGATGTCCTCGTCAGAAAGTCCAGATATTGTAGCTACATTTTTATCAACTTCTTTAAAATCTGTTAGCTCTTGCGGTCCGTAGAAGATAGTAAGTTCAAAGTGTCTGGCTCAAATATCTAATGACAGGTCATCTTCATCACCAGTCAATTCTTGATATTCCAACCATCCTGCGTGTTTGAAGGAATTTTTTATTGTATTGCTCGTCACCTCATCCCAGGATTTACCAACCATTAGGATGGCGTTAAGAATGTTTAGTTTAAGGCCATTGTTCTCTACCAATTCCATCAAAAGTCTTCTCCTGTATTGGCTTTTCAAACTCTTGATAACACTTTGGTCCATAGGCTGTAGGACACTCGTTATGTTTGCTGGCCGAAAACAAAGTTCAATGTTTTGAAGGTCGCACAGTACAGTATAAGCAGGACAATTCTTATCGCTTCTTCAAAAATTTCCGAAGTCATCCACGCACTCTTGTTTGCTTTATAGGTCACCGTAGATTTTTTTATGTTTTTAAAGCAACGTGGGTTTTTCGACTTAAAGTGTTCCTTAGATAGCTTTCTATCAACGCTTATTTCCGATTTAATTTAAAGTTCTGTTTGGTGTCATTTTAAAAAACAATCAGTCTCATCAGCATTGAAAATGTCGTCTGACGCATATCGTGCCTTCAGTCCAGGCCACACGTTTTCTAGCCAATCATCCGTTACGTTTTTGTTAACATCGCGAGCCTCTCCGCTGATTTGTCCGTAGATGATCTTGTGCCGCAGCTTCCACTTGCTCAGCCAACCCTCAGATGCCTTGAAATTCTCAATTCCAAGCTCAGTTGCAAAAAACTTTGTTCTGACCACAGGCCCAGAAAGTGGAATATGGTTCATACGCTGCTGCTGAGACCACTGAAGTATAGCGCGATCTAAATCTTCGTGCTGAGGTTTCCGCAACTTCTTCTTGCTATCGCCCTCGATCTACGCTTCAAGCTACTTTTTTCTGTCCCTCTATATAGTAGGCACAGTTGACTGAGATAGCCCGTATGCTTTTCACATTTCTCTATTGCTTGAGTTATCGATAACTTTTCCTCTAACTAGAGCACTTTACGCTTTTTCGAAAACATGTTGACTCTTGACATACTGAGACACAACTCAAACTGGAAATGAAAAGTCGTCAAAAGATTACAACATCTGTGTGATAACAGTTAATCACGCTGCTCGAACAATAAGAGCGAGTCACTTAACCCTCTGATAAGAATGAGTACAATGAGAATAAGAGTACATAAGAATGAGTTATCGACTATTGAACGCTGAAAAATCATCGCTATAAAGAGAGAACGATATCGGTATAGAGAAAGAATTAATACATTGTCCTTATGACAAACTAACGATAGTTTACTATTTTCATCGTTATAGAGGAATTATCGTTATATAGGGAATCGTTATAAAGAGAGACTACTGTACTTCAATATGGGTATCAAATGAAAGGGCTTGACTAGTAGAAAAGAGTTCATTATAGAAAATCCAAAATGGCCGCCAACAAAATGGTGGATTACATATTTTATTTATTTTTATTGACTTCCGAAAGGCATTTGATCGTATTAACTACTCTATATTGATTGAAGTTCTAAGAAACATTGGTTTGGATGGCAGAGACGTTCGCATAATTGCAAATTTGTATTAATATTTTTTATTTGTACTTCCCATTTAAATATTTATTCCCTAAATATGTTGTGTACTCCGATCCATATATTTGATCTTTGTTATTTATATTTAACGAATTAAACATTGACAGACAACTTTTGTATATAGCAAAAAGTAGATGAGTATTTAGTTTTTTCATAATTTAATGTAAGTTTGTTTCTTGAAAAAGACAGCAAATATTTGAAGTTATGTTAATGTAAGTTTGTTTATTTGCAATCATGTTTTTATTTTGAAATCTGGTTCTGTTGTAATTTTAAGATTTCCCAATTGTGTTTATCGTATTATATTGAAATTTGGAAGGTACTGCGTCATGCACCAATGTTTTTCTTTTATTTTTTTTTTTGACAATAAGATTATCTTCAAAATGTAGTTCACAAATCCTATAACTATTATAAAGTATATCCATTTTTAACAATAAATCTTCTCGTCAGCAAGCTTCTATCCACATTTTGGCACTACAAATTTTTAACAGAACAAATTTTAAACAAAGAACTTTTTGTATTTATAAATAATACTTCATTACTTACAACTATAAGAGTATTAGTATATTCTAAGTGTATTGTAAGTAATGAAGTATTTAACTTTTGTCAATATCTCATCTTAATAAATTTACAGTTTTCTCCTGATTAAGTCACAAAATTGTCACTAAATATTGAGATATACAACAAATAAAGTTTTAATATTTTTTATTTGTAATTCCCATTTAAATATTTATTCCCTAAATATGTTGTGTACTCCGATCCATATATTTGATCTTTGTTATTTATATTTAACGAATTAAACATTGACAGACAACTTTTGTATATAGCAAAAAGTAGATGAGCATTTAGTTTTTTCATAATTTAATGTAAGTTTGTTTGGTGAAAAAGACAGCAAATATTTGAAGTTATGTTAATGTAAGTTTGTTTATTTGCAATCATGTTTTTATTTTGAAGTCTTGTTCTGTTGTAATTTTAAGATTTTCCCAATTATCGGTCTAATTATGTTTCCAACAATTTTTAGTTTGAGCATTTTAGGAATTTCTTTGTTTCGTTTAAATCAAATATTCTCGTGTATAAAACCCTCTATATATTTTTATTTCCTAAAAATACTATATTCGTATTGTTGTCTGCGAGCGCTTTCACACCAGTAGGCCAACATCTGTTGATTTTTTGACCTGAGCCTTCGGAGACAATAAATTTAATGTGTGTTCGTAGTTCTCTGGTTTTTATTTTGAACTATCCCTTGGCAGACCAAAATTTATTTTTTTATTGCTCCACTTAACGAGAGCTCGGACGGACACGTCGGCGTCGGCTTACTGATCGAAAGTCAAATTAATACTATTATGTAATAACTAATAATAATTACAAAGCAATAGTAATTACCTGTTATTATTCTTAGGAAATCTAAATAAACTTATTCCTTTTCCTGTCACAGATGAACATCCGCGAAACGCACAACAATAACCAGAAGACATTTTAAATACTTATAAATTAAACTTTTAACTATAAACTATAACTATAAACTTATATATTTAACTTATATATTTTAACTATAACTATAAACTTTTAACTACTAAGTAAATTAGATAAATGGTCAAATGCACTTGTATAGTCGAGAATTTACCACAGGTGCCTACGGACTATCGTAAGCAACCAGAGTTGAAGAAAACGCACGTGTTTTTGACAGTAAAGCAACCAATTTCGGGCATGCGTATACAGAAAAGATACACGGATTTCGGGCTCGTGTCGCTTCTCTGTGTTCATAGTTCTCTGTCCATACCATCTAATTATCTGTGCTTTTATTGCTCTTACTATATTCTCTTCACCCATCCATTCTTGTATTTCGTGATTTAAAATAAAAAAAATAATAATTGAAAATTCACTTTTCTGTACGTACCAATTATTGACGTTTTTATAGTGGACATAAATAAAAATGTATATTCTTGCTTTAATATAAACTTCTATTTTAGTGTAATTGGTATTAATACGCAGTTGCATGTTACAGGCTTCAAGAAAATATGAATTATACTGGTATGAAATCATCTATGTTGAGATCTATTGATTTTGAATGCAGCACCGTCTCTAGAAGTCCATCTATTGCTTCGTTGCCATTCTGTCAAAATAAGTCAACATTGACACAATCAGAACAGAGCATAACGTCAGCTACTTCGGTAATTATATACAAAAATTTATTCATTCATTTTAACAAATTTTATAAAAAAATTTATATATATATATATATATATATATATATATATATATATATATATATATATATATATATATATATATATATAGATTGAACGAAATAAATTCGGAACATACGAAATATTATGTATTTCGGCTCAATTTTGCTGTAGGTGGTTGGCCAACAAAAGGTTGTCAAATAATTATATTATAAAAATCCAATACTTCAGCGGGCTGCTGGATTCTGAAATCATAAAAATTGAAAGCTACACATAAATCTACGATTTTATTATGCTGTCAAACCAGTTATCGCTTCTTTATACAAGCCCTCCTTTGAGCGGTGTTGCAACCTCATTCCTTTAGATGTTTCTCAAATAAGGTGTTATCCATAAAATATTTACAAGAAAAAAAAAAGAAAATAACTACATTGTACTACATAAGAACATTCTTGCGGGACAGATAGTTGAACGATATTTTATACAATGTCTAAACCCAGGTATGGATTTATTTTTGTCCAAGTTTTGTATTGGTCCTCTATATCAAATACAGTTCAAACAGACATATATTAAATTGTATGATCCGTTTTAAATTCGTTCAATCTGTATATAATGTAAATTCAGCCTGACGTATGCCCGGTACAACAACAGACATGATTTCAAACTGTCTCCAGCTCAACTGGAAGTTTTTTGGTATTTTAATCCTTACCGATTATCATACACTTCTGGCGTGTGATTAGTATTGGTCAAAAGACCCAGATAAAGGCGTGGAACTCGTGAGAAAGTGCACGAGTCGAAACACCTTTCGAAGGATAAAAAGAAATCTTCATGTCTCCAATAAACTTATGGTACAAAAATGATAAATTTGCCAAGATACGTCCATTATTTTTGCTGATGATCGAACGATATTTGCAGTTTGGACTATTTGCTCATAATATGTCTATAGATGAACAAATGGTTCCTTATTTCGGCCGACATTCTGCAAAAATGTTTATGAAGGGTAAAGCAGTGCACTTTGGCTTCAAGGTCTGGTACTTGTGTAGCTCAGAGGGATATCTATACTAATTCATTCCTTATGGTGGCGCAAATCCAAAAAGTCAGAAATCTCAATATTGGGACCGTGCAAGTTCGGAAGAGCGACACCTGGTATCGTAAATCAGCAAAATTTACTGCGCTTTCATGTTAGATCGAGGTTACCGGATAACTGTCAAGGACGTAGCCCCAAAAAAGAATAAGAAGAAAAAGTAAGATTGAGGTTATGTCGGTATGTTATTAAAAGTTTACAAGGTAAACGTTGTAGTGTAAATACAATTAAATACATTATTAAATTACAGCATTACTGTTAATATGGATGCAATAATAAAAACTGGATTTGAGAAAGTAAGTCACCAAATAACTTTTTAAACCAAGCACTGAGTCAAAGGGAAAAGCTTTAGTAGTGGCAAATTATGTTAAGAATGTGGAAGAATTAACAAAAAATGGACAAAGCTATGTAATACATAGCCAAACTTAAAGTTACATTAGCATTAAACTTGATTTTTGGGTTAAAGTGAACTGAAGTGAGTGTTATTAAAATTTTCACTTAAAAGTGAACTTTTATTTATTATTTATTTCAAACTGACTTTAAAATCGGGCGCAAGAGTAATGCATAATTTAGGTTATGTTACTTACTTATGCGTTTTTATGATATAAATCCATTTGTCTGAATGACAAACCATAAAACCATGAAATATGACAATTTTACAATTGACAATATGAATTTATGAAATCTATGAAATGTGCAGTAAAAATGCAAGATTTCTCCGCTACTCGCGCACGATCGTTTCTCGTATCACATCCAAGTACTTGCACGTCGCCAATACATTATGGACGCAAGTAGTTTTGGATCTGCTACATGTAATGCAAAACCCTTCAGAACATAGAGTTTTCTTCGACAACTTCTCGAGTTCTGCGCTATTCCACATTCTAAGTGAAAAAAGAATTTTCTTTACTAGCACCGTGAGAAAGAATAGGTTACCAGGATGTCCTCTACAAAGTAGCAAAATGCTTATAAAGAAGAACAGGGGCGAGTTTGATTATGCTTTAGACAAAAAGACAGAAGTATTAGTTGCAAAGTGGAACGATAATTCCGTTGTGACTGTAGTCAACAACAATGGAACGGTTCATCCAATTGTTACAGTTAAAAGATATAATGCCATAATAACGCTACTGCTATACTACCGTACTGCCAAGTAATCACTTTATCTTGTATAATTAACTATTGTAGCAATATCTTTAGTTTTTAATTGATAAAACCAAGAAATTTCAGTTACTCACTATAAAACGTATAACTTTCAATTTACTACATATATTATGCCACAGTTTCGTTAACGAAACATATTTTTTTGTATATTGCAATTATTATTGTTATAATTTTAAGTGAAATATTGTTATTACAGAGACCCTAAAATACGAGATTCAACTTAATATATTATTTTTAGAGTGACATACGTCCAAGGGTGCGATCTTTTGGAGAAAAGGAGACGAAAGACCCACCAAACGAAGATACTCTTGTCCTTAAAGTACATGGAATCAATGAAGCAGGCTCCGATGTTCAACATGATCTAGTTCAGGTTCTCCAAAACCGGTTGGATGATGCAGTGTTAGAGTTTTTGTCAATTATGCTGGCCAGGAATGCTATGTGTCCTTTAACGCCAGAAGACGTGCATTTTATTCAAAGGCCATTTAAATTACCAGAAGTTGTGATCAGAGTAAGTTTTTCAAAATGTCTTAACAAAATAAAATTTTATATTCTTTGTTTTTTATGTTTTAGTTGACAATTCAAGAATTTGCTTTCTGTTGGTTGGATTCGTTTATTCACTATCTCAAACAGAACCTCCTCCAATTTCTAAATGTGCCCAAATATACTGACAACCGACCACACTACCACTTTAAAGATTATGCGGAAGAGAATGATCCAAATATATTAACCAATGGTGATAATCTTTTTCTTTACAACCAAAGTCAAAATCCTTCTTCGGGTAGCCGTGGAATTGCTTGTATAGCATTAGCTTTTGTTACTTCCCTTCAAGACTCAGGACCAAAAACCAAATCGTTTAATTTTTCCAAAATGTTTGAATCAGGGAAATTCGCTGCTACAGTCAATTCGGAGATTCTCGACAATAATGGTAATATTTATATTTATTATAGCTGGATTCATGATTATTCATGTGATCTTATAGTTTATATTTAAATTGGAATTAACAAAAAGTTAATTTTATAAAAAAACTTACAACGAAGTCAAAAAATTTTTGATGGATGAAGGTATATTTTTATTAAAATTTCTAAAAAATTACCCAGATGGATTAAAATTATCTTCAAAACTTTTTGGTTTGTCGGACCATCGTCAGTGAAACATCTTGAGAGTAGTTTAAACTAGCTACTTATTCAGGTATAATAACCTATAGATTACATGAAAAACATATTAAATGTTAAAAATGTGGTGACACGAGATCGGTGTTATAGGATATTTTGAAGGAACATATTTCGATGGCTTAGTGTGAAAATCTCTTATCTTATTATTTTTTTTTTTTTCGAAAATGACATTTTCTGGTTTTCGTTCGAAAACCACGTATCTCACGATTTACAACTATTAGAAAAAATTCATGTACTCCAGGCTGCCCCCTACAGTCGAAAAAAGAAACCACGTATATCGGTAGCTCTCATGGACGTATAAATAAAGATGGACTAGGCATGCCCTGCACTCTGTTCACCTAAATTTGAAGTCGAAAAGTTTACATCTCTGTGTGTTACAACTCTGTGACATTACCTTTTAAGTCAGCGGCGTACCTTCCAATATTTGAAAGTTATTTGAAACAGTTTTTTCACTTGAATAAATAATGACTATTGGTTTAATTGATTTTATTTTTAGTATCGTAAACATATGAAATATTTCGAATAAGTGAGAAACAACAAACGGTGAATAATTTTAATTTTCAAATATATTTATAGAAATTAATTTACACAAAAGAATAAAGATGGAGTAAATAAAATCGTAAAGTACTTTATATAATATTTTATTTAAACTAAAATATCGCACAAGCAATATAAAGTTTAAAAAATTCTTCCCCAAACATTAACCTGTTCAGGGTATTGAGTATGTTCTTCTCTTATCCAATGAGTGATAAGTTGAAAAAATATAGTGAATTATGGGGTATAACTCCAGCTTAATTGTTAGTTGGCAACATTAGTATGTAACGTTAGACAGCAGTAGACAGAAGAAAGATAAAAATTCAGGAATATGTATTTAAGAAAATATTAATAAATGTAATAAAACCATAAACCATTGTTTAACAAAACATAAATAACAAACCACATATACAACAATATATTATAATGTTTTTATTAGTCCTAATTTATTGTCTATATTCTAATTTATTGTCTTTATTATATAAAGACAATAGACACTACTACTGTAGTAGTACTATAGTAGTAGTGACAGTGTAGTGATCAGTGAACAGTGTAGTAGTGTCTGGGGGCTCGGGAGACTGAGACCTCGGAAGCCCTGAGGAAGACATCAGAGAGGATGCCGAAAGCTCGGCAAAATGGATATCGACGCGGTTCAACCCGGAAGACTGGTGAGTTTGATATTAATTTTAGTAATAATATTAATCTTAGCTCTAGGTTTTATTGTACTAACCGCATAAATCTTTCTGAACATATATATAAATATATATATATATATATATATATATATATATATATATATATATATATATATATATATATATATATATATATATATATATATATTGCTTGGTACCTAAACGTACTGTAATTTCTTAGTTACTAGTTAAGAAACTCTTCCACTGAATAATATGGTCTTTCAGATAGATAGGATTTTGTCATTTTACGGAACTTAAGGATAGAATTTGTAAGTTGCAGAGGGAGATAATTGTATAATTTTTTTGCCGAATATAATATAGATTTCTTTACTAAGTCAGTGGACGGGATCGATAATTATACATCAAAGGTTTAATTTCTGGTGGAGTAGTCATGATTGGGTCTTGTTGGAAAAATACGCTCACTTTTTATAAATATTACGTGGAACATATGAAAAAGTATTATCACCAAGTAACAACTCTACAGTTTCAGTTTCTGATGCTGTAATGGTGCTCGAAGATGCGTTTTCTGTATCTATATTTTCCTTGTTGTCTTCATTGTCATTTAAACATCTAGAATATTCAATTTATGTACATTAAAGAAAAATATTAAAATTGGTTTAAGATTGAAATAATCTTATACAAAATTTAGCCAAAACTCACCTCCTTTTTAACAGTTTAGGAGAATTAGATTTTACATTAAAGCAGAAAGTCTGTCTCCATATTACATTCTTCAGTATCAATAAAACTTCTAAAATATTTTAATATTAAAATGAAATAAGTAATCAAAATCCACATTTAGATTTTATTTGTAAATTTAATAAACAAATTCGATTCAAACCCACCTTTTTGAAGGTCCATAAAAATCATCCTTATCAATACTGCTGGAAGCTGTTGCTTTATTTTCCATATCGTTTGTAGAACTGAAACATAAATGAATTAATAAAAAAAAAGAAAAAAGACATGCTATCAATATTATGGAATATGCTACGAGTAAGCATTATATTTGGTTAAATTTAATTTTCGTACAATGAACATAACCTATAGATATGTTTGACGTTAAATGTAAGCTTAATATACGTCAGTGTTGCCATATACTTAATTATTTCACATTCTCTCATATAAAATTATGGGTAAGATTTATATTGTATGAAATGAAAATTTAAAATTGAAAAATACATATATAATTAAAAGCATTAAAATTATAGCTATAAATATTATAAAATAAAATTATATCTTGCATTTCTACATTTAAAAGTACTTAGAAACTTTAAAAACTACAGAATAAAGTAAAGTTAAATGAAAATAAACAAGTTAGGTTAAACAAAAGAATGTACTAAATATTTAGCTATATTTAAAGTAAAAAATACTATTTTATGAATGCTTTTTAATATGAATTCAAAGATTGTGGCTTCTCATAACAAAACATTATATAAAAATTAATGGGAAAATCCGAGTAGTTGGCTGTATACCATCGTTTAAAAAACTTATACAGAAGTAAAACCCTTCACATTTGTATTTAGGTATATACCTAAATACAAATGTGAAGCATTTTACTTCTGTATAAGTTTTTTAAAACATATATAATTTCGTCAAAGTATCTTTCTATTTTAAAAACTCCTATACTTTATACAAAAAAATGTGGCAACACTGTGACGCACAAACATATAATTTGATGCCAAGGTTATGTTCATTGTACTCAAATTCAATTTAGCCTTCTATTTATTATACTCTATATGGTAAATTACATAGAAATTCGTTATAGTTACCTTGGTTCTGGTGATTTATGGTAAATATTTATTGGAACAGTTCCTTTCCTCAAATTAACCCGTCCACTTGGTTGTATAATTAGATCATGCTTCTTAAAGTGTTCTGAGCAAACCGTAGCAGTTTTGGATACGTGTTCTTTGTTTAAGCCAAACACAGACAACCACATATCCAGCAGCAGTTGATTCTTTACTGGAAACCTGCATATATTTCATTGAAATTAATATATTTATAGCAATTATAGTGTAGGTTAGAAAAAATAAATAAATGTATTTATCGTTGGTCTAGCGCACAGAGGTGCTAAGTGAAAAATCGCTAATTCGAGTAATTGCGAAAACAAAGTTTATAACATAATATAAAGTCGAATAAATTTTGTTTCCAGCGATTTATTTGTTTTTGGTAAACTATACACAATTGTTTGATAATGCGATTTAAAAAAATTAAAATAAATATCATAGTTGCTTTAGAAAAAACATATTTTCAAAACAAAAGTTTCACTTAACTCATATGTGTTACTAGGTAATTTAAATTCTCAAACAAAACCTCTTTAAAAATAATTGTATTGAAGATTAGTCTATCTCCTTGTGTACTGCTAACTGCGTTGAATCCGATGTCGATGGAAGACTTATAATGAAATCTCTGTATTCTTCGGGAATAATTTTTTTATTGAGTAAATAAACAAGGTCTTCGTTTAGGATATTTTATTTAAAGGATATTTAGATTTTAGCTGTACACAAGTCCAGTTCTTTGTTCGGCCGAATCGTTGTCTGCTTTGTGTAATATCAAGTTCCAAAAAAGTTTCTGATGATAGATCGTACTTATATTGAATTGTAAATGCCTTTTCTTTCTGAAATCGCAGCTACTTGATTTTAAACCATTCAACGTTGTCCCCAACACAATTTACAGTACTGTTTGAGTTCTTTAAATGAATAACTTGGTATGGTCTAGGTTTCATTCTAGCAGCTGAAATCAATAGACACCACTCCTGAGTGTTTAAATTTGTTTATGTGCCCGAGCCCTCCCGACTGTAGAGTGCATTGAATCCGCTTCCAGGTACGAATGACCTGATTCCATAAATTTTAAGTCAATGATTTAGAGATTATCAATTGTATTGACGGCATAGAGCATCGCTGTGGCAACGTTTTTATTTCTGTTTTGACCTCCGCATGTGTCAGAAAAGGAAGCTATGTGGCTTACAGTTTTGGGTAGGTCTAGTAGATATTTAAGCAGACATGACCCAATCTCAGAACTACCTTTGCTACCATGAGTTTCATCCCAAACATAGCAATAACTGTCTCGATCCATCATAAATTGTAAAATTGTAAACATTTAGATGGCTCTTGTAATATATCTGAGAATCACCAGCAAACGGAACGGATAGAATAGCTTTCAGATCGAATGTTATTGCTCTAAATGTATTTCCGAACGTGGCTACTGCCATCTTCTTTCATATCCATCTACTGTTTTTCGGCTTTTTTTTTATGCTTTTCATACTCTTCTCTTAAGGGATCTTTTTCTTTGGCCTGCTTGAATGCATTACACACTGAACACTGATCCTTTTTTCTACGATAAAAGGCAAGAGTTGGTTCAAAATCATGAAAAATACTTTGGTACACAAACTTTGAGACCGGACTTAAACTATTAGAAGTGCAAAAGTGTTTATATAATCGGTACATGATGGAAATGTTTAAATCTGCATTTAGATATTTTTTAGTTGAATCACGCCTGCAGTAATGCGACTGAATTCTTGGAAATGAGTTAATATGATCCTTAACTTGCTGCCGTTGTATCTCAGCAGTTGCATTGTGGGGTTTGCTATTCTGTCTTTTATCATAGCCGACAAAAATTCCCTTATTCATCATTCCTTCAACACACTTCTCGACGACTTTTTTTACCACTAATTCTTAACTCTTTTACAATTGATCGTTTCCATTCCTTTTTATTGGCTTTTCTGCGGCGACGGTTTTTTGGTATTTCATTCGGTTCCTCATATTTTGGCTTATTTTATCAACATTTTCAGATTCAGTGCTTTCTTCTGACGGATGATAAGGACTTCCCGATGAAGCATAGAGATTATATTCATCAAGATCACCACCATTATATGAGTCAAGTTCTTGAATCTGGTGATTAATATTTTCATCACACAAATTTTCGTTTGTTTCATCAGTTTCCTGTACTTGATTTAGAATAATAGTTTCTGTTATATCAGTTTCTACATTACCTGGTACTCCTTCAGTAGTTTTTCCAATGCCGTAGTTATTGTGGCAACTGAAATAAATAATTATTTTTAAGTAAAACAAGATGGTTTTTCAGTCGACATCTTACTATACCTTTAAGCTCTTTTCCTACATCATCTAACGCCATCTGTAGTATCTTCTCCGATCTGGACGTCATAATTATAATAACAATTATTTTATAACACTTTCCATAAATCAAATAATAATTTTGCAACTATCACTGTCAAATAACCTCAAAATGCAAAAGAAGCATGTGTTCACTTCACTCATTTGTAATTATTGCACAAGAAACACAAAGGTACTAAGTGCTCTTCCAACCTTTGTGCTCTCTCTCTCTTGTCGTTTCCTCATTGCTGAGGATCGTGATTCCCTACAATGCGGGCTGTCAATTCTCTCCATCTCTTGCGATTTTGGGCTGCTCTCATGGACTCGGAAAACGTCTAGATTCTTTGTGCTAGATTCCTACAATTTATTAGTACTTACCACTTTTGTTAGATGGCGATAGCAAATTTAAAATTATAATTATCAGTTAGCTCGAGTGTGCATATGAAACTCCTTGCTAGTCTTAATTTCGGAATGCATTTAACTCATTTTGCCAAAAAAGTCACTTAACACCTGTGTGCACTAGACCGACGTTATAATACTACAAAATTAAACTTCAATTCATGTCAAGCATTAAGTAATATCACATCCCTGTACTACGCCTATGGACATAATTCCAATGTTTATAATACTTACGAATGAAATGACAGTTCTGGATGTAAATATGAAGTTTTCCTGCATACAACACAGTTACGCACCATTATTACACTTAACTATCAACTATTCTTCAATTCTAATTTAAAATATATTAACAAATTCACCAAGATGTCACAAATAAGAAAATTATCAACTAGAAGGTAAACAATACCACGCCATGTTCTTTTTCGTCAAATCGCTAGGATTGGTTGATATTACCAATGATGCCAAGTTTTACAAAAGTTAAGATTATCAGAATATATTTTCTTTTAATAAATTAAAAAATTAATTTTTTTCTTTTAATTCCTAATAGTTTATACTAACTAGATAATACATTTTTACTTGTTATAGATTAAAAATAAATTATACTAAAAATCGAAAATTATTTCTAAAATTGACGCGGAAAAAAAATAATATGACAACGTCAAATTAGGGATTTGTGCCTATGACTGTGAATATCTTATAACTTCAAGTAAAGATGTAAATAGACCGGTCCATCTTTATTTATACGTCCATAGTAGCTCTCTTGATTTAGTGTGAAGACCACGTATACAGATTGAACGAATTTAAAACGGACAATACAATTTAATATGTCTGTTTGAACTGCATTTGAAATAGTGGACCAATATAAAACTTGGACAAAAATAAATCCATACCCGGTAATAGACATTGTATAAAATATCGTTCAACTATCTGTTCCTTTTAGGACGCACCATGGTCTAGAGCTCCGCCTAAAGTCAATGTTGCCAATCGCCGTGTAATAATCCGATTTGCGCATCTTTTTGAGAGTTATATCTTCTTCGTATCTTTAAATTAATCGCATATTTGCCTATATTTTTCCTTGTATTTACCAATTTACTACAACAGACTAATAACAAAAATAAACTTAATGGTTTGTAGTTATTTCCTTTCTTTCCTGTAAATATTTTATTTTGAGAAACATCTAGCGGAATGAAATTGGCAACACCGCCCAAGGTTCAGTAGGTTCACTCTCGCATTTTCACGGTTCCAATTTTGAATCCACTCCTAGGTTCGTGCGCAATAGATTTGGCGAAAAATGCCGCTGTTGCAAGATTTAAAATATTCCATCGGTTTCAAGGAATATTTCAAATTTATAATAAAATATTTATGATGGAAGTTCTTCAAAAAGAGAAAATATATTTGGTTATGTTGAGTGCTCTAAACTAATCATTCCACCAAAGTTCATTAAGTCAAAGTGACATAGATTTGTACTAAGTAGTACTTGTAGAACTGCAGTACAGATAAGTTTGTTATCATAAAGAATTTCTACGTCCCTGGAAATCAATATATCGCTGTTCCAGAAGACTATTTTATTTTTATTAATTATTTTTTTTATTTTACAATTATGTAAAATTTTCAGAATTTTACATAATTGTAAAATTTTGAAAAATGACTTTATTGTGTTGGATGGCTCAAAACTGCATTTTCTATATATTTTTAAATCATCATAACTGTACTTACGGAATCACCGGTCATGGCGAAATTCGTAAGTACAATTACGACTATTTACAAATATGTTGAAAATGCAGTTTTGATCCCTCCAACACAATATTTTTCACAAAGTCATTTTTCAAAATTTTACGGTTAAGTCATTATACTTCCGGAACAGCGATATTTGCTATCACTTTGCCATCGTTGTCTGAAAGTAGAATCTGATTTTGTCTTTCAAAATTATGATTCGACTGTTACTGTTCCTGTCTGTGAGTAGGTATCTTAGCTGGGTGTAACATATATTCTACTATTTTATATTCTGCAAGAATTTGAGTACTACCTTATTTGCAGAAACTATATAACAGGCCTCCTAAAATCCAGCTTTGGTCCGATTCTTCATGCTTTAGTATTAAAAACAAAACATAAATTTTAAACTTAAAAAACTTAAGATATGTAAAAAACTTAACTTTCTTGAACCTTTTAAAACAAAATATTAAATAGCTGAGAAGATTTATATCGCATGTTAGGATTCGATCAATTAATTTTGTACTCAGACTGAGGCCTTCTTTAAGTCAATAAATCAAAATTTGTCTTAAAGGAAATCTATTTTTATATATCATATTGTATATGGACGTTTTCAGATTGTAAGTACACTTTTTGACGTTTCTGGTTTGTTTACTTTTGTGGCTGTCAGTTTGTTGACTATTTTGCTATTTTTTGTCCTGTTTTTACATTTTGGAATTATTTATATTACACAAACAGTTATTTTCACAACTAACTTTATATTTCAGTTGAAAATTTTATGGTAAGTGTATTTTATTTTGCCCTTAATTTTCCTTAAAGTTAACCTTATTCACACAGATTGTCATAACCACTTTCTGTCACTTGCTGTTGCGTTGAGTAAATTTCCGACTGATTTCGTATGCTTTAAATCATGACGCACGGGTAAAGACAAATTGACTCAACTGAAATACGTCGTTATTGAATTCGTTATTATTTCATGGCATGTGATTTCTCTCATTAAACGTGACAGAAATAAATAAATAACGAACATTTTCCTCCGGTTGGCAACACTGCTGAAATGTACAAGTGTAGCTTTCAATTTTTATACGTGATGGGCGGGGCAACCTTTTTGGGTGGAGTTTTGACTTGTTTTTGAACGAGTTCAGAATCCAGCAGCCCGCTGAAGTATTGGATTTTTATAATATAATTATTTGACAACCTTTTGTTGGCCAACCACCTCGAGCGAAGTTGAGCCGATATACATGTATTTCGTATGTTCCGAATTTATATCGTTCAATCTGTATAACCAAAAATTCAGTACTTTATTTGAAGTGTTTGTTTGAGAGTTTCGACTTGAAGAAGTGTTTCTTGTGAACAACGAATTGTACAAACAAGTACAATTTACAATGGAACAAGTGTTTCTACAATTTACAAATATTACAATGGAACTGTATATCTCAAATTATATTGAAATTGAAACCATCGACCAGACTTTACGGAACGAAACTTTGGAAAGTGACACTATGTTCCCTTAGTGCAAAATAGGTCTATCAATTGTGACGCAGAACTCACAAAAAATGAAACTAATGAGTTAAGGAAAAGAAGTCGAAGTGATCGAGGAAAGGCTAAAATAGATACCTGGTTTCAGCAGGAAATCAAAATTAAAAGACTACAGGAGAAGAATACTTTGGCAGGAGGAAAACTAAAGCAGGAAAAGTTGTTTTCGATGTTAAGAAAGGAACGAAAGATATGAAACCACGTTGTACCTGTAGAGCCAACTGTAAGCCTAAAATAGCATTTCAATGTGCCACTATTTCTTAAGAAGCTAGAAAACAGGTATTTGATCAGTTTTGGTCCTTATCATGGGGAGAAAGAAAATTCTTTGTGCAAACTTTAGTTATGAAAAAATCTGTGGCTGAAAGAAGAGGGGATAAAGATACAACTAGGAGAAATCAATTGTTATTTTATTATCTGGTTGCTCCTCGTGGATGATTGGACTGAAAGTTTGACAATACTTCTATTCAAAAAGGGAGACATCTTAAGAACTATAGACCAATCTCCCTGCTGTCCCAAATGTACAAACTGTTTATGAAAGTAATAACTAACAGGTTAAAGTCGAAGCTCGATAGCTATCATCCGGTAGAGCAGGCAGGATTTCGAAAGGGTTACAGCACAGCAAATCATCTTCCAGAACGCTAATAGAGAAAGGTAATGAATATTACTTGAACTTATACATTGACTTCGTTGATTATGAAAAGGCATTCGACTCCATAGAACTTTGGGCAGTAGTGAGAGCTATGAACAACTGCAGGATAGACTCCCAAAACAGAATGCTCATAAACAATATTTACAAGAAAGCTACAATGAAAATACAAATAGATGCGAAAACCAAAGCTATACCAATCAACAGAGGAGATCGCCAGGGAAATGTTATCTCACCAAAACTATTCACATTTGGACTGGAAGACGTGTTCAAAGACATTAACTGGGTAGATAAAGGAATAAATGTTAATGGAAGAAAACTGAGTAATTTAAGATACGCTGATGACATTGTAATATTCGCTACAAGTTACGAAGAACTACAGACCACGATGACGCAACTATTTCAAGCTTCGGAAAAAGTAGGTCTTAAGATGAACTTAGAAAAAACAAAAATATGACAAATACACCAAACATGAGAGAAATAACCTTGAACGACATAAATTTAGAAACCGTAAGCGAATACATATTCCTAGGGCAGATAATGAAAGTTAACAAAGAAAATCAAACTGCCGAAATTATCAGAAGAATGAGGTTAGCATGAACAGGATTTGGAAAACTGAGTTGGATCTTGAAAAGCACCAAAAATAGAACAATATTTGAAAACCAGAATTTGACACTTGACCAGAATTGAATCAGACGTGGACACTTACCAAGTCTAATATGGATAAAATAGTAAAAGCACAAAGAGCGATGGAAAGATCAATGCTGGGGGTGAGACAAGAAAATAAACAAATGGATTAGAATCAAAACCAAAGTAAAAGACACAGCAGAACATGCTGCCAAATTAAAATGGAGCTTCGCAGGACATAATGCCCTACTAAAGGATAAAAGATGGAACCACGAAATACAACAATGGTTACCATGGTTAGGAAAGAGAAGCAGAGGAAGACCACAAATGAGATGGGCTGATGACATTAAGAAGATCGGAGGACACAACTGGAAGCAAGTGGAGCAAAATAGAAAACAGTGGACTGATTTGGGGGAGCCCTATGACCAAAGTTGTATTACTTAAGGCTGAAGAAGAAGAAGCTCCTCAAAAGCTACAAAAAGAAAGAGTTTGTAAGAAAATGTTTCTCAACACTGTGTCTGTTGGAGAATGGTCAGTTTCAAACTGGGTGGGTAAAATTCAGAAAAGCAAAGTTGAAAATTCTAATGAAGAGGAACTATTTGAGGAACAGCAAGAATCGATTGATACAAGGACGAGTGCAGCTAATAAGGCTAAAAAAGATTTAATAAAATTCTTTTTTGATTCTTTACGGAAGGTTGAGTCTCATTACTGCCGAAAAGATGCCAAAAAGATGTATTTAGAATCAAAGTGCCAATCGAAGGCACACTTGTACCAAGAAAACTGCGAGTCTCAAAATAAAACTAACTTCTTATCGTCGATATGTTTATTTTACAAAGTATTTGATGATTGCAACCTGGGCTTATTTCAACCCAGAAAAGATCAGTGCGACATTTGTTGCACATTTAAAGTAAGAAATTTTAGCGAAGATGAGTTTAATGCTCACATTGAACAAAAGAAACAAGCTAGGAAAGAAAAAGACAAAGATTATGCGAACTCTACCAACAACTAAACTGCTGTATTTACAATGGACCTACAAGCAATTTTGCTTAGTCCATACTTAAGTGCTTCTACGTTGTACTATCGCACAAAGCTCAAGGTCCAAAATTTCAATCTCACTAATCTGGATGGACACGTCTATTTGTGGGATGTGTGTGAAGGCGGTCTAAATGCAGATGAGTTTGCAACTATCATCTGAAATTTCATAACAACTGAAATTGATAGAAATGTCTACGATCATGTAATCTTTTACAGTGATGGCTGTACATACCAGAAGTGGAACTGTATATTGGCTAATGCCCTCCTGCTCGCTCGTCATAAAACCGGCAAAACCATCACTCAAAATTTTTGATCAAGGGCACACTCAAATTGAATGTGATTCCATGCATGCAACTATCGAACGAAAGCTTAAAAATAGGGAAATTTACTCTTCTTCAAGCTAAGAAGAAGTTTGCAAATCAGCCAGACTAAATCCTAAACTATACAAAGTACGATACATCTACCCATGACTACTTTAAAGAGTATAACAGCCTCAAATTCATCGAATCAATCAGACCAGGATAAAAAAAGGAGACCCCGTTGTTACAGTTCTCCGATGTATCGAATATAAATCAGATTCGATGTAAGTGAAATTAGGATTTCAAGATAATTTTACCGATCTTCCCAGAAGAGTACGAAAACCCGACGATGAAGTAGTTGTTCCCTATCTCTACAAAGCCTGGATTCCTTTAGAAGCAAATAAGTTCAAACATCTTCAGAAAATGAAATCGGTAATACCTAGAGATGTTCATCTCTTCTATGACACACTACCTTCTAAGTAATTAGGAAAACTGTGTAGGCCTAAAAGAAATAATAAGTGCTTCCGTATTCTTGGGGTGAGAGTCGACTAAACAAAGTACTTAAGAACTAAAGGGTTGCGTCTAAAGAACTAAAAGAGTGGGATAATTTTTAAGATTGTGTTTTAGCATTAAGTTATTTCGAGTATAAAGAAGAAATAAAAATGAGAATTGGACAAGCTAGAGCAACATTGAATGAGATGAGAAAAGTATTATGCAGTAGAGACCTTAGTTTTCAACTCAAAATAAGAATATTACGTTTATATGTGTTTTCGGTGCTGCTGTATGGGGTGGAGGCCTGAACCTTAAAGAAAGAGGTGTGCGATCGACTTGAAGCATTTGAGATGTGGACCTACCGAAAAATATTAAAAATAAGTTGGGTAAGCCGAATAACAAATGTTGAGGTCATGTTGAAATCATGAATACGATTAAGATTAGAAAGTTACAATATCTCGGCCACGTTATCAGAGGGGATAAATATGCGTTACTACAATCCATAATGCAGGGAAAAATACAGGGAAACGAAGTATTGGAAGAAGACGCATCTCCTGGCTCAACAATCTGAGAAAGTGGTATAATTGCAGTTCCGTTGACTTGTTCAGAGCTGCAATCTCAAAAGTGAAAATAGCTGTAATGATTACCAACCTCCTTAGAGGAGACCTTACCTAAAGAAGAAGATTGAGTTATTCAATGTCAATGATTTCAGTGTTTCAATTATTTCGTGGCTTAATGGTAATGTTGTAACTACATGTATGTCATTACACTAAATAGCTAACGTATTTTTATTGTTTTAATATAACCCTTTTAGGATTGAAAACCAGAATTACATGGATCAATTAATATGAAAAACTCGTATACATTAAATATTTAATGTGAAAATCAAGTATATCTGGAACTTGGTTACTCTGGAATGAATACCTCGTAAGTCAGGTAAAATAATAATAATAATAATATATATACAGGGTGATTGATTAGTGTGAGGAAGCTCAGTAGATCTGTTATAGTAAAAATTACTAAAAAAAGTTATTAACAAAAATTGTAGGCAGCTTTAAACTCCACATTTTAAAATTAGTTACAGGGTGTTCCATAAGATGGTGGCAGACCAAACTTATGTTTTTTTAAATGGAACACCCTGTATTTTATTTTAAATTTAAAATCGGCTTCACTTCCACATCACAAAAATGTAAAGTTTTATTATGTTATACCGGGTATCTAAAAAGTTATAACCAATATTACCTGAAAATCGTATCAAGTTTAACTCCCTGTGCAATTAAAAAGGAGTATAGGAACATTGATCTATTGCAACCATAGTTTTTAAATAATTGTTAAAAATTATAAAACATATTCGTTTCCATAATATTCGTTAAATCAAATATAGGGTAAGTCAAAATGCAAATACATTATTTTCTTGGTAATTTTAAATAGAACACCCTGTATTTTATATCACTATCAAAAAGTAATAATATCGTACTTCAAATTTTATAAAGTACTCCCTATACCTAAAGTGATCAGTTTTTAGATATTATTGTTTTTCCATCAAAGTATTAATTTGGTAGATATTTTAACGTTTACCAACTCACAATATAATTATTAATTAAAAAATATAATATAATATAAAAAATAAATTAATAATATAATTATTGTGAGTTGGTTATGATTGATTTGTCAAAAACTAACAGTTTGACATTATTGTTTAATAATTTAGTAACGAAATAACGACACAGAAAAGAAAACAATTTATTTAAAATAAAATTTATAAAAAATAACCGACGGAAAATAAAAAAAATATATAACAACACATAGAAAAATTAAAAACAACAGTAAGTTTAACTTATCTTACTTAAGTAAGGTGTTCAAAATGACCTCTCAAAACATCTATGCATGCTTGAAAACGGTCATTGAAAGAGTTGGTTACATTACTAAGCATTTGTAAAGAAATATTTTGAAATGCAATTCGGATTCTATTTTTCATATCATCCCTTGTTGTTGGGGGTATTTTATATACTTCGTTCTTAACGTAACCCCAAAAAAATGAGTCCATTTTATTGAATTCTGGTGACCTTGGGGGCCACCTTACCGGTCCATCCCTTCCGATCCATCTTTCCCCAAACTGATTATTAAGTTCACCACGTACTAATTCGTTGTGGTGCGCAGGAGCACCGTCATGTAGAAACCACATTTTTTCACGTATATTAAGTGGAACCTCTTCTAATAATATCGGTAACTGATTTACGATAAAATCTAAATAAATCTCACCATTTAAATTATCTTCAAAAAAATATGGTCCTACTACATGGTTACCGACGATACCTCCCCACACATTTAGAGACCATCTTGTTTGACTATGTGTTACTATGTGGTATGGATTACTTGTTGAGTAGTAGTGAAAGTTATGCCTATTAAAAGAACCGTTTCGATGGAATGTAGCTTCATCACCAAATAGGACATAATCAAAAAAATCTCTCTGCTCATTAATTTTTTCTAAGGCCCATTCACAAAATACTATTCGTTTCTGAAAATCATCATTAATTAATTCTTGGTGCTTTTGAATATGATAAGGGTGCATCTTGTTTTTAGATAGAATGTTTTGAACAGAGTAGTAAAACTAAGTTCTTGTTCATTGGAAATAGTCCTTATGCTTGTGTGTGGGTTTTCTGTAACCGCCATCAACACACTCATTTCGTTTTCCTCTGTCACACTAGTTTTTGTTCGTTCATGTTTTTCATAATTCACTGAACCAGTGCGGTTAAATCGATCTTTCAATTTTTCAAATGTATCTTGTCTAGGTTGTCGCCTATCTGGAAACCGTTCTTGATAAATTCTAGCTGATAGTAATGAATTTTTATTGCATTCCCCCAATATCCAGATCATATCTACCATTTCATCAGTAGTAAAATTCATTATTGCTAATTTAAATTGAATCAATTACTGAATTACTAAATAATAATTGTTGCTAATTTACGGTGTACCCCAATACTGAATTAATAAATATTAATGTCAAACTGTCAGTTTCTGACAAATCAATCATGGCCAACTCACAATAATTATTGGTAAACGTTAAAATATCTACCAAATTAATACTTTGATGGAAAAATAAAAATATCTTTAAAACTAATAACTTTAGGTATAGGGAGTACTTCATAAAATATGAAGTACGATATTAGTTCTTTTCGATAGTGATATAAAATACAGGGTGTTCTATTTAAAATTAACAAGAAAATAATGTACTTGCATTTTGACTTACCCTGTATTTGATTTAACGAATATTATGAAAATGAATATGTTTTATAGTTTTTAACAATTATTAAAAAACTATGGTTGCAATAGATCAATGTTCCTACAATCCTTTTTAATTATACAGGGAGTTAAACTTGATACGATTTTCAGGTAATATTGGTTATAACTTTTTAAATACCCGGTATAACATAATAAAACTTTACATTGTTGTAATGTGGAAGTGAAGCAGATTTCAAATTTAAAATAAAATACAGGGTGTTTCATTTAAAAAAACATAAGTTTGGTCTGCCACCATCTTATGGAACACCCTGTAGGATTGTAACTAATTTTAAAATATGGAGTTTAAAGCTGCCTACAATTTTTGTTAATAACTTTTTTTTGTAATTTTTACTATAACAGATCTACTGAGCTTCCTCACACTAATCAATCACCTAGTGTATATATATATATATATATATATATATATATATATATATATATATATATATATATATATATATATATATATATATATATATATATATATATATATCTGTAACTGAGGTGAGTAAGCACATAAGTCAAATTTTCCGAATTTTTTTTTTGGTGAAAATATGTAGGTGATTTGTAATACTACCATCGGCTCTAAGCACTTTAGTCTAATATGCATTTTTACAGCTGTTATTGTGAAGTGTGCATAATAACCAGACTGAGAAAATACCGACTTGAGTTTGTGAATAAACACTTAAGTCGACTTATGTCAAGAGAGCCAGTTGGAACTTGTTGTATCTTGTCGTCCCGTCGCTGACTTATGTTATTAGGCGCGTGTGGAATGTTACATGCAGAATAGAATTTAACCTAAAACAGTTCAGTTTGGTTTGATATCGCGACTAACACGTGTCCAAAAGTTTTTTTGTTTCAAGTGTCTGTTTATTTATATATTTGTGTTTATTTAAATTGGAAAATATGAGTGGGTTTTCAAGTAGATGGGAAAAAATTAAAGACGCTTTGAAAAAAAGAGAAGAAAAAGAACTGAATGTTACTAATTGTAAGAGCGATCCTTGTGGCGTGGTTATCTCTGATAAGAAAGGTAAGTTTGTCAGTTTATTAAATTTAAAAGATATATTTGTTAAATTTTGATGTTATTTTAGATGATGGCGATGATTACATGAGGCTAGAGGCCAACAGTAGTTTAACTGGGATGATTTTGAATGAGAGTGTAGAATATGCCCTAGATTCCTATGAGACGCACTTTGTATCAGAGCCTGGCTATAATGGTCCGTGCTGTAGTAATAGTACTGGTAATTAAATCTTAGATTTTTTTAATTTGAATTGTTGCATAACCTAACTTGCAGAAATCGGTTTGTAAGCTAAATGTGATTTTGGTTACAGAGCAAAACTGTATATCAGAATATTTTCAAAGCGCTCAGGAGGAACCAATAATTATTCAGGAATTAACTTCACCATCAACGTTTGTTCAACCAACAAGCTGGTTATCGGAATATGTGCAAAGCGCTGAGGATGAACCAATACCTATTCAAGAATTTACTTCTCCATCAATGTCTGTTCAACCAGGGCAACACAAAAACTCAAACAGTACAGATGGAATATTATTTTCAGAAGGTTGGTGATATTAATATAAAACTACTTCAGGGTAAACATATTTTATTGTTTCAGATCAAGATTCAACTTCAGTGGTAAGACCTACAAATCAATATAGTTCAGATGATGAGTTGATAGCAGATCCGCATTACATTCCTGAAAGCAATTCTGTTTTGATGACAAATAAAACTACTACAAGCAAACGCAGTTTGGAGCGTAAACAATCATGTCAACAGCTGGAAAAACTACCGGACACAAGAAAGGCTAGAGAATTACGAAAAAAGAACCGGTAAGTCATATGTTACAAAAAAAGGTAAAATAATTCCCGAGAGACCATTTCAACCTCTGCCACTATGCCGAGCTAAATGCAAAACAAAAATCACTGAACGTCAGCTGAAAGAAATTTTTTCCGAATATTGGAGTTTAGGCAGTTACGACAAGAGAGCAGCTTATATAGCCAGTCTTTTCACTATACATGACAAAAAATCGCAGAGGTCACGTACAGACGATCCAGATAAAGAAAAATTTCGCCTCAAAACCTACAAATATTTTTTACGAATAAATGGTAGCCATATTTCTGTTTGCCGTAAATGCTTTCTTGTGACTTTCAATGAAACAGACAATTTCTTAAAAGTTATCGCTTTAAAAAAAAGAGCATCTCCTGGGGAAACAAAGACTGATTCTGCCCAAGGAAAGAATATTCCACTAAACAAGTGGTCTGAAGAAAAATTAGAAGAAGCCAGTAAGCATATTTTGAGTTTTCCGAGTTACGAAAGCCGCTACTCACGCGCTCAAACAAATAAAAAGTTTCTACCATCACATCTGACCCTAGAAGCAATGTATTCACTGTACAAGGAATCATACCAAAACCCTGTGTCGTATCCATATTACAGATCTGAATTTCATAAATTAAATCTGTCGTTTAAAAAGCCTCAAACTGATACTTGCCATAAATGCGACAAGTTTGTTATGCTAATGAAATGCAGCGATGGAACAGAGAAAGAATCTGCAGCAACAGAAAAAGAAAATCATATGATCTCTGCAGAACTAGCATATCAGTATAAAAAACAAGACAAGCTTTTAGCTCAAAAGACCAAAGGAATGAAGTGTTTTACTTTTGACCTCCAGCAATGTCTACCAACCCCTTTATTAAAGTCGTCAGTCGCTTTTTACAAACGGCAGCTATGGACATTCAACCTCACTGTAATGGATGAAAATGGAAAATCAAAGCATTTTATGTGGCACGAATGTACTGCAAAACGAGGGGCTAATGAGGTTGGATCATGCTTGTATAAAGTATTTGTAGAATTGCCTCCTGAAGTTACCCATGTTGTGCTTTATTCAGATACATGTGGAGGGCAAAATAAAAATTCACATATTTCATCCATGATTATGTCAATATTACAGAGGTCAGATATAAACGTGCAAGTAGTGGATCATAAATTTATGGTACCTGGGCATACCCATATGGAGGTAGATGTAGCACACTCTATGATTGAGAAAAAAAAGAAAAGATCTAATATAGAAATTTTTCTTCCTCATGATTGGTATCAGCTGGTCAGATCAACAAGTTCAAAATTTGAAGTAGTGGAGATGGCCCGTCAGGATTTTTTTGATTTTGCTTCTCTGTTAAAGGGGCCATTGGTGTCTAGGAAAAAGGACGAGCAGGGAGAACCTTTTCGCTGGCATGACGTGCAATGGCTAAATTATAGAAAAGCAGATAATGGGAAAATATTTTTCAAAAAATCCTTAAATGCAGAAGAGCCGTTTAAGGAAATTTCTTTTATTAGACGAAATGGGTTGGGAAATTTAGTTCCCCCATTGAAATATAAGGCGGATGTGTCAATAAATAAAGAAAAAAAGAAGGATCTTCTTGAATTGCTTCCCTTAATCCCTACAACTTTTCATGGGTTTTATGAAAATCTTCCATCGAGCGAAACAGCGTTGCTGGACTATCCAGGTATAGATGAAGATACTGATTAAATAGTTATTATGTTTAAGTGTTTCATTCTTTTTTTTTAAGGTTTATTTTTGTATCAACTTCCTTTTTTTATAACAAATAAAACATACTTTATGTAATAATATTATTTTCATAACCCTTTTCTAAAGTGCAATAACACATAAGTCATAGATACACTTGGGATCTAATGACATAAGTCACTAATTTCATTTTTGACATATTTTTTATTTCATAGGTGACGGAAAATTTAGAGAATATTCTATATTAGTATATGGTATTTACATGTATAACTATAAAAACAACATTTAAAACCAAAAATAAAGTAAGTAACAAGTAATTGTGGGCTATAAAACGGATTTGCAGGTACCCGGCGAATTTTAAATCGCTTCTACTGCAAAACTAGGTAAAATGACTTATGTGCTTTCTCACCACGGTCAAAGATATATGAACATTTTATGTATAACGATCTAAATGTGCTCAAATTAAAAATACGTAAAGATAGTTTTTTGTCTCTCCTGTAAAATTGGGATTTAATGACATACGAGTTTTTCACATTAAGACATCGATTTATCCCTGCTCAAAAAATTTACACAGTTGATACCCGTCTGGATATTTTTTTTATAAATTTTAATAAAATATACAATTATAAATCAGAAGTTTTTACCTTGTTGTGAGTTTTTTAAAACAATGGTATACAGCCAATCACTGAGATATTCTCTTTTAATTTTATAACTTGTTTTAGGTACACTGTCCGATTTCTATCTTGAATTTAGGCTCTGGAAACAAGGTCGTGTAAATATTGAGAATTTATCTGAAAAATTGAAATCGGCAGTATCTCAAGCATCTTGGGATATTATAACTGAATATTACTTATTAACAAATCCATTGTGTAGCGAAGACGACAAATTAAACGAAAATACTGGTGCGGCATCGATAAAAATGGACCCAAGCGTGTTTAATTTTGACGAAGAAATAGATTTTAACTGTAATTTTAATATGGAATCCGATAAATATATTAGAGAGTCGGTGATGCATACAGAAAAGCCGAAAATTGACCATTTTACGTCAAAGAAAAAGAAAAATAGGCAGACAATTCCTCCAACTTTTAAATCTACTATCAACTTCGATGAAAGTATTAGGCAAAGAGAACTAATGAGAGATCGCACAAATTCCTTAAAAACGAATAGGTTAAACTCTCTTGAAAGCGGAGATTCCGGTGTTTTATCATCGATTTACTCGAAATACTTACCAGATTGGCTTGAATTTGGCGATAACCTAAATGCTCCATCAGTCAAAAAACACAAAATCAACCTCCAAAATCGCCATTTACCAAATGTTATAATAGCGGAACTTTTAAGCATTCTAAAAGATTCATCAAAGGCTTTTAGATGTATTTCTACGAGTTGTATTCGTAACGGAAGTGATGATCTGTATGTACCATATGTAGCTTCTAGCCTTATACCCAAATATATAATTATTTCGAGGAACTTCGATCATTGGTATGCTACTGTTTCAGCCCAAGATGCAAGTGATCTGCCTGATTTCATGAGTCCTCATGTTTTAAAGCACACACAGAAATTTATACCAGACATATCAAATAATAAGTTTATACCTAGACAGAAAATTCTTTGGATATCTGTTGAAAATGATTGTGTAAGTAAAATTAATAAAGAGTAATTAATTTAACTTAATCCCTTTAATACTTTTTCCATTACCGAAGACTGGCTATAATTATGACAAATTGATCTGTATTTTGTGCGGTTCTTAAGAATAAATATGTCTATTTGTGTATTTATGCTTTCCAATCTTTTATATATTTTTTGAAAGAAGCATTTGCTTTCAGGATTTTTTTCTTTTAATCTGTCCCTCTATTATGAGACGTAGAGGGCTATACCTCGCTCTTCAATAAATATGCATAAACCCGATAAACTATTTTCATCATCATCATCATCAGTAGCTCGACAACCCGTTAAGTAGTTGAGTTACTGTGACCAAATGCCCATCTTGGTAGTTAGTATTCGCCTCTGGTTGCGTTGAGTAACTGAGTTACCGTTGCTAACTACCCATCTTCCTGTCTTTTGATTTCTTTTTCTTTGTTCTCCTGAAGAAGCTACATACAATTGTAGCGAAACGTCGAGATGAACCCACTTTTGGGTCACTCACAAATGACACGGTCCAAACCCGGAAGACGAATAAACTATAATTCTGACTCTGGCCGTGGAAGCCTACGATTTCATTATTCGATATGTTCACTATTAGTTCGTGTATCGCATTCAATAGAGAGTCTTCATCTTCCTTTATTAATTCTGCGCTAATGTTGTCTAATCCAAGTGACTTGTTGTTTTTGAGTCTGGTAACTGCTTCTCGTCTTGTATTTCAGCTACTGAAGGGGGGTTGTTTCTCTGGTATCCGTTTGATCCAGTATAATTCCATCATATAGTGGATTTTCGTTTTTATTAAAACTTTTCTCTGAAGTATTCTGTCCATCTTTGTAGTATTTCACTCTGTTGAGTTACTATATCTCCTATATATTCTTTGTCTCTACACATCATTGGCCTTGGTTTAAATTCTTTTCTACTTTTTTGTAGAATTTTCTTGTTTCTGATTTTTTATTTAGTTCTTCCATTTCTTGGAGTTCTTTTTCTGTGTTCTCTTTTCTTTTTGCAATGTATTTTTTTCTCTTCTCTCCTTCGCATTCTATATTCCTCCTCTGCCTTTCGTGTTCTATGTCGTTGTTGTAGTCGTTGATATGCATTATTTTTCCTCTCTGTTATGTTACGACACTCTTCATCGAACCACTGTCCTTCAGTTGATTTGGGCTTTTTTTGTAGACCCAGGGTCTCTTTGGCCGCGTCTTGTATGATGTTTTTACACGCTTCCCATTCTCTGTTTATATCCTCGTGCTTTTGTCTATTTTCTAGCCTTCCTTTTATATATTCTTTGTATTTTGTCTTTTTGCTGTTGTCTGCTAAGTTTTTTATTTCATATTTTTCAATTTTGGATCCCTTTTCTTTTTTAATGTTTGAGATTCTGGCTCTTATTCTACTTTCCACTAGGTAGTGATCCGAGTCTGCATTTGTCCCTCTTCTGCTGCATACGTTTATTACGTCTGAGTGATGTCTAGAGTCAATAATAACATGATCGATCATGTTTACTGTGACCCCATCTGAAGATCTCCACGTTCCCTTATGAATATTTTTTCGCTGGAAGCATGTGCTGGCAATGACCATGTTAAGGGAAGTTGCTAGATTTATTAGTCTGATGCCATTGTCATTGGATACCTCATGAAGGCTGTGCTTACCTATAGTTGGTAGGTATTGTTGCTCTTTTTCCTATTTTTGCGTTGAGATCACCATAAATAATTTTGATGTCATTCTTTGGGCATGAATGGTATGCAGCTTCTAGTTCTTCATAGAATTTTTCTTTGACATCGTCTTCCTTTTCCTCTGTAGGGGCATGCACATTTAAGATGCTATAATTAAAAAATGTTCTCCTTAGTCTCAGGATGCACATTCTAGAGTTAATAGCACGAAAGTCTCTTACGAGGTGTTTAATTTTTTTAATCTGTATAGGGATCGGATGTTCCCTATAGATAAACTATTTTACACATTTTAATAATGCTTACAAAGAGTTCGGCAACAGCGCATTTTGTGAAATAAATGCGTGATAAATTTTCACCTGTGTTTATCCCGATTTTTGTAATAGTGAGAAAAAATTTTGAACTATACTCAACCAAACTTTTATGAAATCACTATCACACGTGTAACACAAAGGTTTGGGTTGCTTCTGTAGTACGAAATCCTGAGCGATCTTGGTGTCTCCTAATCGTTGTCTGGAGATGATAACTTGATCTCTTCTTTTCATAGGTAGCTTCCATGGTAGCACAGTTTGTTTTATGGAGGTTAAAATTTGAGACATCCCATGTTTTTTGCCATTTATTTATGATTTTCTTTTTAAAATATTGTGACAAGGTGGTGACAAATTGACATTGCCAATGAAATTGGTTTCTCAATTGCTTGTTTTGCAAAGTTGTCGGCTTTTTCATTTATTTTTATTCCACATTGTGAAGGGATCCAAAAAAACTGAACAGTTCGATGATTGATTTGTCATATCATGAGTTCCGACTTAATTAAACTTAAGGATGTTTAGTAAAAAGTTTGTTTAATGAGGATAATGAACTCAATGAATCACTAATTATTAGGCTATTAACAATGTTATTTTCATTGACGAATTTTATTGCCTAAAGAATGGCAAATAGTTCAGCAGAGAATATAGTGAATTGCTTAGGGAGTTGAAATGACCGTTCTTCGCTGGTTGTTACAAATGCAGCACTCACTCCATTTTCCGATTTTGACGCATCAGTATAAATGTGGATGGACTTGTGATGACTATTTAACTTCTCTAAGGCTTTGGTTTTAAAGAGGTATGATGAAAGTATCAGATTTTTTAAATGATGTAAGACTGATATCGCACTTTGTGAGAGACATTGTCCATGGTGGAGGATTATCAGAATTTGTAAGTGTGTATACAGGAGGTACAGTGATGTCTAGGTTATTTAGAATTATGCTGATACGATGATAGAATCATTGACTGAAATTTCGAGAAATATCTGTCAGCAAAAGTGTTTCTGAAAACAGGAATGGTTGGATTTGCCGCCACCCTTGTAGCTTATGAAAGACTTAAATATTCCTTTATAAGCTGAAGTGAAGGCTCCCCAGATTCACAGCACATCCTAATTGCGGAATTATGTTTTGAGCGAATTAGGGATCTGTATAAAGTCTTGTGATCATTGCTTGTGAGCTACGCTTCTAATAAATTTAGTCCATTTTGTGTAGATTGTCGAAGAAAGTGCACATGTTCTTTCCAAGTTAAACGGTTATCTAATTTCATGCCAAGAAAATAAATAGATTTTACATATTCAATAGAATTGTTATTTAATACTAGGTTTGGAGGGATTAAACTAGCTCTAAAGCGTTTGCTGAAAAGCATAGCTTTTGTTTTATTGGAAGAGAACCGCAGACCAGTAGTATTAGACCAGTTTTCTAGTTTGCTAATGGCTCCTTGAATATGATGTGATATTGATGATACATTTTTTCCTCTTGAGTAGATGACCAGGTCATCCACAAATAGACAGGCTTTGACTAGAGGTGAAAATGAGTTGGCAATATTATTGATTGCAATAAGAAATAAAGTAACACTAAGAGTGGACCCTTGAGGAATACCGTTTGATTAGGTTTTAATATCAGAATAAGTGCTGTCTATTCGAACTTGGAAATGTCGCTTCAGGAGAAAGTTTTGTATAAAATGCAAGATGTTTCCTTGAATTAACCAGCTTGACAAGGTATTTAAAATATCTTCTCTCCAACAGCTGAACAGTCCTGTCAAAAGCCAAATGATTCATGTACTACAGACTCTACGTCTACTATGTTATCAGTAGTAGACCTAGATTTTCTAAAGCCGCTTTGAATTGAGCTAAGAAGTTAATTTTCCTCTAAATGCCACAGTAATCTATTACTGACCATTTTCTCGAGTAGTTTACACATGGAACATGTTAAAGAGATGGTTGTAAGATTCTGGACTCGATTTACTTTTACCATTTTTAAGTACAGGAATTATGATAGATTTATACCAATCAACACGAAAGACATTTTTTGTCCAAATAAAATTGTAGAGGTCTAGTAGATACTGCTTGCCTTCGACAGGTAAGGCTTTAAAAAATATGATTGGGATGTTGTCAGGTCCGGGACTTGAATTCTTTGATTGGTTAAGAGATTCATGGAGCTCGTCTATTATGAATTCGACATTTAAAGGTGAACTGGTGTGATCGTCATAATCGATGTTAGACCCATCAAAGTTCTTTTTATGATTTAAAAAAATTTTTGGTAAGTTTTCGTCACTTGACTGTTTTTGGTATGTATTTGCTAGAACTGCAGCTATCTCCTATTTTGACGAGTATGTTTTAGTATCTTGTTCTAGATAGTAAAGTAAAAAAAGATTTATTTCCATACATTCTGTTGACCATTTTCCAAACATCTGTAGTAGGAGTAGATATATAGTTTTTCCATGGTTTTTTTACTCTGCTTTAGGACATATTGGCATTATATTATTAGATTAGCATTATTTCTAAAAATGATTTACTTACACTGTCAGACGTTTAACGAACTGCTTCGATGTTTTATATTGAACGACTTGATGAAAGACATCCAAATTGCGTAAAATCATATTTCAAAATTTGATCCAGTCTTTTAAATTATGTATTCACAATTATTGAAGTGAAATCACTATTTCGACCATACATACTTCTTTAGGGTTATATATAATTGTATTTACGATGATCTAAATATTGATTTTGTATTTGTGCATTTGTAGATTTTAATTTACACATACAACTGGGCTAAAGAAATAATAGACAAACTTTATACAAGCTGTTCAAATCTAGGATCATGGCTTTGCGTACGGTCTTGCTTACTAAATTCTATCACCTCTCAAAAGTTGGGAATATTTCATAACCAGCCCCTTACAAGGAAAGTATTTGTAAGTATATATTACTTAACAATCTTTAAAATCAGTTTAGAGGATAACTTTTTCAGATGATTCCCAATAATCCATATGCTAGTTTATTAGGAAATATTGATGCAACGACAACATTTCCAAAAGATCATTCTCTTAAAAGGCAACAGTTGAGTTATAACTTGCCTGCTACTTTAGAAGCTTTTAGGGACAATTTTAAAGCCAGTAAGTTAGCATCTACAGATCCGGTTGTTACATTTACATCAGAAATTGGCGAAATGAAGACGATAGAAAAAAGAAACAGAGAAGAACTGAAAACCCTTCACGCTATGTATCAGTCTAGAACTAGTACTACCAGTGTGCCTCAGATATTTTTGTTATTACAGAACTCCAGAATTGTTCATTACTGTCACACACCTTTGTTGTTTCTGTCTAGGTAAGTCATTTTATTTTATTATTTTATACCAAAACTATACTATTGTACCTTTTTTAAATAAAACGAGCGGTTCTAATTTATATAAATATATTTATTTATAAGTTTACAGCACGAAACTATCGCATCAACTAACTTTAACTCATAGAAGGTATGCTTATATACAAAAGTTATTACTAGAATAGTACTAGAATATTCCGGCGTAGTCCACCTCTAATTCGTTTGCTTGACGGGTCGAACTCTCCAGTCGTTTCTAGGACAGATCATCCTCGTCCCGGGCTACAACTGTTATATGGGCTACGTAGAATGCATCCTCTTAACACTGCTCCCCTCTTAGATCTGAGCATCCCGATCAGCAACTCTATATGTAGGCCCAGGATAGCGGAATCTCGAGGACTCTCCAGCTCTGCATTAACCCCTCAAGAAGAAATAACAGTCAGGCAGTAAGACTTTGGAGGACACGATCTCTTCGTGTTAATGCAACACACAGTAATTTTTACTCCGGTTTCTTGGAAGATCACTTCAAGCATGCTTCTGACAATCTTCCAATCCAGATTATCTAGTGCATGGTCTATCTTGGGTAAGGCCAAATTCTTGATGTCATAATTGCACACGATTTTCTTCAAATTAGTAGAGCACGCCATATATCCTCGTAGCTTGCCCTTTCTGTATACGACTTCCTGGTCACCATATACAGCAAAGATCGAGAACCATCTTCTAATCTCAGTACTTTTCCAACTTTAGGATGCTGGTGTTTTAACTCGTTCAAATGACCGAATTTGTTATAAAATACGCATGAGATTACTTTAGTCATCTCAAGATCTTGGGCAATACAGTGGGCTAGAGAGACGTTATCTGGAACACTAAAAAGATCCTGCTGAACTTCTGTGGTCACGTCGAATCTAGCATTCTTTCTTTCTGCGTAATTTGACATAAATTCATTAAAGCTTGGTCGCCGATCATTTTTGATCTGATGTTGAAGGGCTCGTGCTTCTTTTGTTTCATTTGAGCCAGCATAAGGTGCAAGAAGATTTATGTGAACTACTTTTGGTTTACCTTTCGGCAACTTCTTAATTCAGTATATTACGTATTTTATTCTCTTTTTAATTTCATACGGACCTCTCCATTGTCTTTGCTATTTAGGAGACAAGCCTCGACGACGTCGTGGATTATAAAGCCAAACAAGATCACCTACTTCATAGCTTTCATTCTTGCACCGAGAGTCATATTGATCTTTAATTCTGTCACTGGCTAACTTGATGTGTTGTTGGGCAAGTTCATGAATGTTGTTCATTCTTAACTTCAGGCGGTCGACATAATCTTCGCTTGCAACATGTTCTTCGGAAGGTCTGCAGCCAAACTCTAGGTCGCAAGGCAAACGAACTTCACGACCTAACATCAGGCAGGTTAGAGTCTGGCCTGTAGTTTCATTCACGGCCGAGCGCTAGGCCATTAGGAATAAATGAATGTGCTGGTCCCAATCTCTTTGATGTTCTGATACAACTTTGGACAGGTGTTAACCCATCGTTAGGTTCATCCTCTAGACCATTCCATCTAATTGAGGATGCAGGGGTGTCGTTCTGGTCTTGTTGACACCAATCAATTTACAAACTTTTTGGAAAAGGATTGACTCGAAGTTTCGCCCTTGGTCGGAGTGGATCTTCAAGAGAACACCAAATCGGCTAAAGAATTCTTTAACAAGTACCTCTGCAACGGTAGCAGCTTCTTGATTTGGTATTGCATAGGCCTCAGTCCATTTCGTAAAATAATCCATAGCTACCAAGATATATTAATTTCCATCGTTCGTTTCTGGAAGTGAACCTGCAATGTCGATTGCTACTCTTTCCATAGGACTACCAACATTGTACTGTTTCATGGGTGCCCTCTTTTTATCAACTGGATCATTACTGGTTGCACATAGTTCACATTTCCGGCACCATCTTCTTACATCATCTTTATAGTTCACCCAATAGAACCGTTCTCGAACCTTTTGCAGAGTCTTCGTAATACTAAAGTGTCTACCTGATGCACCGTCATGCAACTGACGCAATACTTCTGACACTTTACTTTTGGGTACAATCAACTGAAGCTTAGGTTCTGTACCATCATTGTTTTCAAAGGTTCTATACAGAAGGTCATCTTTAAGCACTAGGCAATTCCATTGGCTCCAGCAACACTTGACTTCGGGACTACATGCGCTAAAGTCTTGCCAAGAAGGTCTTTCACTTCGACTTCTTTTCTTCAATACTTTTTTTATACATGGATCATCTACTTGAGCGTTTTGTAGCTGTTGAGACTGTCATTGCTCATTAATGACGATGGTTCGTCTCACGGGGCAAAGTCGTTTTCCTAATCTAGGACAGTGATTACAATTTGCACTGCATCGCCCTCTTCAGCATCAGCATTTGAATGACTTTTTCCAGCCCAGTGTTCTATCTGTTCTAGCTTTCTGACTATTGTATTATTTTTTGCAATTTACGTCGAATGTGACCTACGTCGCCACCATTCCAACATCTGGTTTCGCGTCTCTCCGGCATCGTGTTACGAACTACTTTCCGTACGATTTTCTCTAGACGTTTATCGTTTCGTTGGTCACTCTCTGCAGAGGTTCGTACTCGATATCTCCGTGAAGTACTAGAGCTGTTTCATGCTCCAAGGCAATGGCGAGCGCTTCATCTAAAACTTTTGGACTTGCTAGTCGTAAAGCTTTCTGTATTTCACTGTCTTTTAACCCGTTGACAAAGGTATCTACAGCAATTTCTTCCCAAATGTTGTCTGGCACATCTGGATAAGCCAACAGCACTGTACGAGCAACATCTACTTCAAATTGTCTTAGATATGTGGAACAACAGTACTTTCCATCAAATGGTGGCAATTTGAATCTCATATGATGTATCGTTTCGTCTCTCGGTGATTCTTCTTTCACTACCGGATCTGATACTACTGTATTAACTGGTGGTAGCACTTTTGTATTGGTTATTATGCTCTCTAACTGTTTGATCTTCTCTTCTACTTTATCGAATGTTTTAGAAACTTCTTCAAATTTCTAGCGTTCCTAGATCCCATAAATCGAAAGGAAGGCTATTTAGAACATAAAGTGTATCGAAAACCTACACACACCGACAGATACCTAAGCAGGAACTCAAATCGTCATCCAGCCCAAAAATAAGGTATCATCAAAACTCTGGCGGAGAGGGCGAAGAGAAAGAAACAGCATGTATAGGCAAAGCGTTCTCGCACTATGTATCGGGGGCAACAGACAGAATTGGGCGAATACTTAAAAAAGCCAATGTAAAGACCATTTTCAAGCCTACAAAGAAAATCAAGGACTGTTTAAGATCAGTGAAGGACAAACGCGACCCATTAGGGTCATAAACGAACATAAAAGCCATTGTCGTTTAGGACATATCGACAAATCTGCCGTTGCCGAACACGCTTTGGGAAGCGAAGAACATCGGATACTCTTTGAAGAAACGCAGATGCTGGATAAAACATCCCAGTACTACCCACGGTTATATCGGGAAGCGGTGGAAATATATAAGCATCCAAATAATTTTAATCGGATAGAAGAAGGACTAAAAATTAACAAAACATGGATACCAATATTAAAATCCACAAACACCTTCCCGCAAAACACGAAAAAAGAAAGGCAATGAACGACGACACGCCCCCTCACGCCGAAACCAGGGTGGAGGCAAATAGAAAATATAAATATGTCCTCCGTAGTACAACGTGGCGTCAGTTTCAGCTTACAAGCGAAGCAGTAACATCTCCAGAAGATGCCAACCCCTAGTGTTGGCGAAACGTTGAGAACTAATCTCAGAAGACAATGGTCTAACAGCCCGAACAAACAGTTTAACAAATATTAAAAATGTATTTGAACTAAAATATAAACATGCTTTCTGCGCGTGCTGCACTATTTACTATTAGAATAATTTTTATTTGTATCTTTCAGGTGGCGATTAAAAGCTGCTTCTACCAGAGACCATTCTCTATATCCATCACACGCTATTCAAATCACAGATAAAATGGCAAACGAGGACCTGGAAATGTGGCATACAGAATTATGTTATGGATTTTTCTCGGAATATAGACATTATATGCAAACTCTTGGATTCATGCCTCTCCAAATTGATGATCCTCATAGCAGACAAGGGTAAGTGTATTACTTAAATTCATTTATAAAAATATTATTGATCCCCGTTTGGGATCTTCCGAACGTCAGGAAATTAAACATGGGGTTTTAGACTCCTTACAATTAAAATAACTGAGGAAAGATTTACAGAACAAATGATTGTTTTTGTACTAGCTTTTGTTACGACATTATTCTCACATTTTCACCGATGATGTTAGTGACTACCAACGAAATATTAGAAATAAAGAATAAAGAGTACACATAGCCCATATTCTTTCAGCTGTGGACAGATTCGAACGTAGTTATAAGGATCGAATCGTTTTGTAATGCCCCTTTGTCCGCTTCTTCTCGATCGACGATGATAAATACAATAAAATGTTGAAGTTGTGGAGTAAAAATTATGGTTTTATTGACAGCTACTAATAATTACACTATAGATGTTGGTTAGGTAACTTTCTATAATAGACTCCGTTCAAATGAGCTTAAATCCCCAATTTATAATCTCACAAATAATGTATACCTTAGCACAGAGGTTAATACAGTTTTACAATATCCAGTTATACACGGTGGAACTATAAAAGGTTAAGAAGTTAAAAATAATGTGAGATTACAAATTAAGGGATTACTTTGTGATTGAACATTCGTTCAGAGCGTTACGAAAAATCCTTCGTATATTTTGGCCTAACCGAATCTCCAATGAAAATTTATGGAACCAAAGCAACCAAGAAAATGTCATAAAGCAAATAAGGCGAAGAAAATGGAGATGGCTGGGCCACACACTCCGTAGACCGCCAAATGACATTGCCAGGACAGCGCTGGATTGGAATCCCCAAGGCCGACGGAAAGTAGGCAGACCTAAGGGAACTTGGAGAAGGACAGTACTGGACGAAGGGAGAACAATGGGAAAATCCTGGCTTGAAATCAAAGCACTAGCCAGAAATAGAGTTCGCTGGAGACACTTTGTGGAAGCCCTATGTTCCTCTTAGGAATCTTGGGACTATATATATATATATATATATATATATATATATATATATATATATATATATATATATATATACTGTGATTGAACATATTGGCCACTATATAAAAGAAACAGACGACCAATAGAAAATATCTAAACACGTATAAATATAAAATAATAATAATATAACAATAATCATAATAATTCACTTGGTTTTTGAATTATTATCTTACCCGAGCAGTGCTACCTATAACTTGAATATTTAGAATTTATGTATCAGCTAAACTGTCTAATTCAAATCTAAGCTCATTAAGTGAAACTGATCTAGGAGGGGCTTTCTCTAAAGCTTTACTTAAATGAGGTTGGATGCAAGAACCTTGATGCCTTTGTTCTCTGGCTCTCTTGGAGTTTCGAATATATCTGACTACTTTCCGTATAACAACAATCAACATAACAATGAATATAGTGACTAGTCCCGTGGTTAAATGAGGAATCCACTGATGGTTAGCAATGGTTTTCCACGTGTGTTCGGATATATCTTGGTCAAACTGCTCTGCATCGAGTACAATATTTGGCAACTCATCTCCCCGAATATCTATATTATGTCTGGGAATGTTGTTCTGTTTTATGATTATAATCTCACAAATAATATATACCTCAGCACAGAGGTTAATGCTTCTATCATACTAACAAACTTTGAACTATGAGCTTACAATACAGTTTAATCTAGGCCGTAATTGCAACACTTAGGAAGTTCAATTAGAAAAAATATATTATTCGACAATTTATTAACAGGTTCTTCTTCTTCTTGATGTGCCTATCCGTTACGAATGTTGGCGATCATCATGGCAATCTTTATCTTATCTGCAGCAGCGCGGAAAAGCTGCACAGATGTTGTATTGAACCAGATTCTGAGGTTCTTCAACCAAGATGTTCTTCTTCTTCCTGGACCTCGCTTTCCAAATATTTTTCCTTGCAGGATGGCTTGAAGGAGAGCATATCTGGATTCATTTCGCATAATATGCCCGAAGAATTGTAACTTTCGAGATTTAATGGTGGTCAGTATCTCTCGGTTCTTATTCATTCTTCTAAGGACCTCCTCATTTGTGACTCGGTCAGTCCACGGGATCTTAAGTATTCTCCGATATAGCCACATCTCAAATGCTTCCAGTTTTTTGCTCATATCTTCGTTCAAGGTCCACGATTCAACACCATATAAAAGGACAGAGAAGACGTAGCATCGCAGCAGTCTTACTTTTGTAACAAGAGAGAGGTTGTGACTCTTGAAGAAGGCCCCCATCCGATTGAAGGTGGATCTAGCTTTTGCGATGCGTGCTCTCCTGCGTAATCTCCTGGTTGTTGGTCCGTTCTTCATTTATAATGGTGCCGAGGTAGTTGTAGTGCGTCACTCTTTCTACAGGAGATTGGTTGACGTAGAGTTGACCTTCTGTTATCCTTTTCTTGCTAACTATCATAAGCTTTGTCTTTTTAACGTTTATACTGAGTCCATATTGTTGACTGTAATACGTGATTTTGTTCATAAGAACTTGTATGTCTTCTAAGTTGTCCGCAAATACTATGGTGTCATCTGCATATCTGATGTTGTTAAGCCGGTAACCATTTAGTAGAATACAGATTGAAGATTAGAGGAGACAAAATACAACCTTGCCTCACGCCACGCATGATTTTCACATAGTCAGTGTGTTCACCTTCAACTCGGAGATTTGCTGTCTGATTCCAGTAAAGATTTCTAATTATATTCAAATCTTGGTTGTTAATTCCTGCTTCTTTAAGTATTTGCATCATCTTGGCGTACTGTACTCGATCAAACGCTTTCTCGTAATCAACCAGACATGCATAAACGTCGCAGTTGACGTCTCTGCATCTCTGGAATAAGACTTGTACTGAGAACAAAGACTCTCTAGTACCAACAGCATTAGTGAACCCGAACTGGTTGGGAGAAATTTGACTTTCACAGATCTTGTAGATTCTCTTATGAATTATCTTTAGGAACAATTTTAGAAGATGACTCATGAGGCTTATAGTACTGTAATCTTCACATTTTTTGGCTCCTGGTTTTTTTGGAACTGCAATAAACTCAGATTTCAGCCATTCTGTTCTCCAGAGTTGTATATGTTGTTGAATATCTTCGCGATTATTGCCATTAATTCGTTGTCCATTAGTTTGAGTATTTCTGCTTGTACATTATCAGGACCTGCCGCTTTGCCATCCTTTAACTGTGTTATTGCGGAATAAACTTCCTGCTGTAATATTCTTGGTCCATCATTTACCTCTTCTTCTAGCTCAAAGGTGTTATATCTTTGGTCTTTAAATAGTTTTTCTAGATATTCTTTCCACGTTCTTATTCTATTCTGTTTGTCCAAGATGATGTTTCCGTCAGAATCAGTTATATTTCCTCTCTGCTTTCGTCTTAGTCCTCCTGTGAGTTCTTTAACTTTCCTATGTACATTGTGACTATCGTACTTTGATTGCAGAGTCTCAATTTCTTCGCATCTTTCCCTTGCTTCTTTTTCTTTCGCTTCTCTAATTTTAGTTCTTATTAATATATTTATGGTTTTATATTTGTCCGCGTCATTTTTGGCTTCTCTTCTCTCGTCCATTAGTTTCAGGATCTCATCTGTCATCCATGATTTTTTCTTTACTAATCTATCTGTCTTTAAGTGTTTATCCTTTACATTTTGCACTATTTCGGTAATTCGTTTGTTCTTCGTTCGATTCGTATCTAATTGCAGTTACTTGCTCGTTTAACGTGGCTTGGACTATCATCTTCGTATCAAGGTCTTTCAGCATGGGTAGGTCGTATAATTGTGCTTTTATTTTCTGCACTATTTTGAGTTTGACTCGAAATACTCCCACCAGTGGAACGTGGTCTGTCTCCAAATCTGCTCCAGGATAAGTCTCGACAGATGTATTAACAGGTGAATGGATTTTAATTATTAAAAAATTATTCGTTATAGTTTTACCATGTCTCAATTATACACGGTGAAACTACAAAAGGTTGAGAAGTTAAGAATAATGTGAGATTACAAATTAAGGGATTAATTTGTGATTGAACAAGCTCATTTCTCAAAAAAGTGTAATTGTATCTTCTAACTTATTCAATCAACTGTTAACACATGATATATATATATATATAATATATATATATATATATATATATATATATATATATATAAAGTATCCTCCGCGTGTAGAGGTTCTCTCTCACCGGCTCTGGAACTCGATTCAGCCATGTGTTACCTCTAGTCAAATTTAATTTAATACTGAACATCACAGTTATTTTACAACACAATGTACAATCTTTTATAACTAAATGTAATTTAAAGGGTTTTTACCCTAGTATTTTGGTGGCTCAGGCATTGTGACCTAGCATTTTTCGATTTTAAAACCTGATGATGGACTGTGTGGTCCGAAAACGTTTGTTTTATTGATGTAGCCCTTTTAAGGGTTTTTTAAATAAATATACCCATTTACAAAGACTAACCTCTTTTTCATTAGTTAGTTGTCGTAGTCGTCTGCCTATGATGTCCCAAACATGTTCTGTTTGGTTGAGGTCAGGACTTCTCGCAGGCCAATCCATGGCAGGAATTCCAACCTCCTGACGATACTGCTGCACAATTCTTGCCGTGTGTGGCCTGGCATTATCTTGCATAAGCATGAAATTATCTCCAATAAATGGTGCAAATGGCACGACATGCTCTTCTAAAATGTCTGTTATATACCTCTGCGATGTAAGCCGACCGCGATCTATTCTAACTAATTCCGTACGAGCCTCTAAATTAATCCCACCCCACACCATTACCGAGCCGCCGCCATACTGTACAGTCTCTACAGTGTTACACTGTGCGTAGCGTTCCCCAGGCCTTCTATACACTCGGTTTCTCCTGTCATCAGAAAAAAGACAGTACCTGGATTCATCGGTGAACAATATTCTTCCCCAATCGTCATTATTCCAATCAACATGTTCACGAGCAAAATGCAATATTTGCCTTCTATGGTCTCTGGTCAATAATGGGCCAATTGGTGCCCTTCCAGGGTGTAGGTCGTTTTCGGCAAGTCTTCTCTAATCGTATTTTGGCTGATTCTAAAGTTATAACGATCCAAAAATTCATTTTGTAGAGAAGTACTGGTAACAAACCTTTTTCAGTGTACGAAGTGTCAAAAACCGGTCTTGATTAGGAGTTGTAACCTTCTACGGCCTTGACCGGGTCTTCTCGAGTTACTTCCAGTAACAGAAAAACGTGTTAACACTCTTGAAATGGTTGACTGGGTGACGTTAAAACGTTCAGCGAGTTCTACTTGAGTGTATCCTTCTTCGCGAAGAGTAACGATTCTAAAACAGTCACTTTCTGACAAATTTCGATTTTCTTGCTGCTGGTGGTTCATTTCAAAGAAAAAACACTTAATAAACTTGAAAAACCTCTTTAAACGTTCAGCACAACGTAATCCAACCCAACTAAATTCGAAATAAAATGAAGCACAATTAGCATGTTTTTAATTTTTTTGCAAAAAATGTAAAAACATCAGCGTTTTTTACCGTTTTTTCGATAAATTTTACAATATACCGGGGGTAACAATAATCTATTAGCAGAAAAATCGAAATATTAAAATTATTTAATTTACCAAGGCTTTTAAAATTACGCGTTAATTTTGGGGTGCAGTGTAATTAAGTTACAAAATAAAACGAATTGACATTACATCGAGATAATGACTGAGTTGTAGGTTTTAAAACAAGCTCTACATAAAACCAGTTCTTAGGGGTTAAATAAAAAGCAACAAAATAACAGTTTTACTTAAAGTGAATCTACGTGATTTTTCTCACCGCAACTATAAAATCTGCCTCTCGGTCTTCAGTGTTTATTATAAACATTTCGTAGTTAAATTGATTTTTTAAAATTATTCAAAAAAATATTGTGCTGAAATTCCTTCATTTTCAGAATTTAATTTTGACAACCAGATGAAATTTTATCTATTTAAATTTCACAAAACTTTTGATGTACTTATTGGCCTCAACAATCTTAAACTCTTTGCAGCCCAAATAAACTTTCCTAAATCACTTGAAACAAATAAAGCACTTTTTTAAAAAGCAAAAACACGATCAAAATAAGCTTTTAATTACACTAGCAAAGATTTTAATCACAATTTAAAATATAATATTCAGACTACAAATAAAATTATTTCATACTGAAAAAGGTGGTTTTAGGATGCTTTATTTATAATAAATACACTTGCTGAATTTGCTGTTCTAATACATCGCAATTAATGTTGCAAGGTTCCAGAACGTTCGGTGCTGATAGCAGTAACTTGTTATTGAATTCGCGTGTTTCTAGCGGTCATTGTACTATAACTAGCGTAGTACCTGAACACTGTATGCAGAGAAATATAGTAAAGGAGTTTATGTTAGTTGCATTATATATTTATATATTTTATACACTTAGTTGTTCAAATTTTTAATATAACTCTGAGAAAAATGTTTTTAATTGTTGTTTTTTTTATATATTTGCAGGATTTGGACCAAAGACAAATCATCTTACAATAATGTATTTTATATTCAAAAAACTATTTTGGGGGGCATTTTAATTTTTACAGTAGAATTTTGTGAGCCATTTTTTATGACTAAGCTTTTGGCAATCGAGTGTAATAGACTACAAAACATAAGTTCTCGAGCTTCTATAAATAGGGTGAGTATAATAAAACATTTGTAATTTAGTAAAGTTATTTTCAGAATTTTATTGCAAGATAATCCTGTTACAGTATCCTAGTACTATAACATCCTACTACTGCTCCTTAGGATTTTTTTCCTTTTCTACTTTTTTAAACCAGGTTTATTAGATTTACCAATGGCTGATGGCGAGTCTTTGCGTAACAAGCACGTGCTAACTTGAATCATAAACTCCTGGTAATCCTATTACTTGTTTACTCATAAATTGTTTGCTAAGAAACAATGGTGTACTTACATTATCGGCAAATTCTTTAATTCGGTAACTTATTTTTCTTCGAACTATAGAGATAATAACTTTCAAATAATCGAGTTGTAAAGGTTGTAAAATAAAACATTGCTATATTGTAGATACACAGGTCCAATTTCATTTTTCGAGTTATAAAGGGAAAGTATGTACCAAATTATATTTTCCACAAATCTAAATGGCAGACGAGAAAAAGAAAATGGCCCTCAGTCTGGGGCACTCCTTAAATTGGGAGAGGGTGCGAAGAATCCCCCCGTCAACTACCCAAGAAAGTGGACAGAGAATACAAATATACGACCATTCCCACCTGGAATTTACGCAGCTTATTTATGTTCGGGAAACTGGCAAACACTGAAGCCGAGATGGTAAGATTGAAAATAGACATCTTGGGGATGAGCGAAGTAAGATGGCTTGGTTCAGGAGTACAAAAAACAAAACATAGATACATATATTATTCAGGTGGAACCGACCCAGAACATAAATATGGAACTGCTATATTAGTGTCGAACAAAATTTAATAAATATTGGTCTATGCTCCAACAAGTGACAAGTCAGACGAAGAAATCGAAAAATTTTATAACAACTTAGATGAAATAATGCGACTGACAAAAAGAAGTAGGATAACGATGATCATGGGTGACTTTAACGCTAAAATTGGTCGCGGTGCTGAAGGAGACCACATAGGAGCATGCGGTCTAGGTGCCTGGAATAATAGAGGAGATAGACTTGTACAATTCTGCGTAGAAAACAATCTGTTAATAGCCAATACCTTCTTCAAACAACATCCTACAAGCCAATACACATGGAAATCACCTGCAGACAGAAAAGACAGAATTGTTAGAAATCAAATTGACTTCATTTTGCTCAATAACACCTTTAAAGTACATAGAATCTACGAAAACATACCCTGGAGCTGATATACATAGCGATCACAATCCAGTTATAATGGATTTTAGAATAAAAAGATTTCTCAAAGTCAAAAAGAAAACAGTGACAAGAAAAATAGACATCTCACAACTGAAGAACCCTGAACAGAAAAAAGAAATAAGTATCAAGCTTGAGGAAGAAATAAAAACGATCGAAAACTTGGTACAGACAGACATTGAAGTAACATGGACTGCTCTAAAAACAAAAATAACAAAGATACAAGAAGAAGACATCGGGTTCATAAAACACAACAAAAAACAAGAATGGATAACGCAAGAGATCATGGACCTCATGGACGTAAGACGAAAACATAAAACAAGCCCAATAGAATACAAGCGAATCAATAAAATCATTAGAAAAAAGTGCAGGGAGTCGAAAGAAAACTGGATGTCAACAAAATGCCTAGAAATCGAACAACTTCAGGAAAAATACGACACCTTTAATATTCATAAAAAAGTAAAAGAAATGACAGGTAGACACAAAAAGAGACAAGCAACAATATTAAAAAATGATAATAACGAAATAATTATGGATACAGAAGACAAACTAGAGAGATGGAAAGAATACATACAAACTCTTTTTGACGACGATAGACCTTGTTCTCCACCATCCACAGATAATCGAATAAATGAAAAAGGCCCAGAAATAACCAAAGAAGAAGTGATTCACGCAGTAAAATCTCAGAAAGATGGAAAAGCCACCGGTCCAGACAATATCAATGTCGAAATACTAAAACTAATTGCAGATAACGAAAGTAAAAGCCTAGACTTAATAATACACTATTCAATAAGATATATGACACAGGTAAAATACCAACAGACTGGCTAAAATCAACATTCGTAGCATTACCAAAAAAATCGAATTCCTCACAATGCGGTGATTATCAAATATTAAGCTTGATGTCTCATGTCCTTAAAACTTTCCTCAGAATTATTTATACACGAATTTACAAGAAGTGTGAGTTTCAGATGAGTGACACTCAATTCGAATTTCGAAACGGATCGGGAACATGAGAGGCTCTTTTTGCGTTAAACGTATTAACGCAACGATGCAGAGACATGAATGTAGATGTATATGCATGTTTTATTGACTATCGAAAAGCATTTGACTGCGTTAACCATCAAAAGATTATCGAAATTCTGAAAACAACTGGAGTTGACGAACAAGGATATACATATATACAAACAATATACAAATTCGACGAGGAGTGAGACAGGGTTGCTACTGTTTAATTTGTATTCGGAGTCTGTATTCAGATAAGCATTAGACGAGGTCCAAGGCAGAATTAAGATTAACGGAATCAGCATAGACAACATCAGAGATGCTGATGATATCGTCTTAATAGCAAGCAGCGCACAAGAACTACAAAATATAATAAATGCGGTAGTTCACCACAGCGAAATGTTCGGCTTACATCTAAACGTTTCCAAAACTAAAATTTTAGTATTTTCAAAGACACCAATAAACGTACATGTGTATGCCAAGGGTCAAATAATAGAAAAAGTTAATTCCATAAAATATTTGGGAATATACTTGGGAAATATTATTTTAAATTTATTATATTTATTATATAAATTATTATTATAAATAACTATTTGGGAAATACTAGTGTCCTGGATGGTGAACTGGTTGACAATCGGTATAATGTAGCAAGAAGAGATAGAGATAACAATAAAACTCGTGGAGGTGGGTTTGATTATTGCAGTTAAGAAAAATATAGTATTTGAACACATTAATTTTAACACTAACAGTGAAATTGAATGTTTAGTAGTAAAAATAAAATACCACAAATGTAATTTATTATTAATATGTGTGTATATTCCACCTTCTGTTTCTATGTTAGTTTTTAATAACTTTTTAGTAAATGTTGAAAATATTGTTTGTGATAATGTAGATGTCTTTATTGTTGGAGATTTTAATATACCTAATTATGTATTAGGCACATGTGAGAAAAGCTTGAGACTGAATCAGTTTTTAAGTATTTGTGGTCTATGTCAAATAAATTCAGTAGTAAATTATACGGGTAGAAAGTTAGATTTAGTGCTATCCAATGTTCATGTGGTTTGTGCTAGAAGTAGTGATCCATTTGTTCAGGAGGATAACTACCATCCTTCTCTTAACTTAAAAGTGCAGCTCAAAGGTCTCAACAGCGATAAACATAAAATTCACTCATCTTTTGAATATGATTACTCTAGGGGCGATTTTCTGCTGTTGTATAATCTAATTAGATCAATAAACTGGGGTGGATTAAAACATTCCAATGATGTAAATATTGCTATACAAACCTTCTATGATAAAATGTTTGAATGTATTGAACAAGCAGTACCTAAAAGACAAAAATCTAACAATAGTTATAGTAAATACAGTTTTCCTAAATATTTTTCTAAAGATTTAATTTGTAAAATCAAAAAGAAAAACAAGCTACATAGGCAAGTGCAGGGTGAACATGTTAATATCAAAATCCAGAATGAGTACAACTGTCTTAGGAAGTCCATTAAAATACAAACAAAATCTGAGTATATAAAATATCATGACACTGTAGAAACAAATGTTAACATGGACCCAACTAGTTTTTGGTCATTTGTGAAATCCAGAAGTAGTTCCAGGGGTTTACCATCAGAAATTAATTTAGACAACAATATTTACACTGGTTCTGATGAAGTTTCTAATGCTTTTGCAATATACTTTAAGTCAGTCTATAGCATCTCATCTGATATGAAGATACCTAAGTTTCATGGTATTCTAGAGTTTGATGAGATAACTGAAGAAGCCATTAGAGCTAGTGTAAAAAAATTAAAACCCAAGAAATGTACAGGTAAAGATAATCTACCTGCTTATATCTATAAGGGGTGTATTGACCAACTTGTTGAACCATTACAGGTTATATTTAATCTAGCTTTAAAAACTAAAACCTTTCCTAAAAAATTAAAAGATACCATTACAGTTCCTATTTTTAAATCTGGTAATATTAATGATGTAAAAAATTATAGACCAATTAGTATTTTAAATTCTTTGGCAAAAATATTTGAATCTATTTTATATAACAACTTATTACAACATTTTATCAAATCTTTTAATCAATATCAACATGGATTTCTACCAGATAGATCAACACTTACAAATTTGTATATTTTCACACAATCTACTGCAGATGCCATAAATACTAAGAGGCAAATGGATGTAATCTTCACTGATTGTGCAAAAGCATTTGATAGGGTTGATCATGGTTTATTACTAGAAAAACTGGGCACCTTTGGCCTTTCTATTAACGCATTAACATTTTTGAATTCGTACCTAGCAGATAGAAGTCAGCAAGTTAGAGTTGGTAATTCTTTCTCAGAGGAATATTCCGTAACTTCTGGAGTTCCTCAGGGCAGCAACCTGGGACCACTCTTATTTGCTTGCTTTATAAATGATCTTTCTAGTTGTCTCAAATTTTCCACTTGTTTAATGTTTGCAGATGACTTTAAGATGTTTAGAGTTGTAGAAGATCAATGTGATTGCCAACTATTACAACTAGATTTGAATGCAGTATCTAATTGGTTTCAGATAAATAGAATGGATCTAAATATTGACAAGTGTTCAGTTATGACCTTCACACGTAACAGGAACTTTATTAAAATGGTTTATTGTATCAATAATAGAGAATTGCCCAGAAAATCTGTGTGTAAAGATCTTGGTGTGAATTTTCAGCAAAGCTTGCACTTTAATGATCACTATCACATTGTTACTAATAAGGCTTTTAGGATGTTAGGATTTATAATTAGAAACACAAAACATTTTAAGATGATAGATAGCATAATTAAACTATATAATTCCTTGGTAAGACCACATCTTGAGTATGCTTCTGTAGTTTGGGCACCCCGTGCAGAAGTAAATATAGATATAGATGTGTCATGTTGTGTTGAGAGGCGAAAGATATGAATTACTTCAAGTTATACTGGAAGGAAAAGTACAGGGTAAAAGATCAGTAGGAAGACGCCAGAACTCATGGCTGAAAGACCTGAGGAGATGGTTCGACCGCTCATGCGCAGAAATCTTTCGCGCAGCAGTTTCCAAAACTACAATTGCCATTTGGATCGCCAACCTTCAAAAAAAGAGACGGCGCCATGAAAGGAAGAAGATGTACCATAGTGGCTTGCAGGGACTGACTGGTTATTTCGACTAATAACGGGTTGAGATTTCGAGTAATGAAGATATTGGGGCTTGAAGGGAAGGGAACAAAACATTTTTTCAAGTTTTGAGGTTTTCGACTTATCGAAGTGCTACTGTAGTTTCATTTTACGTAAAATTAAATTTGATTAAAATTATTATAAAAATAAACGTTTTTATTTACGATTTTTAGTTTACCTTGAGTTTTTTGGACGAATGTGACAGAGTTAAAATCTTAATGCATCTTCACTCATTTACATATGATTATCATTTGAGATGCATTTATAATTATATATCAGGAAATCCAGGGGTTAACAAAGTCTGTGATCGCTATAATGTACATCAATTTTTGGACGACTTCTTGAAATATTACAACAAAGCTCCTAATTTCGCCAGGAACTTAGTTCATACAGGTAAAAATTTTAAATTATTTATATTTAATGTCATAAATATCAAAAATGCATATACTGCTTACAATATTGTTAAAATATACACCATTTTTTTGTTCACAATTCGCACATCATAATTTGTTTTTAAATAAAGTACATTGTGTGTTAGTTGCATGAGAGCAGTAGTTATTTCTCATATTTGATAGAAGTTGATACCATTTGAGATATAAACAAATTAACAAAGATAAATGATCAATGGATACTATATGGTCACATGTTACAAGCAAGTAGGTTTAAAAGTGCTCTCTCAGAAAAATTGTGAATTTGGCTATATATACACTTTATATTTCAATTCAAGATCTGTCAGATGCTATATGTGGCGTTCAGAACCATAGTGGATTAAGTCCACTTTTTACGAAAATTAAGTTAGCGGTGTATCTATGTTCTACAAATAGAAATCTTTTCGGTGCTACATATAACAAACCACGTCCAAAGTTACCGCAATAATAAACAGATGGCGTTAGTTTCCTATGTCTCTGAACAATGTGTCATATTATTTCGGGACAGAGGGGATCAAGTCCAGTTGACTAGTCAGATTGTTCTCAGTGTATTTATCGTGATCGTTTATGAATAAAAATGAATTTAAATGACGACATTCATTTGTCTTCTTCTGCTTCTTCTGCAACTTGAAAATGGAATGTCTCTCGAATGGAAAGTTATTATGTACTAGAATATTTTGGAGTAGTCCACTTCTATCCTTCACGTCGAAAGCGCATCGAGAATGCCAACGATCGAATATTCTAGATCCATACTTCTAAGAACTGTGAGACGTACCACGCATCGGAGATGGGCTATTGCGTTACAATATCCAACACAACCAAAAAATACAGAAAGCCGATTGGATCTTTTTCTCAAAAATCAATGGGAATAACATACACAAAATAAATGTAAAAAATAGGGAAAACGAAGCATATCAAAAAATTCAAACCGCTGCCTTGGTGCAATGAAAATACTTTTGATTTAGTTCTTTACACAGATGCTTCCAAGAATTCTTGCCGTGTAGGATGCACAGTTACTAATTTAAAAGATCGATAAGTTCCACTCGGTTGTGCTCATCGTGCAGCATTCACACATGAGAGCTGTTTAGCATTATCCAAGCCTTTAAATTCATGTCTACCTCATTTACAAAAGTAGAAATTTGCACCGATTCCTTTCCTGCATATTATTATTAAAATCAATATTTACTGATTATGTACTAGTTATATACACGACATGATATACCAATCTCTTCATGCTTGAGAAAAAAAATCTGGCTTATCTGGCTTCCATCGCACATTGGCCTTGTCGGTAACGAAACTTCTTATCGCCATGCTAAAGAAACGGTTAGTTCATCAATTAGCCAAACAACGAGCCAACTAAGCAAATACCTTAAAGCTAAATTTAAAAAGTCAATCCTAGAATATTGTCAAGCTTGTTGGAATAACTGTAATATAGCCCTAAACAGAATTTAACTTAAAATTACCCGTTTAAGTCTAACTAACCTCCCTCGTAACGAATCACGAATTCCCGGAAAAATAACTTTCAAGTCTTCGCTTGCAGATATTCTAAACTACCAAGTAAATGCACGAAAGTGCTACAGTTTCTCAGAGGCACTAATCTTTTTAATAAAATGTAATACCTATTTTGTCATTTCTTAGAATAAATCAACTGTATCGTGCCAATGGCCTTAGTTACCGAGGCACAATAAAAAAGTTGTTGTACGTTTTACTGCAATTGCTTTCGGTTCCTTTGTTTTCTTAGACTTTTATAGCTCTTAGCTCTTGTTTTGAACTTCGTTTGACCATCTCGTTTGCTAGTTATTAGATCTATTTCCTGTAGATTTTTCCATTATGTCAATTGCAGTTTTTTTAATATGAGCCATATTGTTTCAAATCACAGTAGTACTGCTTTTAATATTATTAATCATAAATTTTCAGCTATATAAGTACAGTATTAATAATTATTAAATTTTTTTGACGGTGGTTTTTCTGTGTATTTCAGACACTCTTACCATCAAAGATTTGGTCACAGAAGGAAAGCAGCTATTTGAGTACCTATTACATAATGTCAACCAATATGATTTCAAAGTGGTTGAAATGGAATCGCATGAAAGTGAACCTGAATATATATTGGTACAAGTAACAAGTGCTCCTCAAGTCTCTTACAAGGATTCCCAAGACCAACAACACACTGATGATTTTGACATAACTTTGATAGTCTATAACCTGTGTGCTCCTTTTAGTCCTAAAGACAATGTTTTACATTTGAAATATTACTTACTTCTAACATCTAAAAGGTAAGTTTATTTTTATGTAGAGGATATGGGATTATGTTTGTATTATGATTCTATTGGTGGTGGTGGCATGAAATATTGGTACCTCCGTTGAGAATTTGTTTTTTTTTCGATACAGCATATCTTCGGAGCGTGTGAGTAAAAATATGTAGAATAGACCCACCGACGAATATCCACTATACTTGACGAGCACAAACAAAGTCTAAGGATTAAGTAAATCTCGCTATAATAGTCTTATTTACACATGATCATACCAAGACAGGACGACACAAAATAAACCTTAGCCGTTGTACAGAACAGATCGTAGTTCGCAGCCAAAAAACATAAAACATAAATATATTTTATATATATTTTATATACAGGGTGAGTCACGCTCAACGGGACGGAGCCTACCGGGGAAATGGCTAAAGATATTAAAAATTCCTTTTGTAGGAATACGTAGGTCAGTACCGGCTACAAATTAAAATTTGTGAGATATATACAGGGTGTCCCAATTTGGCGTAATGATATAAACTTATACTTTTTTAAATGGAATAACCTATATTTCACTTTAATTTTGAATTCTACTGAACAAAATAATGTTACTTTATTCAACATTCCCTATACCTATTTTTGACCGGTTTCGATTTATTTGGGTTTTTCTGAAAATGTACTATTCGCGAAATTAATTAATTACACAATATCGCATCAATTATAATTAACGCCTTTTTGTCAATTAATTTTCAAGTGTCCATGCTTTACATCAGAATAATTACCAATTGAAATTAATCTACAGAGTGTTCGCAATACGAAGTGTCAATGCTGTATAATAGTTTGTGTAATTACTTTCTTAACTTAAATGGGACACCCTGTATTTTACTTTAATTTTGAATTCTAATCAAAAAAATAATATTACTTTATTAAACAATCCCTATACCTATCCTTTATAATTTTCGATTAATTTGGGTTTTTTTGAAAATGCACTATTCTTGAAATTAATTAATTACACTTTATTACATAAAGTTAAACAAAACACACTAGAAAAAAATTAATTTACATTAAATGTTCAAAATGGTGTCCATTTTCTTCAATACATAACCTCACTCTGTGTTCAAAATTTTGTTTTACTCTTCTTAGCATTTCTGGAGTAACTGTTGCAAACGCATTACGAATACGCGTTTTCATGTCTTCAGCGGTTGTAGGTGGAGTTTGATAAACCAAACTTTTAATATATCCCCAAAAAAAAAGTCCATTGATGTTAACCCAGGTGATCTAGGGGGCCAATTGACAGCACCACCCCTACCTATCCACTTTCCGGGAAATTTTCTGTCTAAATATTCTCTAACGTTACGCGTGTAATGTGCTGGAGCACCGTCTAGCTGCAGAAACATTGTTCTTCTAATATTTAAAGGGATATTTTGCAAAAGTATCCAAAAGTCTCTTCGTAGAAATCTTAAAAACTTTTGTCCATTTAAATGGCCATTAAAAAAATACGGTCCTATCACATGTTCTCCTATTATTCCACCATATACATTAAGGGACCATCGGTTTTGTCGATCAGTACATCTATATTCATGTTGATTTTCCGTATTATAATAGTGAAAGTTATGTCGGTTCACGAGTCCATTATTATGGAAAGTAGATTCATCAGTGAACAAAATTTTATCAAAAAAATGTTGATCTGCTCCCGTTTTGTCTAGAAACCATAAACAAAATTCTAACCTACGTTCAAAATCAGTTCCATACAAATGCTGATGCATTTGAATATGGTATGGGTGATATTGATATTTTTTAAGAATTCTGCATATACTAGTTTGGCTTACTTCAATCTCCCTGGCCATCGTCCTTGTACTTGTATTTGGATTTTCAATAACTGATTGAATAACTTCTAATTCGGTATTTTCATCTTCAGTTATCGGATTTATTAATTTTCGTTTAGTATAAACAACACTGCCAGTTTCACGAAACCTTGTTAAGACTCTGTCAAATACTTCTTTACGAGGATGACGTTTTAAGGGAAATCTCTCAGCATAGACTCTTGATGCTAACAAACTGTTTTGATCACATTCACCCAGTATTAAAATCATATTTACTCGGTCTTCAATTGAATAATCTGCCATTTCTATTTAATTGAAAGCAATACAGTTAATAGTTTGACAATTAGTTTGACAGCTAGGTACCTTTTGTTTTTTCATGGCATTCTTTATAATAACGAGCTATGTAATTAATGACATTTAATGTTCCAGGTAACATAATGCAAATAGATTTGAAGATACTAGATATTAATATAAAATTTTATAATAGTTTGATTATAATAATTGTTACAACATTCAAATACAGGGTTTTTGTTTAAGTTAGAGTAGAACTTTATGTAATAAAGTGATAAAAATTAATTAATTTCAAGAATACATAGTGCATTTTCAAAAAAAACGCAAATAAATCGAAAATTCTCAAAGATAGGTATAGGGATTGTTTAATAAAGTAATATTATTTTTTTAATTAGAATTCAAAATTAAAGTAAAATACAGGGTGTCCCATTTAAGTTAAGAAAGTAATTATACAAAATATGGTACAGCATTGACACTTCAGATTGCGAACACTCTGTAGATTAGTTTCAAATGGTAATTATTCTGATGTAAAGCATGGACACTTGACAATTAACTGACAAAAAGGCGTTAATTAAAATTCATGCGATATTGTGTAATTAATTAATTTCGCGAATAGTACATTTTCAGAAAAACCCAAATAAATCGAAACCGGTCAAAAATAGGTATAGGGAATGTTGAATAAAGTAACATTATTTTGTTCAGTAGAATTCAAAATTAAAGTGAAATATATGTTGTTCCATTTAAAAAAGTATAAGTTTATATCATTACGCCAAATTGGGACACCCTGTATATATCTCACAAATTTTAATTTGTAGCCGGTACTAACCTACGTATTCCTGCAAAAGAAATTTTTAATATCTTTAGCCGTTTTCCCGGTAGGCTCCGTCCCGTTGAGCGTGACTCACCCTGTATATATATATATATATATATATATATATATATATATATATATATATATATATATATATATATATATATATATATATATCTGTGGCTATTTGCCAAAAGTTGATATGTCAAAAATCATGGTTTTCAGCTTTGCGAACCATGATATGTGTTTAAAGTTATATTTTTATTTGCCAAAAGTTGATAAGTCGACATATCAAGTTTTGTCACCATCAGATTTAAAATGTGGACGGATTTTTATAGACATCAAGTTTTGGTTACCAGCTGACGATAACATAACCTAATTTTATTGTTGTGCATTTTACTAAATTAAGATGGTTCTTTGGTTGCCTTAAGAAAACTATTAGTAAAAGTATGTCGCGTGGAAAGCTGTTAGTTGATATGGTTATTAGCCAACATGAAGATTCAGCGGTTTTAGTAAATATCGAGCGCTTACTAGTTGCTGTCGCAATAAATATCACGAGAAACTCTCCATAGATGAACAAAAATAAATTTTTTATGATTTTCTTAAAAAAGTGCAAGACAAATACCAAATAATTTTTGAAAGAGTGAAGATTGAGTCAAAGAAGACATCAAGAAAAAATAAAGGAGAACGAGAAAATAATAAAAACAGACTTATTGTGGTATCCTATAATATCACATATAACGACAAAACGTTAAAAGTTTGCAAATACCATGTTTGCACATGTTCCAGAATCTACATGGTATCATAAGAGGAAAAATTGATATTTTGATAAAAAAACAAATATCACCCACGGGTTTTATAAAACCTAATGGATCTGAAAAACGCCAACCACATAACTCCCGACCAGACGAAAAAGCTGAAGCTATAAAACACATAGAGTCTTTTCCAAAATATGAGAGCCACTACTCTCGAAGACACACAAGTCGACTCTATTTAGCTCTCAATCGAAATATTAAACTTATGTATGATCTTTATGTATCAAACAGAACAATGCCTGTATCATATTCATTTTACGCTAAGATTTTTAAAGAACTTGGATATAAATTTAAAAATCCTAGTATCGATACATGTAAGACTTGTGATTATCTAGAAAACAAGAAAAAATTCTCTAATGGTGAAGAAATACGTGCAGCCATGGATGAAGAGAAAAATAAACACCTTCAGCTAGCAGAGATTGTCTATGGTGAAAAAAAAAGCAGATATAGAGTTCTCCAGAAACAGTAGCGGTAAAATTCGCCAGAACCTACCAACACCCAATTTAAGCATAAATGTAGTCTACTATAAAGAATTGCTCTGGACATATAACCTCACAATCAGAAATTGCATTGAAAATACCACTTCATGTTTTATGTGGCATGAGGGGTTGTCAGACCGTGGATCAGATCAAGTTGCTTCTTGTCTTTTAAAATACCTTTACAGCTTAGTTGATACAGTTGAAAAAGTTGTTCTATATTCGGATTCTTGTCCCAGACAAAACAAAAATAACATTGTTGCAGGACCACTGTCTTTATTTGTTTATAGATCAACAACCATAAATGAAATACAACACAAGTTCCTAGAAGTGGGTCATACTAGAATGGAATGTGATGCCGACCATGCAAGAATTGAGCGTGCCAAAAAATCGTCACAAATTGAAATAAAGATACCTCATGACTGGTACCAGTTTGTTAGAACTGTCCCCGGTAAGAAGAAATTCCAGGTTATCGAAATGCAGAAGAAAGATTTTCTAGCTTATTCAAAACTTTTCCAGAATATCTATATAATGCGCGATAAAGGTGTGGATAATGAAAATGTGAAATGGCATGATATAAAAGTTCTACGTTTTGGTAAAGAGTTGGGTGTTACAGTCATTAAATATGCACATAAAGGTCTTGAAGTTTCTACCCTTAATATTAAACGCAGATGGCAGCAGATGGATCCTACATTAGAACCTAATTATAGTGGACCTAAACCCATAAAACATCAAAAAAGGAAGAATGTACCATCCATTTTACTACGCACTCAAGACTAGTGAGAATATAAATGATGGAATTTAATGTTTTATTTTTAAGTGATAAAAATTGCTTTTTTATGTAGATTGATAATAGTGAACAATAAAAATAATTTTACTTATTGTTATTGCTCATTTCAAAGAGATTTATACTGAAGTTTAAATTTAGATATTCTATAAATTAGTAAATTTTAGATTATTTTATAAATTGATAAATATGTAAGTTTTAATTTCAGTTTAAATTTCTTCAGTTTTTATTTTGTAATTATGCTATTCACGTATTTTATATACTTCACTTTGACATGATGTCTATATATGGCATCTAAGATATTTGTCAGAACATGATATGTTTCATTAGTATTAGTAGTTCATCATTCAGTAAAATCATTTTGCACAATAGAATTTCCAAAATTAATGTACACTATTAGCATAAGCAGCACTTTATTTATTTATATAAGAAATTTCATAAAAATCTAATAAAATTTTAGCGAGTAAAAAACAAAAACAAATTGTCATGAGGTTAATATATTTTTAATTTCGCTCTACTGAAAACTTGTTCTACACCTAAGATGCAACACCATCAGATATCAAGTGTTATCAATCTTATCCGAGAAATGTCAAAAAATACGAATTTCGCTAATTGTAAAGTACCTTTATATTTTACGATATAGAAAATTGTTATGAAAAGTTGTTTGGATTTAAAAACTATGTTTTAATATGCAATTACATCCTTCTAATTGAAAAAAAGATAATTTTGTAAAATTACCGATACCGTACGTAAGAACATAATTTTTATTTATTACAAGTATGATAAGATAACTCTTCCGTTTCGATTAAAAAATACGAATGTTTTCAGGGAAGTCTATCCAAAATCTGAAATAGATGAAAAGTTGGGAAAATTCAGAACAGTCTCGTCGACAGCTAGAAGTCTTTCTGCATCAGAACGCGAACAAGACGAGTGTGAGTCTAGTTTAGAGAAAAATCTAAATGAATCAGACTTTTTGAGTTCAAGTGAACAGCCAATGACGTCAATCAATGTCAGCAATGAAACATTGAACAACGAAAATTCCTGCAATAATCACCATTCCGCTTATTTACCTTATGTGGAAATTAACCAAGAATCCGTTAATTATTTAGGATATTATTCGTCACATGAACAATTAATGCAGCAATTAATTTTAGATAAAGCCAGCACGACCAAGAAAAACATCAGGGAGATAGTTAAGAAAGGTAAATATACTTGAATCTGTAAGATTTTTTGCAGCCATTTTTATATTTACAGGATATAATTTTCTAATTATATATAACGAGTTTATTACAGCTGACGCCGTTTCTCGCAACCTAGCTTCCAACGCTTGCGATCGTTCTAGTCATCTACTTGTAGACCCCTATCTTCCATTGCACCATTTACTTCTTGTCTCCACGATATTCTTGGTCTTCCTTTTTTCCTGCGGTTGGTGGGGATCCACTGTAACATTCTCTTTGGCCATCGTTGATCATTCATCCTTTCTACATGGCCATACCATTTCAGCCTTTTGCATTCTATAGTTTCCAGGATGTCAATGTCTATGCCCATACGCTCTTTGCATTTTTTCTAATTACTTCTTTTACTTATTACTTATTTTTTCATCAATTTTCTAATTACTTCTGGCAAAATTTGTGTTAAACATTTTTTTCTAGGCTGTACGTTAAGTGGAAACTATAGCTGTTTTCACTCAATATCCTTTGTATTATTTATTACTCATACTTTTCCATTACATCTCATTTTGGTTCCACGTTTCCTATTTTATTTTTAACTTTTTTAAGTTTTCTTTAGCCTAAGGGAATATTACAACTTTGGGTTTCATATAATTTAAACAATTGCGACATTCCTCTGTTGAAAATGGCTCTACAAATCTTAACATTTTGTTTTTCTGTTCCTGTAGTTATTATTATAAAATGACGTAGATAAAGCACTAAAGCGAGTCAGGTCATACTGACCTCGGATGCCTTATGAGTTTTATTTAGAGTTAATTGATTAATTTATAGTCCAGAGAAATGCGTTTTTCTCGGGACATCTCAATAACTAGGAGTTTTCTGTTAATATATAACTAGAGTAAGCAAATCTATACGTTTTCTGCAGAAATTTTGGTATTGTTTTTTAATTGTTAACAATTTATTGCGAAAAAAGAGAATCTCTCGAATTTTTACTTGTCATTAAATTACTTATTACTTAATTATAATAAAGTATAAACATTTTATCTGTTAAGAGATAGAAAAACCTTCAAACTGGCGTTTTATAACATTTTTTAAATTAACTTGTTGCTTTAAAAATAGCAAAGGAAGACAAAATCGTTAATTGTTTATAACTTTTGTAAAAGTCAATTAGTCTGAAAGTTATTTAAATTGTTTATCTCGGAGCATCAGTCTGAGAGTTTTGTGAAACATAAGATAAATGATGAAGATACGGTAATTCTACTGTTACCGGCTAAGCCTAAATTTGATTTTATTTCTTTATTGTTTTTGGCTCCGGGAGGAAGTTTTTTATACATGGTATTTTAGCAGCATTTGTTTTTACTCCATGCCCTGTTACAAGGTGGCATATGTATGCTACTTCTTTTCTCAAAAATTCACATTTATCTGGCTGTATTTTTAAATTAGTTTTTGGCAACCTTTTAAATACTGCTGTCAGCCGTGACATATGCTCATGAAGACTATTATGTCATCCATAATATATACTAAGCATCCTTCGTTTTGGATTCCTAAGATGTTGTCCATTACTCGTTAGAAAGTAGATGGTGCATTCATTAGTCGAAATCGCATGCGAACAAATTTGTTATATCCATTATCAGCGGAAAAGGCTGTTTTCTGAATATCTCTTGGCTCAATTTCAATTTGGTGGAATCCAGACGCTAAATCTAGTGTTGTGAAGTATTGGCATTTTCCTATTTGTTTTAATAGTTCAGAAATCTGTGTTAGTGGATAACAGTCTTTTACTTTGAGGTAGTTAACCAACAGCTATTACCGATAATTCACTTTGGAGGGCCACTAGGAAATTAAAACAAGCTAGTAAATACAAATCAGCATTAAGAAATCCAGATGGCTCATGGACAAGAATAGATCAACTTTTGCTGTAACTGTTTTACAAAAATTTTATTATTTTTAGGTATGGTTCACTGCAGAACACATTTACTCTGGAACAGGTTGATATCCCCAAAAGAATCTAGTGCGTTAACTTACGACGAATTTTTGGAACTTAGGAATTTGGCAAGACTGGAACATGTCTGCAATCTGCACCCTAATTTGGGACCACTTCTCAACCAACCAATTACATGGTATCAAAACTTTGCTAAACTCTTGTTGGTAAAATATGTGGACCATACCAGAAGTTTTTACTCGGCAGATGGCAACATATTGCACTATGTTATTTTACACCAAGAATATTTTAGTGCTTTTATGCTTTTGTCTTTGGATCTTCACACTTCACGAGGAGTAAGTTGGTATTATTTATGTATATATTTGTATAACAATAAAAACACTAAAAAGCTTTTGTTTTCAAACCTTGCAATTTTATTATATCTATTATTGTTTTATTTTGGCTATTATTATGAGATTATTGCCATATCATGTTTGCTTCCAATTAGGATATGATCTATTTGATTTATTACTTTTTCATCATGAGAAGTCCATAGTATCTTACGAATGTCTTTATGATCATAACTTGTACTAGCTATTTTCATTTTTGCAGAAAATTTTATTAACTTTTTCCCATGTTCATTTTATTCCTTAGGTAAACTAAGACCCCTGTTATGCTTCTATATATTTCCTCTTTTCCGACTCTCGCATTCGTCACCAAGGATTATCTTTATAAAGTATTTTTCACCTAAGAAGACCGCCTTGCAAGTAAATGCTGGTAACTTATCTTATCCGTTTTAAGATTTTCCTGACTACATGAAATCGAAAGTATTTACCAGCGGACCAGATATGTGGCTATATATTTAACAGAATCCAACTTGTAAATAATATAAATTCCCGTTTTCCTCCGTCAATCCTCCCGGTCCAAGGCATGCTCCTCCTCCAAACCTCTCGATTCCATCGCTCTTCTAATTCCTTCAGTCCATATTTTTCCATAAATATCAATTTTTTTTTTCAAGGGAGCTTCCATCTGTGAAGTTTTTGGGGCCAACGTTTGTCAAGCATTCTCAATAGATTTCCAAACCATTTTAAACATGTTATTCCTTATAGATTCGTTGGTCTTCCTTTCCAGACGTGATGTTCTAGCACTTCTTCTCACATAATCCATTTTAACTGCCAACAATCTTCTCTTCAGGTCTGCATTAATTGTCCATATTTCAGATCGGGACCGTCTCGACTCTGAGAGCGATTCAAATAGCGACTGCTATGACCGTCTTGTCCCAGATTACCGATAATAAACCGACGGCCAAGACCGTCTTGTCCGTGAAAGGGTTAACTAAGTTTTCGTGAGTTACACTTTTATTAATTTACCTCACTAAACTTTAATCTCTCCGGTCGTAGTCATCTTCATTCTTGCAACAACTGGATTTTGGAGGGTTTAAATGAATTCTTATGTAATACAGGCAAGACTGAAGAATGGCCAACTTCGTGTATTTGTGCATCTTTGTGTGACGATGTATGTGGATCTTCAACGAAACTGTATTAAGTCTAAATTTTTATTCTAGTTTATAATAGTTTTTGTTTTACCTGTTTGAATGCCATCTTATTTACTTTTACTCGTCCAATTTCCTCAAAGGGCTTTACAATTTTTTGTACCGTAGCCTTGGATAGCCATGGATAGGAGAATGGTTCGCTATAAGATCTTTTTCTATCGCCGTACCCCGTAATCATATTAAAACCATCTTAATTTAAGAGCTTTTAAAAACACATAAAACAACTGTCAGTTTATTTTACATGAATTATACAATTTATTTTACAAAACTTTTCAATAAACGTCAAGCTATTGTTAGTTTTATGAATTAATGTCAAAATCACAGCATTCTATATTTACTGAATTACTTCAAAACTATTTGGCACTGAGAAGTTTTATTTATTTAAGACCTTCGTGAATAGATAAAATACCAAGTGTTACATATGGTTAAACTCGTATTGAAGTGAGGATTCCAATAATAATACAATATACAGAGTGTTGTATTTAAAAAACCAAAGTGACTAATGATATCAGAAAAATGGTAAATCCGCTAACATTGCAAGCATCAAAATTTGAAATCTCCATATTACACAATAGGCGTATTCCGGTTTTTGTACAATTCGGACCATCCATTTAAGAGATAATTAGGTGTTTCCAGACTTTTGGTCTACTCTGTATATTATATTAAAAACTTTGTAAACATATTTGCTTATTTATTTCTGTATTTTAGGAAATGTATGCCGTGTATAGAGAACCACAAATGCAAGAAAATTTAGAATTTTCTCAGGTATGTCAGAAGGAACTACTTGATGGATTCGTAAACTGTATCTGTTTTTACCTATGGTCAGGAATGATTTCCAACTGACGTTCGAAGTTTTGGCCTTAAAACTTAATCCGATTAAGTCAATTAAACATTTTTGATTTGTTTGTTATTTTTAATTAGTTTTTACTAATTCAGCTTGGTTTATCAGGAGCTCAGTATACTGTGATATTATATTTGTACAAATTAAAATATTCCTAGTGCCTGACAATTTAGTGTTCCGAAGTATACTGTCGATTTTATATATTTTATTTTAATATTTGACTATTTTAATGAGTGCCATGTTGTGCCAATACATTTAAATACATTTATATACTATTTATTGTTTTCTTTCCTCTCAATCTACCCGAGTCGCTGTATAGATGGCTGGCCATAGGAGAAGTTTTTCCAAAAAGGCTTGGTGGAAGTAGCGGATTTTTTCTGATTTACATGGTTTGAAACTAAATAAAGAGAGCGCTTTGAACAGTGATCAAGCAATAAAAAAATGAGTTATCTGGAACATGTACTGCAATACCAAGAGAACTACTTCCCTAATTAGTTATAAAGGATAAAATAGCACAAAAGCAGACCATAAAAGGAAAAGGAATACCGGAGTAATCGCCAACCTCTGTAAATTAAGATAACACTCGAAGAAGAAGGTATTCTAAGGAATAACACGATCTATCTACCAATTGATAATATACCAACAATTACTGGTGGGTTTAGGGTCAAACAACGATAACTACAAAAATATGAAGTGGTAGAAAATGCTATTGCAATAGAAATCTGTAAATTTATATATTATTATAATAGTTCCATTGAGAATTATAATAGTTATTACAGGTTATTGTTATGCTACAAAGAAAATAATGGACTTTGTTCCTAATAATGGCCGATAACGTTTTTTGATATTAGCGACACATATTTTTTTGTAATCGTTAACGTCGCACCTGATTTACCTAACGTAAAAGAAAAAGGAAAAATATACATGCTGATTTAGATGACTCTATTAAGAATTTAGATAACGAACCTGATGAAGAATCTGAATCATCCGCTGAAGACACACATTCGGAGCAACAAAACAAAAAGTAAAAAATATATTATGTATAAATATATTAGTATATATTTATACATAATATAATAGCTGACCGTCGCTAGCACCTATTTTGAACATAAGAATATACACAAGGTAACCTGGACCTCCCCTGATGGTAGAACAACTATCAGAGGTCAGATTGATCACATCTTAATAGATTCAAGACACTGAACGGACATAATGAACTGCAGAAGTTATAGAGGCGCAAACATAGACTCGTACCACTGTTTAGTGATCTCAACACTAAGGGCTAGAATTTCAAATTCCAACAAAGAAAAAAAAATAGATACAAAGAAATAGAATGTACAGGAAAATATTACCAATAGGTTAAGAAATCAAAGTCCAAGCGAAGAAGACCAGAGAGATATAGACTCCTACTGGAACACGATAAAGGAAGATATTGAGTCAGCAGCACAAGATGAAATAGGAACAGAAGCTTGTAACCGAAAAAATTACTGGTTTGACGATGAATGCAAAGACGCAACACAGAAAAAGAAATGAAGCTTATGCAAAAATGCTTCCCGCCGAACTAGAACAAGTGTACAGAATTACCAGACAAAGAGAAGAGAAGAAAATAAAATACACAGAATGAAGAAACGAAACCACTTAAAAAAAACTTCAATATATAGAAAACCTCAACAAAGAGAAAGAATTCAGACGTACTAAAGAACAGAGGAACAAGAACAGACGTACTAATCGATGGACGGAATATTTTAACCAGATACTTAATATAGAGGAAGAAGAAGAAAACCCGAAAGACGAAAGCTGTGAGGTAAGCGGAGCAGACGAGAGGGAGGAGAATCCACCAACGATCCTGGAAGTTAAAGACGCTGCAAACAAACTAGCCAGAAACAAAACCCGGAATAGAAAATCTCCCAGCGGAATTATATAAAGAAGGTGGCCTCGACATCATAATAGCGCTACAACAGCGTTATAGCGTTATAAAAGAAATATGGATACAGAAGTCCTTTTCCAGTGATTGGAATATTAGAATACTTTGCACCATACACAAAAAGGGAGATATCTTTGAATGCTCTAACTATCGAGGAATTACGCTCCTAAATGCAGCGTATAAAATATTCTCCAATATACTATGCCATCGTATGGCACCGTATGCAGAGCGAATAATAGGACAATACCAGGCTGGTTTCAGAGGTGGTAAATCAACAATTCATCAGATTTCAACCCTGAGACAAATTCTAGAGAAAACACTGGAATACGGTGTAAACACGCACCACATATTTATAGACTACAAGGCAGCCTACGACTCTGTAAATAGAAGAGAATTGTTTAGAGCAATGATAGATCTAGGAGTACCAGTTGGTAAGTCTAACCAAACTAACACTTAAAATATTTGAATGCAGAGTACGAGTCCAGGGAGACCTCTCTGAACCTTTTAATACAAATAACGGACTACGTCAGGGAGACCCACTCTCCTGTATACTATTCAATCTAGCTCTGGAAAAAGTAATACGTACGTCACAAATCACAACTACCGGTTCAATATATAACAAATGCAAATCCTAGCATATGCTTCAATATTGTTGGGAGAACGGAAAACGCAGCACGAGAGGCGTATGTAGCACTAAAGGAAGCGGCTACAAAAATGGGTTTAATAATAAACATTAATAAAACGAAATACATGAAAATAGGTCCGCAACCACAAATACTACGGCCACTTGTTATAGAAAACGACGTCATCGAAGCAGTTAACGAATTTGTATACCTGGGAATGCTCGTCAATACTGAAAATGACACTACCACAGTAAACCGCAGAATTTGCACGGCTAATAGATGCTATTTTGGGCTTAATCTCCTTTTTAAATCTACAGTTATATCAAGAAATACAAAAGTAAAACTCTACAAAACAATAATACGCCCAGTCCTAACATATGATTCAGAAACCTGGACTTTAACAAAAAGCAATGAAAACATGTTAGGATGTTTCGAAAGAAAAATACTAAGGCGAATCTATGGAGCGGTAAATGAAAATGGTGTCTGGAGAAGACGATACAACTTCGAACTCTATAGAATATACCAGGAACCAGATATCGTAAAACACATTAAGATAGGACGTCTGAGGTAGGTAGGCCATGTAATGCGGATGGAGCAAACCGACCCAGCTAGAAAAACGCTCCTTGATAGACCTATTGGTCAAAGAAGAAGAGGAAGACCCAGAACAAGATTCCTAGATAACATAGACCAAGATATGAGAAATATGGAAATACGTGCTTGGCGGAGGAAGGCGATGGATAGGGACGACTGGAAGAGAATTCTTGGGGAGGCTAGGACCCACACAGGGTTGTAAAGCCAAAATGATGATGATATTAGTATCTAACTAAATTTAAATTGTCCAAGTTAAGCGAAAATGTTCGCGGAAAATGAGACGGCCGTGCAGTGAACATTGTAATCACTGTCTTAAATGAGAAGAAAGACTTTGCCCCGTGAGACGAACCACCGTCATTAATGATCAATGGCAGCCACAACAGCTACAAGACGCTCAAGCAGATGATCCGTGTATAAAAAGAGTATTGGATTGGATGCGTCGAAGTGAAAGACCTTCTTGGCAAGACATTAGTGCATGTAGTCCCGAAGTCAAGTGTTACTGGAGCCAATGGAATTGCCTAGTGCTGAAAGATGATCTTCTGTATAGAACCTTTGAGAACGATGATGGTACAGAAACTAAGCTTCAGTTAATTGTACCTAAAAGTAAAGTGTCAGAAGTATTGCGTCAGTTACATGACGGTGCATCAGGTGGACACTTTGGTATTACGAAGACTCTGCAAAAGGTTCGAGAACGGTTCTATTGGGTGAACTGTAAAGATGATGTAAGAAGATGATGCCGGAAATGTTAGTAAAAAGAGAGCACCCATGAAACAGTATAATGTTGGTAGTCCTATGGAAAGAGTAGCAATCGACATTGCCGGTAAACTTCCAGAGACGAATGATGGAAATAAATATATCCTGGTAGCTATTTTACGAAATGGACTGAGGCCTAAGCGATACCAAATCAAGAAGCTGCTACCGTTGCAGAGGTACTTGTAAAAGAATTGTTCAGCCGATTTGGTGTTCCTTTAGAGATCCACTCCGACCAAGGGCGAAACTTCGAGTCAACCCTTTTCCAAAACGTTTGTAAATTGATTGGTGTCAATAAGACCAGAACGACACCCCTGCATCCTCAATCAGATGGAATGGTCGAGAGAATGAACCGAACGATGGGTAAACAACTGTCCAAAGATGTATCAGAGCATCAAAGAGATTGGGACCAGCACATTCATTTATTCCTAATGGCCTACCGCTGTGAATGAAACTACGGGCCAGACTCCAACCTGCCTGATGTTAGGTCGTGAAGTTCGTTTGCCCTGCAACCTAGAGTTTGGCTGCAGACCTTCCGAAGAACATGTTGCCAGCGAAGATTATGTCGACCGCCTAAAGTTAAGAATGAACAACATTCATGAACTTGCCCGACAACACATCCAGTTAGCCAGTGATAGAATGAAAGATCAATACGATTCTCGATGCAAGAATGAAAGCTACGAAGTAGGTGATCTTGTTTGGCTTTATAATCCACAACGTCGTCGTGGCTTGTCTCCTAAACTGCAAAGACAATGGGAGGGTCCGTATGAAATTAAAAAGAGAATAAATGACGTAATATACCGAATTAAGAAGTTGCCGAAAGGTAAACCAAAAGTAGTTCACATAAATCGTCTTGCACCTTATGCTGGCTCAAATGAAACAGAAGAAGTACGAATCCTTCAACATGAGATCAAAGATAATCGGCGACCAAGCTTTAACGAGTTTATGTCAAATTACGCAGAGAGAAAGAGTGCTAGATTCGGCGTGACGACAGAAGTTCAGCAGGATCTTTTTAGTGTTCCGCATAACGTCACTCTAGCCCACTGTGTTGCCCAAGATCTTGAGATGACTAAAGGAATCTCATCCGTATTTTATAAGAAATTTGGTCGCTTGGACGAGTTAAAAAACCAGCAGCCTAAAGTTGGAAGAGTGCTGAGATTAGAAGATGGTTCTCGATCTTTGCTGTATATGGTGACCAGGAAGTCGTATACAGACAGGGCAACCTACGAGGATATATGGTGTGCTCTAACTAATTTAAAGAAAATCGTCTGCAATTACGACATTAAGAACTTGGCTTTACCCAAGATAGGCCATGCACTAGATAATCTGGATTGGAAGATTGTCAGAAGCATGCTTGAAGTGATCTTCCGAGAAACCGGTGTAAGAATTACTGTGTGTTGCATTAATCCGAAGAGATCGTGTCCTTCAAAGACAGTAGACTGTTATTTCTTTCTGAGGGGTTCATGCAGAGCTGGAGAGTCCTGTAGATTCCGCCATCCTGGGCCTATAGATAGAGTTCCTGATCGGGACGCTCAGATCTAAGAGGGGAGCAGTGTTACGAACATGCATTCAGCGTGGCCCGCCTAACGGTCGCATCTCGAAGCACCGAGAAGTTTCGGCGATATATCGAGCGCTGTAAAATTCCACCCGTCAAATAACGAATTAGAGGTGGGACTACTCCCGAATATTCTCGAACATAATACTTTGGTATATATATGTAACGAAATTAGGAGTTAAGTTTAGTTGATAAGAGAATACCGAACTGTAAAGTTATAAATAAATATATTTATATAAATTCGAACCGCTCGTTTTATTTAAAAACGGTACAATAGTTTCTTTTCTTTGTGCGTATTATTTTTTTTGTTTATTCTTACTATGTTATTGTACATAAATTATACACATTGCTTATTGTTTGTAATGAGACAAATTGCAATAAACATTGGATGTTGGAAAGTGGTCCAAAACATATTACAAAATAGAGATAAAATATGGTCGCATATGGTCTCCTTAGATCATCGAGAACGACATCTTTCAGGAATAAAATTACCTATTTACCAATTCTACTTAATCTCTACTCGGAACAGATCCTGAAAAAACTTTTGAGGGTGAAACATCTGGAATAAAGGTAAATGGAGCTCCTATTAACAATATTAGATGGGCTGGCACTGTAATCTTAGCTAAAAGATATTGAAGATCTTCAGAGACTAGTAACCAGAATAGCGGAGTATGGAAAGGAATACTGTCTAACAATGAACGACAAGAAAAAAAATTTATGAAATATCGAAAACGCAATGGCTTTTACGACATATTGACAAATCTGCCGTTGCCGAGTACGCTTTGGGAAGCGGAGAACATCGGATACTACTGAAGAAACGCAGATGCTGGATAAAACATCACAGTACTACCCACGGTTATATCGGAAAGCAGAGGAAATATATAAGCATCCAAATAATTTTAATCGGATAGAAGAAGGACTAAAAATTAACAAAACATGGATACCAATATTAAAATCCACAAACACCCTTCCCGCAAAACACGAAAAAAGAAAAGCTACGAACGACAACACGCCCCCTCTCGCCGACACCAGTATTTTTATCCAAATATGCTCAACAATTATTTATAAGGATCAAAGTAATATTTTACTTCAGAAATAGTTTATTATAATAGAGTTTGTAAAAATTTGAAATTAAAAATTTGGAAATCTAATGTCTGATTCTTTTATTGTACAGTGGAACCTTAATGGGCTTTACACCCATATTGAACAATTAAAACTTTTAATAAATGAACTATCTCCTAAAATACTTTGTCTTCAAGAGACCCATTTTAAAAATACCAATATAAATCTCCGAAATTATCAATGTTTTCTAAAAAATAGAAACGCACACCAAGCCAGTGGCGGTGTAGCTATCTTCACTAGAACAGATATACAAGCTAAACCAATTGCATTAAGTACTAGTCTTGAAATTGTAGCTGTAACAGTTACTTACCAAAAACATATTAACATTTGCAATATCTGCCTCATCCCAACGATCTCGATTTACAAGAATTTAGAAATCTTATAGATCAAATTCCAAACCCAAAAATAATTTTAGGTGATATGAATTGCCATCATCCGGCATGGGGAAGTCATAAAACTGACAAATTCGGTAATTTATTAAATAATTTGATTGATTCCTCAGACCTAATACTACTTAATAATGGAAAATCGACCCGATTTAACTCTTACAACGGCTCATTTTCCGCCATAGATTTGACATTATGTAGCCAATCATTGTCAACTTATCTCTTATGGAATACTTTAGAATCACTACACGATAGTGATCATTTCCCCATTCATGTAACACTTAATAAATCTCAATCTCCTAAATTCCCAATATATCAATCTTGGAAAATAAAGAATGCAAACTGGAACTCCTATCAGATCGACATCCAAAAGAAAATTGAAAATTTTCAATTAAGCAGTGACATAAACTCTGACATTAGGTCCTTAAATAATATCATAACAGAAGCTGCCTTAACTAATATCGGTAAAACTAAACTCTGTAATAGACAACCAGTGCCTTGGTGGACCAGCGAAATCGCACTAGCTTTATCTATAACAAAACGTGCGTTTAATAAACTTAAAAAGAATAATACGGAAGAAAATTTACTTAATTTAAAAAAATTTAGAGCAAGATCGAGATATCTCATAAAAAAAGTAAAAGAAATACATGGGAAAATTATATCTCTTCTATAAATTCATCGACCCCTTCAGCTGTCATTTGGTCTAAAATTCGTAAACTCAAAGGTTCCAAATCTTTTAGACAAATAAACTCCTTAACTCATGGTCAAACACTAATTACTTGTCACAAAGCTATTGCGGAAACATTTGCTGATATTTATCATCAAAATTCTAGCAATAATGATATACCTCAGGAAATGTTACCGTACAAGGAAACTATAGAATCCTCTATTATCACCATACGCGATACCAATGATCCTTTAAACATCGCTATAACTCTCCAAGAATTAGAATTTGCTATTTATAATTTAAAAACAACTCGCCTGGACCAGATGACATACCTCCAATATTTATAAAAAACTTGCCATTTTCAGCTACACTAGTTTAATCCAGCTCACTAGCTCCATTTAATAATTGTTTTCTAAAACATAAATTTCCTGATCTTTGGTCCCAGGCTGTAATAATTCCCATCATCAAGCCAAATAAACCTAAAGATAAGCCCACCCCATCTCGCTTACCTGTAGTATGTGTAAAATCTTAGAAAAAATTTTAAACCTTCGTCTAGTATGGCACCTGGAAAATAATAATGTTCTTTTCCCTTATCAAAGTGGCTTTCGAAGAGGTAGATCGACGTCAGACAACCATGTTGCTTTACAAACCTCAATTAATGAAGCTTTTGCAAACAACCAAAAATTGATTGCTATTTTTTTTTGACATAAGCCAAGCTTTTGAGAGAACTTGGAAACACTGCATTTTAAAAAATCTAAGCGATAACGGGATTTAAGGTAACATACTAGCATTTGTAAATAATTTTTTAAATAACCGATCAGTAGAAATTAGGATAAATGGCCTTAAAAGTTCAACAAGAACATTAGATAATGGAATCCCTCAAGGTTCCATCATAAGTCCAACATTATTCCTAATTGCTAAAACCTTCGTCTAGTATGGCACCTGGAAAATAATAATCTTCTTTTCCCTTATCAAAGTGGTTTTCGAAGAGGTAGATCGACGTCAGACAACCATGTTGCTTTACAAACCTCAATTAATGAAGCTTTTGCAAACAACCAAAAATTGATTGCTATTTTTTTTGGCATAAGCCAAGATTTTAAGAGAACTTGGAAACACTGCATTTTGAAAAATCTAAGCGATAACGGGATTTAAGGTAACATACTAGCATTTGTAAATAATTTTTTAAATAACCGATCAGTAGAAATTAGGATAAATGGCCTTAAAAGTTCAACAAGAACATTAGATAATGGAATTCCTCAAGGTTCCATCATAAGTCCAACATTATTCCTAATTGCTATCAATAGTGTTATTGATGAAATTAGAGCATCAATTAAAGTCAGCCTTTATACTGACGACATCGTGGTTTATACTAAATCAAACAATATAAAACCGGCAACTAAAATTTTACAAAATTTTTCAACTCGGATTGAAAATTGGACGGTAAAAACTAGGTTTAACTTCTCTACAGAAAAAACATATTACATAATTTTTAATAAAAACAGATCTCGGGATTCAACTTACCTAACTTTAAATAATTTAGCATTAAAACAATCAAAAGAAGTAAATTTTCTAGGTTTAACTTTTACCAGAACCTTAAATCGGAACTTGCATATCAATAATCTACAACATTCCTGTCAATCTAGCTTAAATATACTCAAAATTATGTCTAATAAAGTTTGGGGCTCAGATACTAACATATTAATAAACTTATATAAATCACTCATTCGGAGTAAACTAGATTACGGTTGCATTTGTTATAACTCTGCAAGCAAAACTACCTTAAAAAAGCTTAACGGTATTCAGTCTGCAGCTTTAAGATTAGCACTTGGTGCATTTAGAACTAGTCCCACTAGTAGTTTACAAGTTCTAGCTAAAGAGCCACCTCTAAACATAAGCCGACAGCAATTATCACTAAACTATACTTATTGCCAAAATTTCAATTCAAAAACAACATCATCTTTTCTCTCAAATTTCCACCCTGGCATCCTCTCTTTTAAAAAGTCAACAAACTGTATTCCTTTAATAGAAAGAATAAAAGTCACAAATTTTAACATGGATCAATTTAGTCTATTGTTATTTACAAATGCAATCTTGCCTCCATGGACATTTCGCCTACTTACCATTGACCTAACACTAAGAAAGTATCCCAAATCATATACAAACTTCTCCATAATTAAACATCTTTTTGCAGAAATCATATCATGTTACCCCAACTACTTACAAATCCTTACCGACGCCTCTAAAACCATTGTTGGACATGCTGCTGCTTACTATTCTGATGAAGAAAACTACTACAGCATACACTTACCTACCAATTGTAGTAAACTCACAAGCGAAACCACAGCTATATTAAATTCCTTAACTTTTTCAAAACGAGTAACAACATGAAGTGCGTCATCTACTAGCAACTAGCAACTATAAGCCGTATCAACTTAGAAGATACTACAAAAATTACAAAATATCGTATAGTGACATGAAACATCTGATTAAAGATCATTGCAATAACATTTGGCAAAATTACTGGGAAAATTCAGTAACCAAATTAAACCCAATATGCCCAAAGGTGAACAGCTCTTTGAATAACCCCACAAGTAGACGAGATCAAGTAATTATAAACCGTTTAAGAATTGGTCATACTGCTGTCACACACAAATTTTTAATCAGTAAAGATCCACCGCCAATTTGCAATAACTGCTCCACTTCATTGACAGTGAAACACTTCCTGCTTGATTGCCCATGTTTCCAAAATCAAAGAAGAATGCATGGAATTCCAGACGACCTCACATCCATCTTGACAGAAAAAAATTTAAATGTATTAAATTATTTAAGAGATATCAAATTGTATTTTACTATTTAATGTACATAATTGTATTAAAACTATTGTGTTTGTCATCCCACTAATAACCCTGCGTGTTGATCTGGTTTAAGTGTTTTTAAATAAAAAAAAAATAAATAAATAAAAAGCATCCGAAGAGCAATAATACCTGAAATAAAAATGTTTGAAATTAAATAGTTTGCAAACAGAAATAGTTATTTTAGAATTATTTTTTTCTAAGAAATATGAAAAAATTGACAATTTATCTAGAAATGGCAATATAGAAGTCAATTATATTCTGTGCAAAATAAGAAATTGTATAGAGGTGAACTAAAATCACTATGATCTACTGTTCGATCGCATACTTTTTACATTTAAAAATTTTCTGAGGACTTTCTGGAATTACGTCATCGAGGTTTTAAAAGCAAGTAGTGGTACCAAATGAAATCGATTTTGACTTTAACAAAATACCACAAATTACCTACCAACGTTAAAAATGAATAAAGTAAGTACAAATCTTGATAAAATGACAGGGAATTTCCAATACATAAATAGATAAGGGCTATCTGCCTAGGAACAATAGGTAGGTAAAAGCTGATAAACGGACAGGATTAGAAAGTTTAAAACATCACTAATTATATCATATTACAAAACAAAGTAAAAAAGTATATTTGAATGTTAATTCTTTTCAAACTAAGATTGTAAAATTAAAATTTTAGGAAAAAAAAATATTTATTATATCTTGTTCTCAAGAAGTACTTTCATTATTGACAATATCGAAACATTTTATTATTAATAGTCGAGAAGAATTTTCTGAGGAAACGTACATATGAACAACTCTTTCATACAACTATATGAAAGAGTTCTGAAAGCCAGAATAGAAAAAGAAGCCACAGAGATCGAAGAACAAAGTGGATTCCGACCAGGGAGATCTTGTGTCGACAATGTATTTACTCTCAAACATCTAATAGAAAAGAGATTAGCAAGAGGACTAGAACTTCATGCCACTTTTATAGATCTCCGTAAAGCGTTTGACTCCGTACCACTGCAGAGACTATGGACAACATTGGAAAACGCAGGTATAAATGCAGTATATATAAATGCCGTGAAAAAGCTATATCAAGATAACCAAGCTTATATTAAGGTTGGAAACCAAATTTCCAAGGGTTTCACCCAAACAAAGGGTGTCAAACAGGGCTCTTGCCTCTCCCCAACCCTATTTAAAATATATCTTGGTAATGCTTTAAAATATTGGATGATAAAATGCAGCCCAATGGGCATATGGGTAAATGACACTCCTATATACACAATCCTCTTCGCAGACGACCAGGTAGTTCTTGCCGAGGACCTACAAGATATGACGTACATGATAAACAAACTAATAGACGAATTCAAAAAATGGGGATTAGAGGTTAATACCGAAAAGACACAATACATGAATATAGGAGGCATCGGTCAAGACATGGAAACAGAAAGCGGATTAATTAAAAACGTTGATCAGTACGAATATCTCGGAGTTACACTAAGCGAAGACGGTAGAGACGACAAAGATATAACAAGAAAAATAGGAAAAGGAAAAAACATGATAAAAACACTACATCCGATCCTGTGGAATAAAACTTTAACTAAGAAAACAAAGAAAAATATATATCAGGCTATGATTCAGCCGGTGCTGACGTATGGGTCAGAAGTGTGGGTCTTTAACAAGAATATGTCACAAAAACTCCTCTCAACGGAAATGATGTACTGGAGAAGATGTTCCGGGTTAACTTTGTTTGACCACATAAGAAATGAAAACATAAGAGAGAGAATGAAAGTAAAGAACACAATAATGGATACGATAGCCGAAAAACAATTAAAATGGTATGGACACCTGAGACGGATGAACGAAGAAAGGATACCACGAAAGGTTTGGAACTGGAGACCTACACAGAGAAATAAAAGGGGAAGGCCAAGAAAGAAATGGATATCCAATATTCATATAGAAATGGAAAATAGAGGTCTTCAAGAAGGAGACTGGGCCGATATGAAATTATGGCGATTGGGATGCGAGAAGCGACAAAATTAAAGTTGCAAACACTCGCTATATATATATATATATATATATATATATATATATATATATATATATATATATATATATATATATATATATATATACATATATATATATATATATATATATATATATATATATATATATATATATATACGTAGGTACATATTTATATAAAAGTGCTATAAAAATGTTTCACTGCAAAATGATGCTAGCAAATTACCCTCTGTTTTAGGTCACTGATATCCATCAATATAATATCAATATTCCCGCAGTTTTTTTGCCAAATTTTTGTGCGCTCTACGTCTTTCAAGGGAAATTTAAAAAAAAGATATATTATTATTTGTTCCATCGTTTCTTTCAAAACATCCCGCGTAAACACATTTATGCGTTACACAGGCCATTTTATCTAAAATGTGAGTCCTTCTTTTTATAAAATTTCGCTATAACTTGTCATAACACTTCACACAGATAATACACTTATAGGGTAAGTTCGGCCCTGACATCACTCCTATCTCCTCGCAAGTCAGAGAGAGAATGAGAATCTCAATAACCTTTGGCGACTTTCAAAAATAACAGTGAAAGATTCTTCTATTATTCTTTGATTGTACATTAGCGACATTCCACCAATAAATTAATAACCCATATACCTACTTTGAATAGAAGATCCTACGCATTTTACATTGCTTTTGAAAACATAATTATTCATCTTTAGACAGTATTACCATTGTTTAAAAAAGAAACAATGGTATTACATTTCAATGGTGAGGATGTCCCCTTTCTGCGTAGTATTTAATTGCGCACATTCACTTTGACGGCCAATCGTTTAGTGCTCTGCGCCTTACCTCCGGGGCGGAGCAAAGATAATATGTAACAAAATAAGAAAATCACATCAATTCCATTGGTTATAAACAGAATGAATGGAGTAGTTAGTAGTGAAAGTAATGAATATGTTAAATATTTCTTGTATGCTATGAATTTCTAAGAAAAACATAAAATATAATGTATTAAGAGGATATACTGAAATGAATAATCTAAGAAAAAATATAGATAAGAGGAATAGTACCTAATAGTCGGACATAAACCTTAATAAAGAAATAGTTTTTAAAATATTTATTAAAATTCCAACAAACAGTTGGTTATATGTATATAATTTTAACAAATAGAAATTTTAATAAAAGTCAAAAATAAAAACACAAATATAATAGAAATTTATATATAATAGAAAATAATAATTGAAAAATAATATGAAAACAAATAGTAAATAAAAAATTAAATTAGTTTACTTACTAACATTAGTAAATTTTGCTACCGTAAAACGGGGTTACTTAGGCCACTTTTGAAATTCAAACACCTTTCAAATCTAGACCAATCACTTTAGGGATTTAAAACCCGGTAAAAACGTGGGTATGTATCTAAACTTATTGTTTAATACCAAAAAAAGAGTTAAAAAAAATTTTTTACCTGTCAAAAAAATTTAAAACATGGTGGCCTAAGTTTCCCCTTAGAACGGGGTATGAAAAACCAGGCATGATAGATAAATGTGTGGCGTAAGTTAAACACTCCTGGGGTAACTAAATCCGTACACAGGGCTAAAATAAACAATACTTATGTTTAAAAAAATGAATTTAATTGGAAAAAACTTTATTTACTAACATTTTTATATGTTTTAAGGTTTTTGAAGATTAAATAATCAATTTAACTCATACAAAAAAGTGTAGTGCCCACGCTTTACATTTGTAGGGTAGACAACTTTAACAATTTGTGATATATTTACATCCATTTCATCAGCATTGTAAGGAAATACAAAAACAGTCCCAGCAGTTTTCGTACTTTTTCTTAAAAAACTAACTGACACTTCATTTGTTTCTGGTGATGTATTTAACACTTTTGCATAAAACTGCTTTACAGCTTCTTTTTTGGTTCCCTCATCAAATAGCAGTTCAACAATTACAAATATAGCTGATTTGTCAGTAATCTCCTCCCATTTCACTGTGGTCCTCGTGGTTTTCTTATAGACGTTTTTAGGTTCGAGTTCCTCAAAATTGTCATCAGTAAAGTCAAAACAAGTTCAGCATCTGAATCTTGCAGTGAGAATACTTCATCATTGTCACTAGAATCAGAACTGTCCTTTCTGGCTCTTTTTGAAACACGGGTTTTCTCTTGAGCTTGCTTTGAAGTACTTGGCTGTTGCTCTGCAGGGTTATCAATAGAGTCCTTCATATCATCCGGCTGTACACCTACACCAGGTGGTACATTTAATTTTTTTTTCTTTCTTTGGCTGATTGTGTAGTATCTTCAACTCTGTTTTTTTCAAGGAAGGATTGTAAAGTTGCAGCCCAAGTGTTTCCATAGTCATTTAGGGTTTCTCTTTCGTTCTCCTTAGATCTACTAGGAAGCCTCTTAAGTACTTGCTCCCTGTCAAGAGGTGAAATTCCTGAACCTTTAAAACCACTTATCAAGTTTTTTGCTATGTGCTCTTCACCCCTGTTATCAATACACTCCTTCAATAGTCTTGGGAATGTATCCTTAGGTATTGTACCACGATTCTTCTCTTTCCAGTCACTTAATGTTTGGCGCCACTTTATTTTCAGTGGCCTTAAAAAGGATACATCAAGAGGCTGAGTAAAATGGGTACTGTTCGCTGGCAGAAGCACAAACTTGATGTTCTTCATCTTGCATTCATTAATAATATCTAGTGAGATGTGGCTTGCTAGGTTGTCCCCTATTATTACCTTAACAGCATCTTTGTCAAACTTCTTGAAGTATGGAATAACTATTTTTCTGAACCAGTCTTCAAAAATTTCTAGTGTGAACCATCCACTCTTTGACCTATTATAAACTGCTCCCTTAGGACCATTCTCAGTCCATGAGTCGTAAAGATTTAGTGCCTTGTACGTTATGTATGGTGGAAGTAATTTTCCATCTACACTCCCTGAAAACATGACAGATGTACTCGCCTTGGAAGAATCAACGATTCGCTCAGGATGACGTGTACCTCTTCTTACTATAACTTTCTTTCTACCAGGATCATCAGTTATATTCGTCTCGTCATAGTTAACTATCATACTTGGTTTAACTCCTTCAGTGATGTTGTGAGTTCGTCAAAATAATTGTTGAGAATTGTCTCATTGACAGCAGCTCTACTTCTTTTTACATTTTGACAAAGCCTATTAGAAAGTTCTTTGTCATGTCTTTTCATAAATGAATCCACAAAGTCAATACCAGGCATATTGTGTTTAAGCCTTTTTTCTGTTCGGCCACGGCGATCTAGAAATCCTTTCACAATCAGTCGAATATCAAAGGTTGTTAGCGGGAATCCCCATTTTCCAGCCAATGTTACACATTCTACCAGCTGGTTTTCTTCAACAGGACTTAAAATACAAGGTTTCCTACCTTCCTACCTTATTGCGTTTCCCTTTCACTGCTGCTGTAAGAGCACATCGTGAAATTCCATACTGTTCAGCAACTTTCCTCAAAGAAAGTCCATCATCCTTCACTGCTTTTACCGCTGAAGCGAGTTTTCATCCGAATAGTCCTTATACTTTCGAGCCCCAAGGGGCCGGTGATAAGTTCGTGGCATAGGTATTGTGGTCTGAAACAAAGAAAAATGCTGTAACTTTATGATTTTTACTTTCATGTAGTATGTTTTTCATTACGGGGTAACAAAAGCAACTGGCTTTTGTTACCCCGTAGTCAACACAGCTGTAAAAGAACAACAAACAAAAAACAACTAACCTTAAATATGGAGAATGAATTAAAGCATGGTCTACAATGATAACTAAGGTTATATTTTAAGATAGTTATTAAGCTTAAAAGAAAACGGACTGGGTTGGACGGAAAAAGTTTAAACAGCTATGAAATTTCAATACAAATTACCTCTAAATAATAATAAATTGCTAGGCTTATCTTTTAATGTGAATAAATGTTGTATTCCAGCAGCTTAAAGTTTATACGATTGTCAACTCACATACACATAAACATCTACAATTGCTGCAAACAGTGTTGTCAACATAGGCGCTCGAAATTTACCATGCAAAATGGCTTTTGTTACCCTGTATTCTTAAGTAACCCCGTTTTACGGTAGTTTTCTATCTGCCCTTCTTTGACTGTTTTTTTAATTTATAGTACGATTTAAATCTCGTAGTCGAATATATGTTCGAGTTTTAGGCTTATGAAAAAGTAGTCAGATCGAGTCTGTTGCGAGTAGAACGGACGGGAAAAAACAAAGACGACGTAGCAAACGAACAAGGACTTTGAATATAAATACATGGAATATCTAAGGGTGGAAAACCAAGTGAGACTAAGTCATGGCAGAATTAATTACTATTTAACTGGGAATAAGCCACAATTAAAGGTTAAAATACGTTTATTGACGTTTCAATTTCCACTTCGGAAATCGTTCTCAAAATACAAACAGTAAAGAAAATAAAATCAGATATCACTGTTCTTACCGAAACCACAGTATAAAGAGGTTCCACAGTAGAACCACTCTCGGAAAAATTGGAAGTAAAGTCTGTCAACGCGCAGAGCGACTGCGCTTATTTCTTAGTCGCTCGAGAATCATTCTTCTATTGCTAGTCGCGTAGAAACGTAAGGGTGAACAGTGCCGTATTTTGGTTAAATTGAGTTAGTGTGAATAATAATTGTTAGTATTGTGAAGTACATATTGTGTGAACATGAGTAAAAGTCGAAGTGGTATTAGTCGGTGTTCAGCGAAAATGTGCAAGAACAATTCAAAAAATTGTAACTACAGTTTTTTCCGATTTCCCAAGGAAGCTATTAGGTACGTATATAATTTTAAATTTGCTTATTTAACCACCTTAACAGAATAGCATCAATTATTATTGGAAATAGTAAAATGTTAGGTGCAGTTTTTTTAAATACTTCAAATACAATAATTATATTTACAAAGAGGAAAAATTTTCTAAAGATATGTTGATATATATATTATATGTTTATATATATAAATTCGGGTTCAAAACGTCCTCCGACGTTGTCCGATGCCTTGTTGCCAATATCTTCTATCATTACAATTTTCATCTTCTAATCCTCGTACACTCATTGATCGTCTTACTCTTTGTATCCACGTCATTATTGCCCTTCTTCTTTATCTGTTGTCTGTAGGTATCCATTTCATAATTTTCTTTTGCAGTCTCTCCTCCCCCATTCTCTGAACATGTCCGTACCACGTTAATTGTTTATTCTCAATGCATATATGACCGTTTCCTGTAATTTCATTCTTCGCTTTACTTACTCATTTCTAACCCGGTCCAATCTCGATGTTCTACTGGTGTTTCTTTATTCTCCATGTTTCGAATCCGTATACCAATGTGTTCTTAATCATGGTGTTGTATATTCTCATTTTTCTTTGTTTCCCTATCTCGGTACTCCACAAAACTCCGTTCAATGATTTAATTATCATTCTTTCTTTATTTATTCTGCTCTTAATTTTTGCATCTTCCGTATCTTCTTTGTTGAAATGAATTCCCAAATACTTATATTTCTCACAGCTAGTTATTTTCTGATTATTATCCAATATCATACTAGTTGAATCTTCACCTAGGCATAAATATTGTGTGTTTTCTACATTCATATATAATATTATATATTTATGAAAGTTAATAATAGCCAAATTTAGCGTTGTCTAAATAGTGAATAAATTTAATTTATTTTCAGAGCACGGAATTGGGCAATGTTGTGCCAGAGAGAAGATTTGTTGAAGAAAACTAACTTAAATTTGAACAGATTATGCAGTGTGCATTTTGAAACTACTATGTTTTCAAATAAAATTTGAAACAGGTTATGCAAAAACGCAGTACCAAGTTTATTTCCTTCAATAGAAGACAGTCCTAACCAACATTCGAATGTTGATCAAAGTGAGTTTTTATGTTTGAAAGCTGAAATTTCCATGTAAACCTAAGAATATTCTGCTATTTATATTGATGACGTACAAATTTGTTGCATTGTAGTGTTGCAATAAATTATAGCTTGTTTACTATGCAAACAATTTTACTAATTGTTATCTATTAAAAACATAACAAACTTATTTTGAACCTATTTCTTGTGTCATGTTATAGTTTATTAGTTTTTGGTGTAAAAAACCTTATGAAATTTAATATTATCAACATCAAAATCGGAATTGATTCTGTGACCGCATACCGTATTATTCCTTCATTCAACTCATTTTAAATCCACTCGAAATTAAAGGTAATTTTTGATCTAGAAATACCAAGCTGCCCCTTGCAATCTACCTGCTCTATACAAAAATATTTAAGCGTAATTTTGACGTGGAAATACCACAGTATATAGAGGGATATTCACTCTATATACTGTGGAAATACCATGTATTGTCGAAGTAAAAGACGGTATGCAACTTTCTAAGAAATTATAATCCATTTCCTGCTATTCTCTTTTCTATTTTTATCTTTAGAATACAAATTTGTTGGATTTGCATTTGTTGAATATTTTTGATTTCAAAATAACACAAGGCTTCCTTGTACTTAAAAAAATAATTTAGATTATTAATAAAAAATTAAATGTTGTAGATTAGAGATATTTAATGTACAATATGACACTTTCTTCATATAAGACAACCTATAAACTTCTGTTGTAGATGATGAAAATAGTTTTGATCCAGTAAATGAGGAACAACGGAAAGAATTAGCTACCGTACCGCTAGGTGGAGAGGACAGCGAAGTTGTTCTACAAAAAAATCAAACAACTCAAACTTTGGAAAAAGTATCTACCTATAGCCCTAAAAAAAACCAGCTACGAAAAACTATAAAACAACTGCAAAACAAGAATTTTCGATTAAAACAAAAATTGCAAAAACTACAAGATTCTCGAAAACATAAATTTTGTTCTGCCAATAAAAATTTAGCAAATTTTATTAATATTCAAATTGAACAAAATCTGAAAAAAAAAAGAACGGTCGGAGATATTCAAACGAATACAAAAACTTTTGTTTACAACTATATTTTAACGGTCCAAAACTGTATAAGAAAAAATTAGTTAAAGAATTTTGCTTGCCCAGTGTTACAACATTACACAAATTTGTCACACATATATCTGTCAAACCTGGAATAAATGACTTCATTTTTAATATACTTAAAAAAAATGAATAATGTTTCTGACCTTGATAAATTATGTATCCTTTGTTTTATGTATCCTTAAATGTATTAAAAACCATTGAGATTTAAAACTTGCGCAATACCGTTGATATTTTAAATACCGTTGAAAAATATAAACATTGAATTGTAATATTGTTTTTTATTTATTAAACCTTTTGTTTTTGTAATATTAACATTAAGCCGCATTTTTTATTTTAATAAATAATAGTAATAGGCTCAGAAAGTTTTAATACGGCTCTGTAAGGTTTACCAAAGGAGCGTGCTTGCTCCGCCGCATCTACCACTGGTGAATTATCAATTTCGTACTTTGCCGGCATTACTTCCTGAGATCAAAGTGCCGACAAACGAGTGGTTTTACTGTGGAACCTCTTTATACTGTGCCGAAACAAAGAAAAAAGGCCAAGGTAGTGAAGACATAGGAGGTTTTATACATATTTATAGTGGAGTAGAGAGAGACAAAAGAGCAAAAGCAGGGGTATCAATATTGATAAAAAAGACTTAAAAGGAAACCTGAAAAGCTGGAAGCAGATCAATGAGAGAATTATTAGAGTATCTATTACGTGGAAAGGGCACGACCTCGAGATCATTGGAATATATGCTCCGTCAGGAAATGCATCAAAAGCAGCTAAACAAATATTCTACGAAACTTTATCGGAACTCATTGAAAATATAAATAGCCGCAAAAAAATTGTGTTGTTGGGAGAATTAGACGCTTAGACAGGAACAAAAACAAATGACAAAGTCGTAGAAAAATATGTTGACGCTAAAACAAATGAAAATGGGGAACACTTAATCGAATTATGTGAACAACAATCTCTGAAAATCCTAAACGGATTCTACCAACATAAAAACATACATAAGTACACCTGTTATGGCGAGCACGCCACTGCACGTGTGTGTGTTTTATCTCAATATTCAAGACCCTTTCGAAGATGATAAACACCCACGCCGAGAATCTCTAAGTGTTTACGTTATTATCAAGAACTATGAGAGGTTTTTTGCATGATACTATGACTTCCAAGATAAAACCACTTCGCAATCGAATTTTGTACGTCGATGCGCATGACGTCAGTTGGTGATAAAAGTTTATCTTTAATTTAATATTCTGAAATATATTTTATCAAAAGTGCACACATTTATTTGTCAACGTACTAGATAAACGATAAAACAATACTAAATCTGACAAAACTCCATTCAAAACAGAACATTTCTGGTGATATTTGTCGCCAAGTGACGTCACACGTGCAAAAGAGATAGACTGATCGCGTGCGCGTGGGTTTATCTTTAGTTCATAGTATCATGGGTTTTTTGTAGATATAGTGTGTATTTCTTAAGTTAGTATAGTCAGAGAACTACGAACACAGAGAAGCGAGGCGAGCCCCGAAATCCGTGTACTGTTTCTGTATACGCATGCCCGAACCTGGTTGCTTTACTGTCAAAAACACGTGTGTTTTCTTCAACTCCGGTTGTTTACGATAGGCACCTGTGGTAAATACTCGACTATACAAGTGCATTTGACCATTTATCTAATTTACTTAGTAGTTAAAAGTTTATAGTTATAGTTTATAATTATAGTTAAAATATATAAGTTAAATATATAAGTTTATAGTTAAAAACTTTATTTATAAGTACACACAACGCAAAAGTCTAGGGATATTTTTATAGATAGACGTATTTTCTTTATCTGTAATAAACTTAAAAAAAGTAATACAAAATTTGTAGTTTAAATTGTTGTTTATTATGTCAAAAACCATAAATTGCAAAAAAACAGAAAATTGGAACAAAAAAAAATAATTGCAAATCACGCATGTTTCACATACCACCATAAAATGTCAAAAATACGAAATATAAACTTAAAATAAAGTATGGCCACCACGTTGGTTTATCACAGCTCTACATCTACTGTTCATGCTCCGAATCACATTGTTAATGTCTGCTTGAGGTAGTTGTGCCCATTGTTCTCTCAGAAGCTCTTTTAATTGAAACTCATTGTAGATATTACCCATATGTGGAGTAACTCTTCGTTGGAGCATGTCCCATACATGCTCAATGGGATTCAAGTCCGGTGATTGTGCTGGCCACGGCAATACATCAATACCCTCGTTATCCAACCAGTTTGTTACAATATGCGCAACGTGTGGTCGAGCGTTATCATGCATAAAGTAAAAATTTTCTCCAACAGCAGCAGCAAAGGGGCGCACAACAGGTTCAAGAACAGTGTCCAAATATTGCTGACTTGTGAGAAAGCCACGTGGGAAAATGAGGTCAGTTCTTCCGTTAATCATGATTCCGCCCCATACCATTAATGTACCACCTCTGTATGCATACACTTCTTGAAGATGTCGTAATCGTTCTCCATTTCCGGGTCGTCTCCAAACTCTTGTCCGACGACAATCTGGACGAAATCCATACCTAGACTCGTCACTAAACAAAACTGTGGCCCAGTCATGGTCAGTCCAATTCAGAAACTCTTGACACCAGGTTAATCTTGCAGCGCGATTGCCTCTAGATAGAGGTGGACATCTCAGTGGTCGCCGACTACGAAGATTGGCTTCATGGAGACGATTTCTCACAGTACTGCTGCTAATTGTTACATTATGTGCAAGTTGTAATTCATTAACCAGCTCGGGTGCTGTGATTGTTGGCCGCCTTCTGGCATTTAAAATTAAATATCGGTCTTGAGCGACGGTTGTAGAGCGACCACGTCCTGGATGTTGCTCGCCTGGACTCCCAGTGTCTTCAAACCGACGCCACAAACGACTTACGACGCTTTGCGAGACACCCAGCTGGTCAGCAACTTGATTTTGTCGCATACCAGCTTAAAGAAGGCCCACGGCTCTATTCATCTCGTCCAACGTGAAATGTTGTCGTTGCATGGTAAAATACAATATCTTTAACTTACTTTTTAACCAAGAATGGTATAAAGTGACTAAAATTAAAAATAAACAAAACATAAAAATGTCGATTTTTTTGTCCCTTATAAAAAACATTCTAAAACACGTATTGTGTGTACAGTTTTAAATTTTTTTTTTGATAAGAAGTGAGTGTTCTGTATCAACAATTATAGTACAAGCAAATTTATATGGTCATGAAATTTCTGTCATTGGTATTGTCAAATTATTAAAATATCCTTAGACTTTTGCGTTGTGTGTATTTAAAATGTCTTCTGGTTATTGTTGTGCGTTTCGCAGATGTTCATCTGTGACAGGAAAATGAATAAGTTTATTTAGATTTCCTAAGAATAATAACAGGTAATTACTATTGCTTTGTAATAATTATTAGTTATTACATAATAGTATTAATTTGACTTTCGATCAGTAAGCCGACGCCGACGTGTCCGTCCGAGCTCTCGTTAAGTGGAGCAATAAAAAAATAAACTTTGGTCTGCCAAGGGATAGTTCAAAATAAAAACATTAAATTTATTGTCTCCGAAGGCTCAGGTCAAAAATCAACAGATGTTGGCCTACTGGTGTGAAAGCGCTCGCAGACAACAATACGAATATAGTATTTTTAGGAAATAAAAATATATAGAGGGTTTTATACACGAGAATATTTGATTTAAACGAAACAAAGAAATTCCTAAAATGCTCAAACTAAAAATTGTTGGAAACATAATTAGACCGATAATTGGGAAAATTTTAAAATTACAACAGAACAAGACTTCAAAATAAAAACATGGTTGCAAATAAACAAACTTACATTAAATTATGAAAAAACTAAATACTCATCTACTTTTTGCTATATACAAAAGTTGTCTGTCATGTTTAATTCGTTAAATATAAATAACAAAGATCAAATATATGGATCGGAGTACACAACATATTTAGGGAATAAATATTTAAATGGGAATTACAAATAAAAAATATTAAAACTTTATTTGTTGTATATCTCAATATTTAGTGACAATTTTGTGACTTAATCAGGAGAAAACTGTAAATTTATTAAGATGAGATATTGTCAAAAGTTAAATACATCATTACTTACAAGAATATACTAATACTCTTATAGTTGTAAGTAATGAAGTATTATTTATAAATACAAAAAGTTCTTTGTTTAAAATTTGTTCTGTTAAAAATTTGTAGTGCCAAAATGTGGATAGAAGCTTGCAGACGAGAAGATTTATTGTTAAAAATGGATATACTTTATAATAGTTATAAGATTTGTGAACTACATTTGAAGATAATCTTCTTGTCAAAAAAAAAAAAAAAAATAAAAATAAAAGAAAAACATTGGTGCATGACGCAGTACCTTCCAAATTTCAATATAATACGATAAACACAATTGATATTTCATATTTATTGAAAGTCAACATAAATGCTCAATTTTATTTAAGAATTTATATTGTGTAATATGCCCAGTGACTATTAGCTGGTTGCTTTGCTGTCATTTTCACTCATTGGCAGCTTGCCCACGCAAGATCAAAGGAGTGTCGCTTCTCTGCGTTCGTAGTTCTCTGGTATAGTTTTATACCCTAAACTGTAAACATCTAAATAAATTTGTGCATTTCCTTCAGAGAGTTTCGTTATTTAATTCTCCAACGAACACATACCATTTTATAAAGAATAAAAGTAGCGCAGTCAGTAGAATTTCCAATTAGAAAAAGTAAAGCCCTTTTTTAATCGATTTTGATCGTTAATTGGAAAATTGGAGAATTAGTGACTTAGTATTTGAGTTCCAAGTGTAAGACCACGAGGAAGGAACGTAAGCAACTTTGAAGAATTCCAAGTGTAAGGCCACTTGTTGTGTAAAGTCACAAAGTAATTCGGAAGTTCTGAGAAGGCGCAACTAGCAACTTCGTAAAATCTTCTCAACCAGCTTCAGTGAAAAGCCACTCGACCCTGGAAGAAGCAACAACATCTCGGCTACCATACCGACTACATACAGTTTAGAATTTCGACCAGTTCCAGTGTAAATCCAGTTGATCCAGAAGATACAACGTTCTCCACCCGTTCTCTACCCGTTCCAGTGTAAATCCACTTGATCTAAGACGCTGCAACGTTCCGACCCGTTCCGGTGTAAAGCTACGTTCTCACGGAAGTACTTGAGGTTAGTCGAATTATATTATTTTTTTATTTGTTTTCATTTTTTTATTTACTATGTTTCGCAATTTTCAAACTTTCAAGCTATCATATCTAGTATTTGCATTTTTTTTATTTGTTTAATTTATTTTTGTTAATACAATGGCAACTAACGACGTAACAGCAACTACGCCAATAATTTCCGCTACCACCTCTAATAATTATATTAAATGTGACAAAGCTATCAAGCTTATAAATGTTTTTGATGGGTCTTCTTCAAAATTACATTATTTTATACATTCTGTTGATTTTATTTTTGCAAAATTTGACCCAGCGGAGTTGCAAATTTTTCCTTTTATTGTAAAAAGCAGGTTAGAGGGAAAAGCTCTTGATTTCATTGGCTCGAAAGAATTTTCGACATGGTACGAAATAAAAAATGCTCTCCTTTCTCAGTTTGGTGAAAATTTGGAATTGCAGTGTCTAAATGAGTTATGTCACTTTAAGCAAAGTTCTAATGAAAAACCTACACATTTCGTTGATAGAATTGAAAAACAATTAATTAGAATCAATAAAGTTATCAAATACGATTCAAATTTGAACGATGTGTAGAAAAAATGTTTAAATAATTTTCACAGTAAGACTGCAATTCTGACCGCTATTACGGGCATAAAAGAACCTTTGTGTCAAATGCTTCGCTCTTTAAATCCTAGTTCGTTAATTCAAATTAAGCAAATTTTAAACTATTATGAAAACCAACAATATTTCAAACAAACAAATGACAAATTTTCTAAATTAAATATAAATAATGACAATCAAATTTCGTCAAGTACTGCAGGTACCTACTCAAAAAACATTTTCTGATCCCGGTTCAACAAATCAATCGATAAATCCACCAATTAAATTAACTATTCCAAAGTGCACTGTTTGCCATAAATATGGACATAAAGCAGAAAAATGTTATCGTAAACCACAATCTCTCAATGTTGTTCATAATATCTCTTGCGACAACGATAGTTCAGAAAAAGAAATAGAAATCGAAGTTGATCAGGATTTTTTAGAGCAACTGATGCTGACAATGTTACAGTTTACCAAGTAGCAAATAAACCGCTTCTTTACGGGCATATTAAAAATTTGAATATAAAATTATTAATTGATTGACAGCTATATCAATATTGAAACCAGGTAAAATTTTAGACTCTTATCACTTTAATCATGAAAATTTTAAAATATTTGGTATTAATAACGAATCAATTCAAGTTACAAAGAGCGTAAATTTTAAGTTATTTTCGAGTGTTCAAAAATTCTATATAGTAGACATAAATTCTCCTTTTGATGGAATACTCGGTTATGATTTTTTAGAAAAGAATAAATGTGTTATTGACTTTGGTTTGAATACTTTATTTGCTAATCGCGAGGAAATCCCATTGTTTCCATCTGATCAGGAACATATACTTAGTGTAAATAATATTGTTACGAACATGCATTCAGCGCGGCCCGTCTAACGGTTGCATCTCGAAGCATCTCAGGTATCGAGAACCATCGATGGATAGATCCCTCGAAGGCAAGAGAACAATCGGTCACGTACGCCTAGAGGTGGGAACTTTCTAGAAAATAGTAACTTTGGTATATATATGTAACGATCTTAGGAGTTAGTTTAGTTGATAAGAGAACACCGAACTGTAAAGTTATAAATAAATATATTTATATAAATTCGAACCGCTCATTTTATTTAATCTCGCTACAATATACAAGAACATCAAGTCCGAAGTAATAATATTATCAACTTAACTGAAAAAATCGATACTATTGTAAGTAAACAAAAATTAGACGCTCTGCCAAGAATTCGATTAAACCATGTATATCAAAAACAAAATGACTATACCGAATTTAAGAATATTAAAACTACCTTAGATTTAAATAATTTTTCCTACTATAATGAGCAAATTTTAGACGATAACAATAAGAATATTTTATATCTATACGATGAGAATGACAGAAATGTAAATCATTTCGAAAGAATCAATGATAATTTTCCCACTGTTGGTGACTCGAATTTTGAAAAAATATTAAAGTTATATAACGAAAATCGTAGTAGAGAGATTACTATAGTTAAAATTAAGCCACACTATTGCCTTGAGAATTTTAATACTTTGAAAAAACTAGTATTATTTCGAAATAAAACTTATTGCATACCTTACTTTGAAAGTAATATTTATTATAAAATGCTCAGTTTCCTTTACCCAGACGGTAACTTTATAATTTGCAAAGATATCGTTACTATGCCGCCTGTAGAAGATAGGCAAAGGATAATTTTCGAATATCATAACGACCCTGGTAATTATTACAAAGGAATTAATGAAACAGCAGACAAAATTCGACAACTTTATAAATGGAAAAATATGTATATAGAAATAACCGAGTTTATTACTTTATGCCCTACTTGTTAACTCTCAAAATTTGATCGTAGGAATCGTACTCAAGGTTTAAATGTAAGACATTCTCCTCAGAAACCATTTGCGGCTTTATCTATAGACCTGTTCTTTTTTGATAAACAAAAAATGCTCACCGTTATAGATAATCTAACAAAATTTGCACAAGCGTATATTTTAACTGATAAAAATCCAGAAACAATAATTAGTAAATTAAAAAATTATTTTTCGCTTTTCGGCCTTCCTAAGATGATTATATCAGATCATGGGGGTGAATTTAATAATAAAAAGGTGCAAAGTTTTATTAATTCATTGAATATCGAATGGCACCTTACTTCGTCTGAGTACCATGCCTCTAACGGTATAATTGAGCGCTCCCATGCTACCATAACAGATACTTTGCGAAGTTATCTTTTAGAACATAACCAGTGCGACTTAGAAGATGCACTTTTAGTCGCTATATACTCATATAATTCTAGTAAACATCATTCAACATCCACTACACCCTATAGTTTAGTATTTCCATATAAAAATGATAGAAAATTTGAAATTTCGTATAATAATCAGTTAGAAAATATAAGGGAAAAACAATGCAATCAAAGGAAAAAGCAAAAGACTCGCTTTGATAACTTAAGAACGAGCAACTTGAAAGTAAAGTATAAAGTTGAAGATAAAACTCTCTTAAAAAGATCAAGAAATCCAAACACACCAAAATCGGTATTAAATACAGGACCATATGTTTTCCTTGAAGTCAATGAAACCAATAAAACTCTAAAAATTAAGTTAGATAACAAGGTTATTCGAAAATTTCATTTTAATAATGTAAAACCATTTTATGATGCGATTAACAAAACGAAGTTGAAGTGTAACACGGCAAGTAGTAAATATGACCTCTCATTATCCATATTATACAGGGATTTTAATCAATAATAACTGCAACATATAATTCGATTACCTTGTGGTACACTTCATCTACGGCCTTCTCATAACAACAAAAGTAGAATGAGTTATTGCCGGTTGGTTTTTTTGTTCCATGTGGCCCTACCTGCCCTGTACGGAGTGTATCTAGAGAGGCGCCAAAACTTCGAAGCTGTAAAAGAAGCCCTTCTTGGACATCCCAGCTTCGGTTTTCAGGAGGGAGGTGTTATGGCGAGCATGCCACTGCATGTGTGTGTGTTTTATCTCAATATTCAAGACCCTTTCGAAAATGATAAACACCCATGCCGAGAATCTCCAAGTGTTTACGTTATTATCAAGAACTATGAGAGGTTTTTTGTAGATATAGTGTGTATTTCTTAAGTTGGTATAGTTTTATACCCTAAACTGTAAACATCTAAATAAATTTTAGTCTAGGCGGGATCTGTTTTGGATTGGAAATTTTCGAGGGAAGCTATTTTTTTGCTGGAATCCCTTCAGGATATGCCCAGTATCGATAATCACGATATGCGCCAGTCGCAAACCCTGTGCTAAATTTTTTATTTAACAAAATCTGAAAACAATTGAAAATTTCTCATTTTTTTGCTCCTATTTTCATTTATAATTCGAAAAATATTGATCTTAGAGAAAAAATTATAAGTAGTTAAAAGTTTCGTTATTAAATTTTACACAATATTTTGTTAGCTAGAAATTGAAAATGTTAATGGTTATTGTTGAAAAAATAGCAATAATTGGAAAAAAAAGTACAAAAAAATGAAGTTAATCCTTTAAATGTTTTCGACTTTCTAAACTTGACTTACAAGTTCCATATTCCGCCTAGAAAAACTTTTTAATATGTTTAAAACGTGTGCTAAATTTTGTTAAGATCGGTCGGATAGGTTTTGCATAATAATTTTGCAATCCAGCCTACTGGAAAAAAATCGCAAATTTTCAAATTCATAGTAGGCCTAAATAAGGCCCTCAGATAGTTGCAATTTTTTTTACATATAAAGGAAGTCTCACACTTTCAAACGCTTTTTGTAAAATTCAAATCGGTTTACTAGGAAAGCCTATAAATTTTTTTAAAGTTATAAACATTTTTTAGGCTTATAAACAAATTAAATAACTTTACGAGCTTTAAACATATCAATTTCAAAATGTATACACTTAAAGAACATTAAAAGACGCTTCTTTTAAAAAACAAAAAGATACATTCGGCTTACTGGTTGCCGAGATATTGAAGGTCAAAGTTGGTATACATTTGCCGTGTAACCATAAGTGATAGAGGGCTCGTTTTTAAACAAATACCCTCGTCTTGCCAAATACTTTTTATATGAAAAGTTTTACGTAATGCGCTTCATGGCAACATCCATAAAAAAGACAAATAAAAAACCGTTTTCGCGTAAAATGTCGCTCGGAATGCATGAGAGGTGGTGGTGAGGGACATTCACTTCAAATGTGAATCGGCGAGTATCAAGTAGGGGACCATCAGTTTGTTTAATTTCGGGTTTTGAAATATAAACAAAAGTAAAGTGCTCCAAAATCTGTAAGGGCTTGTAAAGTAAATTGTTACTTTTAGTAAACAAATATGTATTTATAAATTGTTAATAAATAATTTGAATTGTTAAAACGAAGGAAATTTTTTTTTGTAAAAATCAAACATTTCAAAATAATTAACATTAAAAATAATTTATTTTTGCAGTTTTATCATAATAATGACATTATTTGATTTGAGAATATATTTTGATTCGAAAGTGACGTGTATATTGTATATTGACGTGTTATTATACTGCTGTGTAATGCTCGAAATTGTTTTTTTTTGAGCTTGCAATTTATACATTGAAGTAAATTGTTACTTTTAGTAAACAAATATGTATTTATAAATTGTTAATAAATAATTTAAATTGTTAAAACAAAGGCGAATGAAACAAAAATTTTCTTTTCATAAATAATCTTTATTTTGACTCAATCTTCAATAATTTTTTTTAAGTCTTTTTCTTTTTTTGGAAGGACAAGAATCTTCAGGTTTTATTTCTTCCTCAAAACCTTCATTTTCCATTTCAATATCTTCATCCTCGATCTGTAAATTTAATGTTTCTTCTCCTTCATCTGTAGCTATATCTTGTGCCTCCAAAAAATCTAAGGAATCCATCGACTCCATATCCATATCTCGTTCAACTTCTTCCAATATTTTATTGTGATCAATATTTTTACATGTTTGACCATTGCAGTGAAGACAATAGTCAGAACATTTGAGACCATGTTTGATACAACTGCATGTTTTTGTACAAAGTTTTTTACATTTGCAACTAATATTTCTGAATAATGAGTCAGGTAGTAATACTTGCTCAGTTTGTATTGGCTCAAGACCATTTTGAGTTAGTTCCCACCCCCACTCAGTAGCATTCAGGTTATTTCCAAGCCACTGCTGTACTTGGAAATATACACGAAGCGAGTGTTGCTCAGCTGCAGATTGTGTAGGTGGCAGCATGGACAATTGAAAATTTTTATTTTTGCAACCTTTTTTAAAGCACAAGTAGCGAATTTTATTCAATGTAAAATCGCACTTTGAGTGGCCCATATACAATGCCGATAAAATTTTGCATCCGCTGCGTTTAATTTCTTCCTTAGTGGCACTTTTTTCATTAAAAATGGTTGCTTCTTGCCATATATCATTATTTGTTGAAACCAATTTAACAATTTTGCTTTTTCCTTGATAAAAAAATGCAGAGGTTGTATCACAACCAGAAAATGCGTGTAAAAAGCCCACTAAATTTTTTAACGAAGATTTCGTAGATTCACTTATTTTAAGTGCATTATTGAAAGAGTTGTAGTCATAAATTTCTTCCGATTTTTTTCCTTTGCTAGGTTTCCAGAAAAAAATATTTTTATTTTCAGTTACTTTTTGTAAAAATATTACCAGAACATCAATATCCTCTGCAATTATAAAAACTGGCTTGTTATCTGAGGCTAATATATACTTGATACTCGCCGATTCACATTTGAAGTGAATGTCCCTCATCACCACCTCTCGCATTCCGAGCGACATATTACGCGAAAACGGTTTTTTATTTGTCTTTTTTATGGATATTGCCATAAAGCGCATTACGTAAAACTTTTCATATAAAAAGTATTTGACAAGACGAGGGTATTTGTTTAAAAACGAGCCCTCTATCACTTATGTTTACACGGCAAATGTATGCCAACTTTGACCTTCAATATCTCGGCAACCAGTAAGCCGAATGTATCTTTTTGTTTTTTAAAAGAAGCGTCTTTTAATGTTCTTTAAGTGTATACATTTTGAAATTGATATGTTTAAAGCTCGTAAAGTTATTTAATTTGTTTATAAGCCTAAAAAATGTTTATAACTTTAAAAAAATTTATAGGCTTTCCTAGTAAACCGATTTGAATTTTACAAAAAGCGTTTGAAAGTGTGAGACTTCCTTTATATGTAAAAAAAATTGCAACTATCTGAGGGCCTTATTTAGGGCCTACTATGAATTTGAAAATTTGCGATTTTTTTCCAGTAGGCTGGATTGCAAAATTATTATGCAAAACCTATCCGACCGATCTTAACAAAATTTAGCACACGTTTTAAACATATTAAAAAGTTTTTCTAGGCGGAATATGGAACTTGTAAGTCAAGTTTAGAAAGTCGAAAACATTTAAAGGATTAACTTCATTTTTTTGTACTTTTTTTTCCAATTATTGCTATTTTTTCAACAATAACCATTAAATTTTCAATTTCTAGCTAACAAAATATTGTGTAAAATTTAATAACGAAACTTTTAACCACTTATAATTTTTTCTCTAAGATCAATATTTTTCGAATTATAAATGAAAATAGGAGCAAAAAAATGAGAAATTTTCAATTGTTTTCAGATTTTGTTAAATAAAAAATTTAGCACAGGGTTTGCGACTGGCGCATATCGTGATTATCGATACTGGGCATATCCTGAAGGGATTCCAGCAAAAAAATAGCTTCCCTCGAAAATTTCCATTATGGTCTGAATTTCTACAGATGCCGCCTAGTCTATTTGTGCATTTCCTTCAGAGAGTTTCGTTATTTAATTCTCCAACGAACACATACCATTTTATAAAGAATAAAAGTCACCTGGGTTCAACCAATGAGAAACACAAAGTCAATTTTAGATTATGTCATCACAAAACAAGAAACACACATACAAGTTGAAGGCATAAGAGTATTAAGAGGACCGGAGTGCGGAACTGACCACTATTATGGTAAGATATAAATGTTACCTACATTATCGGCCTCGGCTACTACATCAAAATGACAACCAACTAACTCAATCAAAACCCCTGGAATCGAATCTACCTAAATACAATATTGATGCACTGCAAAACGACTCGACATCATTCTTATATAAGCTGCGACTTAGCCAAAAAAAGCAGCTTACGAAGCGCTAGGCACAATCCAAAAGAACAAAAAGAATACTTCATTGTAGTGGACAAATGCCATCGCCAATGCAGTACACAACAAGAAACAAGCATATCAAAAGTGGCTGCAAACAAATGATCTAGATGATAGACGAACATATGCAAGATCAAACAGAGAAGTAAAAAATTTAGTAACTAAAGCAAAAAATATTTCCTGGGAAAGTAAATGCGAAGAACTCAAAAAATATATAGGGTCAACAAGATCAAGAGTAGCATGGAAAACGGTAAAAAATCTGAGAACAAACAGAAAAGAAACGAGTAGAATACGAGTAGAATGTTCGTTGGGAACATCCGCGTAATTCGGTAGTGATCTTTGTATGAAAGAACATTTTAAAAAGTACGTGTGTGCCTGACAAAGATGCTGCTAGTAGAACTTTCAGTAAAACAGTTGCGTGAACAACTAGAAGAACGCGATGACTGCAGCGGAAAGGATACTCCAAGAACGACTGAAGACTGTTCTCGACAAGAAGGGAGAGGACTCAGAAACATTCCAGTTTCAATCAGCAGAAAAAGCCGTTTTAAATAAAATAATTGATGGAAAATTCGAGAATCTTTCCAAAAGATTCAATTAAACGTCTCAAATGATTAAAGAAATTTCTAGAAAAAATGATAATAAATTTGAAAATGTTTCTGGAAGATTCGACGAGAAATTTGAAAATATCTTGCAAATTATTGAAGAAACTTCTAGAAAGAATGATGAAAGATTCGATGAAACGTCTCAAATTATTAAAGAAGTAGCTAGACAAAACAACGAGACTTCTCAAATAATTAAAGAAGTATGTAGTCAGAACAATGAGAAATTTGAAGAAGTTTTTATAACAATCGATTAGATACAGAAAAATGTAAACGACATAGAAGAAAAGATCAAACAATTAGAGATCATGATAACTAATACGAAAGTGCTACCACCAGTTAATACAGTAGCTTTAGATCCCGTAGTGAAAGAAGAATCACCTAGAGACGAAACGACACATCATATAAGATTCAAATTGCCACCATGTGATGGAAAGTCCTCTTGGTCCATATGCCTTAGACAATTTGACGCTATTGCGACATCCAATCATTGGACAGAACAAGAAAAGGCTGTTTCCTTGACTGCTGCTTTACGAGGTGATGCTGCCGATATCCTAAGATCGATTCCTAAGGGGCAAGAAAAATGTTACCAGATCTTGTTCACTCGACTAGACAAACGTTACGGAGATGCCCATCTACAACATTTATATAAAGCGCAACTAACAAGTAGAATTCAAAAATCAAGTGAAAATTTGCAAGAGTTTGAAGCAGATGTGGCTCGTGTAGTGCGGTTAGCTTATCCAGACGCAGCAGACAACATTTTGAAAGAAATTGCTGTAGATATCTTCGTCAATGGGTTAAAAGACAATGAACTACAGACAGCTTTACGATTAGCAAGACTAAAAGTTCTAGATGAAGCGCTCGCTATTGCCTTGGAACATGAAACAGCTAGTCAAACTTCACGGACCCATCGAGTAAGAACCATTAACCATTGAAGAAGAAAGCGATGAACGTCTGGAAGAAATGGTACGAAAAGTAGTTCGTAACACGATGCCGAAAGGACGCGAGCCCAGATGTTGGAATTGTGGTAACGTAGGTCACAGTCCCCGTAATTGCAAGATCTACATATCTACATATCTACATATTGGTAGATATGTGCTATTGATAGATATTGGTAGATATGTACAGTTGCGGTCACGGAATAGTTTACACCTTACTTTTTATATTGTAATACTGTAAAATTGCAGTGTCGTACGGATTTGATAAATGTCAAAGTTAAAAAATTTCAAAACGTCAATGCTTTCGCG